>CP049706.1:7049805-7247476 GCA_004148225.2 Heterodera glycines
ACTTTTCTAAGCTTGGAATAATTTTTCCATTGAGAAAATACTCTTTTTTTGAATTATTTTTGCCAATATACAATGTTTGACTCTTTTCGACCGATATTTCAAGGCCGTTAGATTTGGACCATTTTTCAAGAATTTTTATAGCTTCAGATAGATCATTTGTATTTGAATCATTTTGATGGAAAATATACAATTTAACATCGTCCGCATACATTTTAATTTTTACATTTTTAGGTATATTTGCCGGTAAATCGTTGATAAATATTAGGAATAATAATGGACCCAAAACGCTCCCTTGTGGTACCCCTGTATAAGTATTATAGCTTTCAGAATAATGGTCTTCAATTTTTACCCTAAAACTTCTTTGTGACAAGAAGTTACGTAAAAACACCAAAATTTTCCCAACTATTCCAGCATTTTTAATTTTTGCAAGTAACAAATCAATAGGAACAGAATCGAATGCTTTGGAAAAATCGATATAAATGACATCAACCTCTTTTTGATTTTGTATGGCTTCGTAAAAATCATGTAATGTCTGTAATAGTTGGGTTGTCGTGGATCTGTTTTTTAAGAACCCAAACTGCTCTTTCGAAAAGAAATTATTTTTATTCAAAAATTCAATTATTTTCCTTGCCAAAATTCTTTCAAATACCCTACAGACCGTACTCGTAAGTGAGATAGGTCTGTAATTTTCAGGATTAGATTTTTCACCCTTTTTATATATTGGAACAATGATAGAAGTTCTCCAAATTTTGGGAATTTGACCAGAATCAAGTGTTAGTCTGAATATATCACTTAATATTACTGCTAGTGTTTCCGAGCAGTTCTTAAGTAGAATATATGGAATTTTATCTGGAGACGTGGAATTTCGCCCAGGCAGTTTTCTGAGTAAATTCCATACAATTCCCACATTAATTTCTATATCAGAAAGCTTTTTCCTTGGAGAATTATTTTCAGAATAATCGAAAATTTGATTGTTTTTAATAAATACTTTTTGGAATGTTTCTGCTAATAGCTTACTTTTTTCCTTTTCATCAAAGCAAATATTCCCACTGTTATCGATTAAGTAAGGAATGGAGTTTTTTGGATTTAATTTTTTTCTTACATAATTTGTTAATGCTTTTTGCCCTGAAGAGATAATATTATTTTCCCTTTTTATCCCAAAATTGCTTTAAATGCTTTTTATGCACCCTGGAAACAATTTTGTAACTTAATTTATACTTTTCATTCCCCTTGCAGTTCTTGATAAGCTTGTGTAGTTTAAGCTTTTCATCGTATAAATCTCTAATTTTTTGTGGATAAGATTGCTTAACTATTTGTTTAAGTGGTTTTTTGGGAATAGTATGATTAAATGCTTTCATTAACTCTATCAAAAGTGTGTTATATTTTTCTTCTAAATAAAATTTCGTATTAATGACACAACTAAGCCTATTTAGTAAGATCATTTGATTTAATTTTTGAAAGTTTTTGTAGCTAAAGTCCCTTACAAAAATTTTGGGTTCACGGGTTTTATTTATTTCTTGAGAAACTTTAAAGCTGATCATTTTGTGATCAGATGTAGAAAAATGTTCTAAAACCTTAATATCATTAACAATGGAAGGCTTTCCAGAAAAAATCAAATCCAAAATTGACTTTTCTCGAGTTGGTTCTTTTACGTGCTGTAATAATTGATTTTGGTCAATAAAGTCAATGAAAGCATTTGCAACTGGGTCATTTTTTGCTAATAATTTATTTGTGTTCCAATCAATATTTGGGGCGTTAAAATCACCGCAGTAAATTATTCTATTTGATTCATTTACACTTGTTAAATATTTTAGCATTTTTTTAGTGTTTTGTGTTGTGCAATTTGGGGGTCTGTAAACATTTATAATATGTATTGGACTTTTTAAAGATAAAATAATATGAATGATTTCACATTGGTTTCTGCTTTCTGATAAAATTATTTTAAATGGAATTTCATTGCTAACCAAAATAGCACATCCGCCGCCTCTCTTATTGTCCCTATTTGCTAGAACAGTTTGAAATTTACCATTAAGTGTTAACTCAGTTGTAATTGTATTCCTGGTATTTAACCAAGTCTCATTTATCAAAATTATTTGATGTTTATTTGTCTCAATTAGATATTCTAAATCAGCTATTTTGTTTGCGATTGAACGGGCATTTATTAATATGGAATTAATCCAAGGCATTTTGCTAATTGCTTTTTCTGAGTTTAAATTTAAACTTTTAGGTGGTTTGCTCAGTCGCCCCTAGTGGTTATTCGTATGAGTTCTAAAGGGTTTGGGATTAGCAAATTCACGAATTGTCAAATCGGACACATAATATTTAAAAAGTCCACAGCTACTGTTTGAATTATAAGCTTGGGAGCGAAGGTTGTAAAGAATGGAGAGCTCGGACTGAGTCATATCCCGTCTGGCACTCAGAAATTTTGGAAAATTTGGTAAATTGGAGAGTGCCATACGGAATTTTTTCAGAAAAATATCACGAGATTCAGTGGATGCGAATGGAATTTTGAGAATTCTGGGTTTTCTTGTGTTTTGGCTGGTCGACTCACTTCTTTCCTTGGGATGCCGATGGATTTCGTCCAAAATAAGGTCATCAGCCACACCACATTTTTCAGCAATCGATTTGACCACGTCCTTTTCATCGATTCCCTCAGGCAGTTTCTCCACAACAGCTCTTTTTGACTTTTCTCTTATGATGTCAGAGTCCAAAACAACAGCATTTATGTGCCGGATGATGTGGTCCGGGGGACAACCCCATGGAGTTTGTTGTTGTTGAGAAATTGGCCGTTTTTCGAGTGCCAGAACAAGTGCCGTGACTTGATTTTCCAATTTTTCCATCCGCTTTTCAAGGCGCTGGATAGGATCTTCTGGAATTGGACCCACGCCCACTTGTGGACCATTAACAATTGATTTTCTTAAAAAAGACTTTTGAAATATTTCTGCTAATATCTTACATTTTTGAACATTGCTGGAAAACATATTTCCAGCATTATCAATTAACGTAGGAATTTCATTAACTTTTGATAACTTATTTCGAATAAATTTGTTAACTGAATTTTGCCCCTGGGAAATAATTTTTGACTCTTGTTCATTTCTTAATTTGTACAATTGTTTTTTCATTTCCCTAGAAATAATTTTGTAATTTAAAATGAGATCACTTTTTTCAGGGAATTTTTTTACAAGCTTATGCAAACGTAATTTCTCTGAAAATAAGTCTCTTATTTTTTGAGGATACGATTGTTTTATTATCGATTTTAGAGGCCTATTGGGTATAAACGTATCATATAATTTCAGAACTTTATTTAAAAATTCTTTATACTTTTGTTCAACGGTGTACACTGAGTTTATTGCTAAATCAATTCGATTTTCAAGTATAACCTGACTTAATTTCGAAAAATTAATATTTTTAAAATCTCTTCTATAAATTTTAGGATTTTTATGACTGAATTTTTCTTTTATTTTAAATCCGACCATTTTGTGATCGGAAGTTGAAAAATTTTCTAGTACTGTTAATTCATTAATTAATTCTAAGTCACTAGTAATTACTAGATCTAAAATCGCCTTTTCTCTTGTCGGTTCCTTTACATGTTGTTTCAATTGTTTTTGGTTCATAAACTCGATCAGAGAATTAGACACCGGATCATTTATTTGTTTTACCTTATTTTTATGCCATAAAATGTTAGGGATGTTAAAATCCCCACAGTATATAACACGGGATTTGGACGAATTGGAAATGTCAATTGATCAATTTCGGACATTTCTCAACGATCAGCCACGGATGCGCACTTTGCTCGCCCTAAAACCAAAGGTCCATTTGCTGTTGAACCATTTTGTGCCGTTCGCCAGACAACACCAATTTTTGGCACTTTTAGACGAGCAGGGTCATAAATAATTTTGAAATTTAATCCATGAATTTTTTTAGGTGATGAAGCACTGCATTCGGTGTGAGGCGTTTGGAACAGCTGTGAAAAACAATGCCTGACGAAGAACAAATGCGTCAATTGTTGGAACACCATTTTGTGTCAAATTGGCTTCTCGACACAAGAAAAATTGACGAAATGAAGCGGGTCAGTTTGGTCAAAATTTGATTCGAGATAAAATTCCATTTTTAAGGACCGTGAAGAACAACAAGAAGAAATCGGAGGCCAGGAGAGCGACGTTTATCATTTCACATATATTTATTTGCTTTAAAAACCTCAAAATACAGCTATAACATGCATTGGATTCGAACCTGAGACCCCCCTTTTGGTGACTAACTCACAGACCACTCCGACGAAAAGTCCAACTTATTTGCGCTTGGAGCCCAAAATTGACTCGCCGTGTGCATATATCGCCAAAGAAAGAATTTTGTCAATATATAGGTAGAAAGGAACAGTTCAAATTAAATCTTTCCGGGCCTTGGGTACACACCGTTTCAGTTTTTGCCTCCCAGTTCCAAAAAGATTTGCATGTGTGGCGAAGTGGTTTTTGTAAGATAGTAAAGGGACAAAGGGTGGTGGTTCGAGTCCGTTGTGCAACATGAATATTTTTATTTATTTTTGTCCAAAATATTAAAAAATGACGAATTTTGGGAATTATTTTTGGGCCAACCAACTTGGACAATCATGGTATCATTCGAAAGCTCTTGATGAGGAGAAGCTTTTTCTAAGCAAATGCTAAGCGATTTGGTGTACCAGAGAAAAGTTATGAGGCTTTAAAATTTTGTTTTTCTTATAACTTTTGAGTTTGACCTATTTTAATATTAACTTGACCTATCATTAGATGCAGAATATTTTTCTCTATCGATATGCAAAATTTGAAGCGGATTTAACAAGCAGAAAAAAAGTTAAACAGGATGAAGTAAATTCTGTTTTTCTCTAATAACAGAGACAAAAAAATAGTACGCCAAAATGAGAGATGCATTTTTCTCTGGCACTCTCTATTTATTGGTACACATCTCGTTTTTTGAAACGGTGTGGGTACTTGTTTAGTTTACGGGATAGATTTCACAAACATTTTTAACTGCCTATAAATGTACATATTTTATTCTTTTCTTCTCATTTCCCCTCCTAAATACGTGCACCTTTCTTTTGCTTGTGGTCTTTGTTTTTAAGTGTTTTTTTGCAAACAATTAGGTTCTAGTCGGTTTTACGCGTCCCTTGACACTTTACGAGTCCCATGGCATTTTACGCGTCCCATCACATTTTACGCGTCCCAACGACAGTTTACGCGTCCTATCACATTTTACGCGTCCCAACGACAGTTTACGCGTCCCATCATTTACGCGCACAAAAATTTTTATCTCTTTTTCCAGTCGGGACACCAATTCCGAAGGATTACCCTTTTTTCGAACCGTCAATCAAAACTTTATACCTTCCGAATCGTATAATTGTTCTTGATTGTATACTTTGATTATCGAAATGTGCAAAAGCAACCCTAAGCAAACTTATTGATGTCAACAGTCAGTAAACACATAAAAGAAATTTTCAAAAGCCTACGCCTAGTCTAAGCCATTGATCGAGTTGCCTGTGTATGAGTTGACATGATACTTTGGTTTAGTAACGAAATTTTTAGTTGAAAATTTACTAAATACACGACAAAAAAATAGGTTTCCTCTTAGTTAGGGATGGCACGGAAGGCAATCTTTCGGAATTGTGGTCCCGAAAAAATTTTTTTATTTAAAATTCATATTTTAAGGGTTTTCAAGGGTGCTGATTACGAATCTGAACTTGGATTGGCCCAAATCCGAACTCCTGACCCGAGTTCGAACAAAAATTGAAAAAAAAATTTCAAGAATGCATTTTTTTGGGATAAAAAACTCTAATTCATGCAACAACTATTATTTTTTGATTAAAATAATGCTTCAAATTGTTAATTGGATAAAAATCCGCGGTTTACGCCAAAATTTGATCGATTTTAACGTATACTTTTGAAAAAATAATTCAAGTTTTTGTTCGAATTCGGGTCCGGGGTTCGGAATTGGGCAAATCCGAGTTCATATTCGTGATTAGCGTATTTTTAAGCCTAGAAAAAGTGCCATACAAATTAAAAAATTTTCGGGACCACAGTTCCGAAAGATTGCCGCACGGAATTCCGAAAATTTGTGGCCGGAATGCCATCCCCGCCATGGACACAAAAAAATGTCATGGGACGCGTAAACTGTTGTTGGGACGCGTAAAATGTGATGGGACGCGTAAAACCGACTAGAACCAACAATTATATTTTAGATGATTTTGCTTTTGAACAAAAGTAAATTTGAGTCTAAGAAAAAGGCGAAGGTGAAAATCGTGGACGAGTCCGATTGGTCTGCCGAATTCCCTTTGGACATGGCTGGCAGCAGTGGGCGAGTTATTTGCAAAGGCATCGCCGAAGGACAGCGCGAGTTTGAATTTGAGGCACAATCTGAAAACATTTGTTTGTTTTAATGCCTTTCTCCGTTCAGATGACTGTCGATGTCCAATTGGGTCAGTCCGGCCTCACTAAAGTGGTGACCATTTCGCCCTTCTTTTTGCTCCAAAATGACAGCAAAGTTGACATCGAAGTGCGCGAGCCGCACACGACGGATTGGATTGTGGTGCCGGCGGAATCAGTCAGTGCCCTTTGGAAAACAACAAATAGATGAATACCAACTTCGACCATTTGCAGGTCATCGGGTTTTGGCCAGTGCAGAAAGAGAAACGCAAAACGTTGGTGGCACGTTATGCCAACACGGAGGAGGAATCGGTGCAATTCCCATTCACAGAGGCATACGAAGGCTTTTGTCAAATCCGGAACAACGTAATGCTTCCGTCGTTCCGAAATTTTAATTTTTTCCATACTTTTAGTTGATCGGCCTTTACGTTATCGTCTCTCTGTCCGACGAATCGTCCGTCATTCACATGGAGAATTTTGTGCCCGGAATGGTGCCGGCGATTCTGATGAACGACACCAAATACCCAATTCGCTACCGACAGACGGGCCACGGACAGTGGCAAATTGTCAAGGCTAACCAAATGGCACCATTTGCGTGGACCGACTCGCTGAATGGTGCTGTTTCTGTCCTTTAAATGGCTTTTTATTTTTCAAATAATCCTTTAGCCCTTTTTCAGATTGTAAATTGGAATGGGAGTCGGGCGATGCTGAAAATTCGGATGAATTGTTGCGCAACCGCGACATTTCTTATCTGCCAGCCAACAATGATGGTTACCATTATTGTGTGCCCTTTTTGGACGGGCGCCAGCGCGTTTTGCTCGTAATCATTTTTAATATTTACGATAATTCCTTATTTCTTTTTGTTTAGTTCACTGCTGACGAAAAAGTTTCTTTCATTGCTCACCAAGCGTATGAAGTGAGTGGACAGAGGGGCAGAACCATTTATCTTGTTTTCACATTCCATCGGTTTTTCAATCATTAAAATTTCACAGATGGAACAGCCGGACATCGAATTGGAGCTGCACTTGCACGGGCTGGGCATCTCCCTGGTCAACAACTTGAAAAGCATTGAAGTCCTTTACATGGTCATTGATTCATTCACTAGTACATATTTAATTCAATATCAAAATTTAGGCCATGTCTGCAGGAAAACAGAAGAAAAGTGACGAAGAGTCGCTCAAAATGGCCACCGGTTTCTGGTGTCAATATCGTCAGACCACTCATCAGCAGACGCTTCACGTGAAATTGCACAATTTCCAAATGGACAACCAATTGCCCGCCTCCACCTTCCCCTCATTGCTCGCCATGGTACCACAGCCGAAATCAGTGGTCAAAAATGGTTGCTTTTTTATTTAGAACTAAAATGTCCATTTCTTTCCGTGTCCAATTTTTAAATTGTGAACAGAGTCAGTCATTTTCTTTTTAATTTCCCATTTAAATAATATTTAACTCTATGGAAATTGGGGGCACAAATGTTGCATTTGTTCTTTTTTCAGAGCCAAAGCCATTCCTGGAGTGTGCATTTGTGATGAGTCAATCGGAACATACGAACATTGTCCAAATCAAACTGCTGGAGGCGTTGGTGCAAGAATTTGCGATTCGCATTGACCGAACATTGCTCAACGAACTTTGTGTGAAAATAAAACAATCGGTCAGTGAGGAGAGGCGAAATGGGGAGAAAGTGAGGGAGGGGGGGCAGTACCGTATTTAGGGGGGGGGGGGTACACGGGGTACGTACCCCCCAAGACCCCCCTCGGTAAGGGAAAAAGAGAGGCGGTACCCCCCCCCCCAAGACCCCCCTCGGTAAGAGAAAAAGAGAGGCGGTACCCCCCCCCCCCCCCCCAAGACCCCCCTCGGTAAGAGAAAAAGAGAGGCGGTACCCCCCCCCCCCCCCAAGACCCCCGCGGTACCCCCCCCCCCCCCCTCATTCGGTTTGTATCCCCCTTTTGGGTCAAATTTTTCAAAAGCGTAACCAGACAGTCAGACAGTGCACTATTTCCTTCTTTATTTTTCTCACTTCTTCCCTTTTCCCACACACAATGCTGCTGCACAGCGAGCACACGGCTGTTTACTGTCTACCCTTCCACCCGCCGCAGCCCCACGTAGACAGACAGTGCACTATTTCTTCCTTTCTCTCGTGGCTATGCGGAAGAAAAGAAGGAAATACTGCACTGTCTGACTGTCTGCCTATTTTCCCAGCGTCGCTGGTATGAGCAAAAAAAAAAAAAAAGTCGTTCGGGCGAAAGTTTTTCAAAAATACACCCCTAAGAAAGAATCGGGCGAAGAATTTTCAAAAATACACCCCTAAGAATCGGGCGAAGAATTTTCAAAAATACACCCCTAAGAATTGACTTTTCGGATCGGTACCCCCCCCAAGCCCAAATCCTGGATACGTCCCTGAGGGGGGGGGGTAAATGACGCCGCAGGGAACTGATTGAAAAATGGGAGAGGGGAGAGAAGGGAGAAATGAGTAATTTTCCATTTTGTCATCGTAATTCCCTCCCCCCCTGTCCACCGCAGGGTCGAAAAAGCCGCAGAAGGCTTAACCAACATCGCCATAGCCAGGCGAGTATTGTAAGCGGCATGATGGGTATTTTTGAGGCGACCGAAGGAGGCGGAGATGACGAAGAAGAAGATGGAGGAGGAGACGCAGGAGGAGGCGGCGAACTGAGGAGAGTGAAAGGAAGGAGGAAAAGTGGGAGAGAAGGGAGAAATGAGTGTAATTTTTCCATTTTGTTCATCGTAATTCCCTCCCCCTGTCCACCCCAGGGTCGAAAAAGCCGAAGGAGGCTCGACCGCCATCGCCACAGCCAGGCGAGCATTGTGAAGTGGCATGATGGGTATTTTTGAGGCGACCGAAGGAGGCGGTGGAGACGACGTCGGAAGAAGATGGAGGAGGAGACGCAGGAGGAGGCGGCGAACTGAGGAGAGTGAAAGGAAGGAGGAAAAGTGGGAGAGAAGGGAGAAATGAGTAATTTTCCATTATGTTCATCGTAATTCCCTCCCCCCCTGTCCACCGCAGGGTCGAAAAAGTCGCCGACGCCTGGACAGAAATCGCCACAGCCAGGCGAGCATTGTGAGTGGAATGTTTGGGATCTTCGAGGCCACCGAAGGAGGCGGTGGAGACGACGACGGAGAAGATGGAGGAGGAGACGCAGGAGGAGGCGGCGAACTGAGGAGAGTGAAAGGAAGGAGGAAAAGTGGGAGAGAAGGGAGAAATGAGTAATTTTCCATTTTGTTCATCGTAATTCCCTCCCCCCCTGTCCACCGCAGGGTCGAAAAAGCCAAAGGCGGCTAGACGCAATCGACATAGCCAGGCATCTATAGTGAGCAATGTGGGATTTTTGAGGCCACCGAAGGAGGCGGTGGAGACGACGACGGAGAAGATGGAGGAGGAGACGCAGGAGGAGGCGGCGAACTGAGGAGAGTGAAAGGAAGGAGGAAAAGTGGGAGAGAAGGGAGAAATGAGTAATTTTCCATTTTGTTCATCGTAATTCCCTCCCCCCTGTCCACCGCAGGGTCGAAAAAGCCGAAGGAGGCTGGACCGCCACAGCCAGGCGAGTATTGTAAGTGGTATGCACGGCATCTTCGAGGCTGCCGAAGGAGGCGGACATGACGAAGGAGGAGGAGATGACGAAGAAGGAGGAGGAGACGGAGCAGGAGGAGGAGACGGAGCAGGAGGAGGAGACGGAGCAGGAGACGGAGGAGGGACGGAGCAGTCGCCAACGACCAGTGCCCGTCAGTGGGAACAGTTGCCGGACAAATGCCGTGCCTATTTGGAGTTCATACAAAATCAACTGGGCGTACCCGTCGAATACATCGGAGTTGGGAAGGGACGGGAGCAGCTGATTGTGCGCACGAATAACGGAGGGTGATAGAGAAAGAGAGAAGTCATAATTATTGTTTGTAAATTTATTTTCGAAGCATCCAATCTGCCATTCTAATAAAAGTGTGCCTCATTCAATTCTATAAATGATATATCATTTGACGTCTCTCGGTCTGTAAATGCCGAATTCGAAAGAATTTTTTAGACAAAAGATGGGTAAACTCCAAATGAGAGGAACCGTTTTAGATTTTGTTGAACATTATACGTTTTACCCACTCGACGGTTCAGTCTCGAAGGCATTTAGCCTACCCATTTTTGTTCCTTAAAAAGGATCCCTCGTTTGGTTTTCGAACCCCACTTTGATTTTTTCGACCCTTCTCTAAATAGTGCTCTTTGTAATATACACAGCGGCCCAATTTTGGGCTCTCAGTGCAAATAGGTTTATTATTTATTTAGTAATCAGAACGCCAAAACTTTGCAAAATTAAAATTTTTTTGGGATTTTCCCTTGTAAAAATAGAAGAGCCGATCTCGAGTTAAAAACTAGACAGCTAAAAAATAAACTGTGATTCGATAGTAGAGGGGGACAAAATATGGGCCTATACAAAATTTCAAAAAAAGTTACCCACAGGAAAAAATTTTTTCCATGGCAAACATTTCAATACTTTAATTCTTTTTTAGCCAAGTGCTCAATTTAAGGCCAAATCAAATAAAACTAACAATATTCTCTAGAATTTTCCCTTCAAAATGAGCATAAATTGGTTTTATTTGATCTAGTATTGACAAAGTTATAGGCTAAAAAATTTCATAAAAATTATCGATGCTGTACGTAACTAACTCTTATGAAAATAATTTTTTTTGACACGAAAACTTTTTTAATAAAAAATATTTCTGCCTTCTTCTTTAAAAGAAATTGAAATTAACACACAACATAGGGAGGACTTGAATCTGGGACCCCCTTTTGGTGACTAACTCACAGACCACTCCGACGAAAAGTCCAACTTATTTGCGCTTGGAGCCCAAAATTGACTCGCCGTGTGCATATATCGCCAAAGAAAGAATTTTGTCAATATATAGGTAGAAAGGAACAGTTCAAATTAAATCTTTCCGGGCCTTGGGTACACACGTTTCATTTTTTGCTCCCAGTTCCAAAAAAGATTTGCATGTGTGGCGAAGTGGTTTTTGTAAGATAGTAAAGGGACAAAAGGGTGGTGGTTCGAGTCCGTTGTGCAACATGAATATTTTTATTTATTTTTTGTCAAAATATTAAAAAATGACGAATTTTGGAATTATTTTTGGGCAACCAACTTGGACAATCATGGTATCATTCGAAAGCTCTTGATGAGGAAGCTTTTTTCTAAGCAAATGCTAAGCGATTTGGTGTACCAGAGAAAAGTTATGAGGCTTTAAAATTTTGTTTTTCTTATAACTTTTGAGTTTGACCTATTTTAATATTAACTTGACCTATCATTAGATGCAGAATATTTTCTCTATCGATATGCAAAATTTGAAGCGGATTTAACAAGCAGAAAAAAAGTTAAACAGGATGAAGTAAATTCTGTTTTTCTCTAATAACAGAGACAAAAAAATAGTACGCCAAAATGAGAGATGCATTTTCTCTGGCACTCTCTATTTATTGGTAACATCTCGTTTTTTGAAACGGTGTGGGTACTTGTTTAGTTTACGGGATAGATTTCACAAACATTTTTTAACTGCTATAAATGTACATATTTTATTCTTTTCTTCTCATTTCCCTCCTAAATACGTGCACCTTTCTTTTGCTTGTGGTCTTTTTGTTTTAAGTGTTTTTTTGCAAACAATTAGGTTCTAGTCGGTTTTACGCGTCCCTTGACACTTTACGAGTCCCATGGCATTTTACGCGTCCCATCACATTTTACGCGTCCCAACGACAGTTTACGCGTCCTATCACATTTTACGCGTCCCAACGACAGTTTACGCGTCCCATCATTTACGCGCAAAAAATTTTTATCTCTTTTTCCAGTCGGGACACCAATTCCGAAGGATTACCCTTTTTTCGAACCGTCAATCAAAACTTTATACCTTCCGAATCGTATAATTGTTCTTGATTGTATACTTTGATTATCGAAATGTGCAAAAGCAACCCTAGCAAAACTTATTGATGTCAACAGTCAGTAAACACATAAAAGAAATTTTTCAAAAGCCTACGCCTAGTCTAAGCCATTGATCGAGTTGCCTGTGTATGAGTTGACATGATACTTTGGTTTAGTAACGAAATTTTTAGTTGAAAATTTACTAAATACACGAGACAAAAATAGGTTTCCTCTTAGTTAGGGATGGCACGGAAGGCAATCTTTCGGAATTGTGGTCCCGAAAAAAATTTTTTTATTTAAAATTCATATTTTAAGGGTTTTCAAGGGTGCTGATTACGAATCTGAACTTGGATTGGCCCAAATCCGAACTCCTGACCCGAGTTCGAACAAAAATTGAAAAAAAAATTCAAGAATGCATTTTTTTGGGATAAAAAACTCTAATTCATGCAACAACTATTATTTTTTGATTAAAATAATGCTTCAAATTGTTAATTGGAAAAATCCGCGTTTACGCCAAAATTTGATCGATTTTAACGTATACTTTTGAAAAAATAATTCAAGTTTTTGTTCGAATTCGGGTCCGGGGTTCGGAATTGGCAAATCCGAGTTCATATTCGTGATTAGCGTATTTTAAGCCTAGAAAAAGTGCCATACAAATTAAAAAATTTCGGGACCACAGTTCCGAAAGATTGCCGCACGAATTCGAAAATTTGTGGCCGGAATGCCATCCCCGCCATGGACACAAAAAAATGTCATGGGACGCGTAAACTGTTGTTGGGACGCGTAAAATGTGATGGGACGCGTAAAACCGACTAGAACCAACAATTATATTTTAGATGATTTTGCTTTTGAACAAAAGTAAATTTGAGTCTAAGAAAAGGCGAAGGTGAAAATCGTGGACGAGTCGATTGGTCTGCCGAATTCCCTTGGACATGGCTGGCAGCAGTGGGCGAGTTATTTGCAAAGGCATCGCCGAAGGACAGCGCGAGTTTGAATTTGAGGCACAATCTGAAAACATTTGTTTGTTTTAATGCTGTGGAATCTGCCATTCGTAATTTTAAACCATTTTTGTTTTTCGCCTTTTTGTCCCATCCCAGGCCTTCTGGCCGTCCATCATCCTATTCATCCAAAATTTCATTCCTTTTCCAATTACCTATTTTTATGACATTTCCCCAATCTCTCTTGGATTCCCTTCACTCACAATCAGCCACAATTTGCTATGTAATGTCCATCTGTTCGCCCCTCCCATTTTGTGTCACTATTTAAGCTTTGGTTTCTCTCATTCTACTCAACTTTTTCCACCTCACATTCCCAACTTAAAACCAATCCTAATAACGATCTTTTTTCTTTGTTAACTTATTTCTTTGCATTGAATCACATTTAATCTTTTCGTCTTACTTTTGCTTTTGGACTTAAATAAACTTTTCCAAAAACCCTTGGTCAAAGGAAAAAGGGTTAAGAACCGGGAAGTCCAAGTGGTTTGGACACAACAACTTTTTGGTGCCACGACCCGGGACCCCTAAAAAGGAATTTAGGGGAAGCAAAGGCCAAGAGCCGAAAAAAGGCTAAGTGCCGGAAATTTTGAGCTGGTAAGAGCTGTGTGCTTCCAGCCGGGCTAAGTGCCAACAAACGAGTGAATTTGAGCTGGTCAAGCTGTGTGCTTCCAGCCGGGCTGAGTGCCAATAAAAACAACAGGAAAAGAGCTGGTAAAAGTGTGTCTTTCCAGCCGGGCTGTGTGCCGTACTTTTGAAAAAAAAGTAAATTACGCTGTGTGCGCATAAAAAGGAAAAGAGAGAAAATGACGACAAATTTGCCTCAAGGCAAAGAAGCTCAAAATAGTGGGTCAGATTTTGATCCGGTATACTTTTCGCCTGAGGAGAACCAAAGATGGGCAAACTTACTGGTCAGAATGAGAGCATTCGAGCAGGCTGTCTGCCGACAATTTCGTCAAATTGAAACCCAATTTGCTCAAATTTCGAACCAAATTCAAATTTCAAACACTGCTGATCGTGTCAGGGAATTAGAGTCTTCCCTAAAGGAACTCGAAAATACAATGGAAATGGACACATTTCAGGCTCAAGAAAAAATGATTGATATTGAACAAGAAGTTGGTAAAGTGAATATGAGAATTGATTACCAGGAAAGATTGACTAAAGTGCGTTTCGGGAAAATAATTGAAAAAATGAAGGCTGAAGTGGGCAAAGTTTTGGAGAGCCTTGACACTCTCCAGGCAAGAGTTCAAATTTTGGAATATGAACAGGACGAGGAAATTGGTCGAACAATGTGGATGGAGGATGGGCATTCAGAGGAACATGCCCAATTGCCGACCAATCAGGAAGAAAACGGAGAAAATAATCAAGTGCAGGAAGAATGTGAAATAATGACTTCAGACCCATTTTTGGGCGGGATATCGCCATTGGAGGGGTACGACGGAAACCCAAGTGTTTCATTTTCGCGATGGGTGGCCCGTTTTGAGGATATGCTAACTTTGTACCCGCAGTATACGGAAACGCAAAAATTAAGCAGATTACGGATTTTGCTTAAGGGCCAAGCGAGGGCCGAATTCGAAGCAATGGAACCCCCTCCCACGAGTTTATCCGTTGCTTTAGGCCATTTAAAGAGTAAATTTGAGAATGAGAATACCCGCTCTATAGCAAGACAGGCAATGGCTAGCTGTAGGCAAGCGCCCGGAGAGCGCGTTTATGAGTTTGCCAATCGCTTAAGTGAAGCGGTCAGAACTGCGTTGGCGGGAGAAAAAGAGGAAATAATAAGAAAACGTCTTTTTGAGGAATTTTTGGAGAAATTAACGCCGGAATTGCAATTCGAAGTGAAATCCGGCAGGCCATCAAGCTACTCCAACGCTTACGAACTTGCTCAGCATTTTGAGCTACTTTTGGCCACAAAAAGGGCCAATCACGTCTCAGTTGCTGATTCAGTTGCCGAATTATCTCATAAAGTCGAAGCGCTGACTATTCATCAGCAGCCAATTCCCAACAGAAGGGGTAGCGAAAGACGCGCCTGCTATTACTGTAAACGCCCCGGACACATAGTAAAGGATTGCAGAGATAAAAGAAGGGACGAAGAGCGCAGATATCGGGGAGATCAAAGGGATGGCCATAAATATTTTGGAGGAGAAAGGCGATGGAGTCGAGAGAGAAATTTTAGAGACAATCGCAATTTTGCCCCCAGGGGAAGGGGCCAAAGGGATGGAAGGATTCATCGCACACCCACCCCTTATGGTGAAGAAAATGGCCAGAATTTTGAAAGTGCGAGAAGACATTCGCCTGGGCGGCGAGTAAGCTTTGGCGGGAGAGTTGGAGCCGCAAGAATTGCGAGTCCACTTTTTCTGGCACTAATTATGGTCATATCGCTTTTTGGTCGTAATTCAGCGACCAGTCAAATGGCTAGTCCAATGATATGCCATCCGGACTCACCAGCGAGTTTGTGGTCTATTCCGGTGGACCCGATTTGTCCCACTTGGTCGCCAACAGAGATACCGGTCACAATGAAATTGTCTGTCTATCGATTGAACACAATACAGTATAAAACTGCGGCGACAGCTTGTAAATGCATAAAGACAAAAATTTCTAGGAGAATTGGATTTTTTGGTGGGCGATATGAGGAGGTGGCAACAAGCCCAATTGAAATGCCTACGGCAACATGCCGGAAAATGAGAGAAAATGGAGAATCGCCTGCGGGACAATTAGTACAGATAAATGGGATTTTTAGGGCAACCCAAAATTCGTTAGAAGTTGGGTGGAGAAATTGGCCAGCGGCGATGTTTTGGAGATCAACGGAAGTGAGCAATTGTTATGCATATGAAACTGTTGTGTTCACACGACACGGAATGGAGGGACTTAACACACCAACAAATGATTGTCCCACCTGTGCTTATCAGTCCGGAAGTTGCCGCTGTCCACAAATCAGCTTAATTTGGAAACCGGACTTAACTCAACGGTGTGCTTATGTAAAGATTGCCGAGTGGCAAGGAGAATATTCCTCACGCATATGGACAGCGGAAAGTGGGGATTTTGCCCTAACATTTGTAAATATCTCTGAGAAAACGGACACCAATGGAAATGACTTTGTGATCTCTGATCAGACATTCGCTGTACCCAAAGTGGAATTTGTTGAAATGTTAAGAAAAAGTGAACAGGCAAATACAAAACTAAGAAAGAAAAGGTCACATGCATTTATTAATGGGGTTAGACGTGAATATGTAATAAATGAGACGGATACCACTGTAAAATGGCTTGAGCCGGATCAAGAAACAAAGGAGTTGGAAAAAGTTGGGCTGGTGTATTCCTCGCAGCTGGCAGCACAGCTTACAGCGTTAAGTGTCAAAGTTACAGCAAATACACAAAAATTGTTTGCTGAAACAGTGCATAAAATATGCACTAGCCTCCGATTCCTCGCCGATCAGACGTTGACTTTGGCGGAGGCAAATCCAACACTTTTGGCCCGGTTTTTCCTAGCAAACCCTTATTTAACGGCACGATTGGTGACAAAAGATATGTTGGAAATCAGACCATGTTTTGCAGTAAATGAGAGGGAACTGCATTTTCATTGGCAAAATGGAAGATGTTTTGAGAGACTTCCGGTTACATTTCGGCTTTTTGGAAGCTATGAAAAAACGAAACATGGATTTTTAGACCCAAAAACGCTAATTATACACTCAAATGCGAGGGAAAATAGTTGCAAGGATTTCCGATACTTATATGTGCAGACAAAAGGGACACATTCTCAGTATGACCAAATAACTGGGGATGTTAAAGAAATTTCTTCGGAATCGATACATTATCTCTCACGTCAAGGAAAAATCGATTTCCCAGAAATGCCAATCCAATTTTTCAGAAATAAAGTGATCGCAAATTTGTCCGAGTTGTACTCACCGGATAATTTTGCGGAAACAATTGAGGTTGCTAAAATAGCACAAGAAATTGTTCGGTTGACCCGACCGAATGCATGGGAATTTACTTCTGAAAAGAGTGATCATATGGCCACAAATATTGTCTCAAATGGACTTTTCTCATTCCTAAGGGGAGGCTTAATTTCGGCCAACCAAATGTGGGTGTTCATTTGTTGCTGTTATGTTTCAATCACAATAATTGTGCAGGTGATATTGCCAGCACCGCTGGCACAGGCAATGCAGTATTTGGGAATTGGAGGGATTATTCTCAATAAATTAAGAGAAATCGGAACTGTTCAAAATTGGCGAGCGAAGGCGAAACGGGGGGAAATTAAGGCGGCAGATAAAAGCCAAGCAGTCATACAAATTGAAGAGATAGCCATGACCCAAGCAGCCCCAAAATCAACTTTGAAAATGGAGCCAATAAAAGAAAAGGGCGAATCGGTTCCTGTGCCGCTAATCAAACGATGGCCGTCACCGGAGTCAATGCCTCAGACATCACAACAAACTGAGAGAGAGGAAACCGAAGGGCGCATAGCCCGAGGCAATAAAAATGTAACAATTGCCGTTGCGGGTGCCGGCAAATGTGATGGAAAATTTCGTATAATTGGCAAAGCAAATGATTGGGGAATAAGCTTGTTGTTGGACACGGGCGCTCATGTGACTTTATGCGGTAAAAATGTCGCACTAAAATTGGGTTTACGAAAACTGGAAGCGTCGGACATTGTGGCAGTTATCGGGATTAGTGACAAATTGATCCCAATACTTGGAAAAGCGGAAATAAAATTGCAAATTGCCGGGTGTGCCGTAATGACAACAGTTTATGTAGTTGAGACTAAAATTGGAGGAGAAGGGTCGTACGACATGATAATTGGAAGAAGTACCCTTAGGCAATTGCCTCTGTTTTTGGACCTCCAAACCGGTGCACTTATACGGAAAACTGATGGAAAAATATTTGCGTGTGAAATGACAAAGGAATGTGAAAAGGCAAAAATCGCGGAGCATGATCAGAATTTGGAATTATGTTTACAAAAACACAAAGATGTTTTTTCCACCCACGATTATGACCTCGGGGAATGTTTAATTAAATGCCCTCCAATTTTGACAAATTCAAATATGCCAGAGCGGGTCAAACCATATCCCGTACCGGAAAAATACGAGAAAGAGCTGAAATTGCACATTGGGAAAATGCTCGAAGCCGGCGTAATTAAAGAGAGTTGTACGCCATGGGCCCACAACGTTGTGTTAGTTAAAAAATCGAATGGCCAATTGCGCCCATGCGTGGATTTTAGACCATTAAATAAAATAACAATTCCGGATCCGTATCCCATTCCACGAATGGACAAAACAATTTTAAGAGTTGCCGGACAAAAATATTACTCGACATTGGATTTGTCGTCGGGTTTTTGGCAAATTCCGCTGGATTCGGAAAGTTCCTATAAATGCGGGATTGTAACGCCTTGGGGGCTTTACCAAATGCTAAAGCTGCCCTTTGGCCTAAGAAATGCACCGAGTGTTTTCCAGCGAACAATGGATAAAATTTTGGAAGGAATTTCGAATGTAACGGTTTACATTGATGATATTTTAGTCCATACAAATTCAATTGAGGAGCACTTGAAAACGTTGGAATTAGTTTTTGCCCGTTTGCGGAAAAATGGTCTGAAATTAAAAATGAGCAAATGCATGTTTTTGAAAAATAAATGCACTTATTTGGGCCATATTTTGACTGAAAAAGGCTATAGACCTTCCCTTAACAATCAAGAGGTGATTGAAGCATTTCCTGAGCCTAGAAATGCAAAAGAAGTGAAAAGATTTCTCGGAATGATGTCCTTTTTCCGGAAATTCATTCCCAGTTTTGCTTCTGTGGCCAGTCCAATTCAAAGTTTAGTAAGAGGAAAAAGCCCCGAATTTCGATGGGAGGAACCACAGAGAAAAGCATTTTTGGAATTAAAAGGCAAATTGTTAAATGCTCCGTGCTTAAGAGCACCGAATTATGGGCTCCCGTTTTACCTGTTCACCGATGCGTCAGCCGTGGCATATGCAGGTGCACTTATGCAAACCCAAAATGGGGAGGATTTGCATGCTGTGGGGTATTGGTCTCGGACGCTTTCAACCACAGAATCCAAATTACCCCCAACCCACGGTGAATTAGCAGCAATAGTGCATGCTGTTCAAAATTTTCGTCCGATAATTTATGGCACCGACCTAACCATCCTAACAGATCACCGTCCGCTTACATTCCTATTTTCAAAAGCGAGCACAAACCCGAAATTAAATCGGTGGTTAATGGCCTTACAAGAATTTGAGCCCAAAGTAATTTATGTAGAGGGAAAAGCTAATAAAATTGCGGACGCATTATCCAGAGTACCAATTAATTGGGACCAAGTGGAAGCCAAAAGTAAAGAAGAAATCCCATTTCTTCTCATTGCAGAAGAAAGCAATGAAATAACAAAGCAAAAATTGGAAAAAGAAACAGAAATGGACCCAATTTTGGCTCAAGTGATTAGTAAAATAAAGGATAATTGGATGGAGCCAATTAGTGAAGAGCTCGGTCCATATGCTAGAGAAAGGGACAATTTATTCCTAGAGGGAAAAATAATTCGAAAAAAGCCCGGAAGGCAAATAGTGATCCCACAAAAAATGCAAAACCAAATTTTGAAAATGATTCACCGCGCTCATTTTGGGATAGTAAGAAGCAAGGCAAGGGCAAGGAATATTGTATGGTGGCCAAATTTGTCGGAAGAAATAGAAAATTATGTGAAAAATTGCGAAATTTGCCAAAGAAATGCACCAAACGTGCCAAGAACGAGCCCCGAGTACAAATGGCCCGAAGCAAAATTTCCCTTCGAGAGGGTTCATATGGATTTGGCCGGACCTATTTGGGGTACAAATTTTCTTATTCTAATTGACGCGCATTCAAAATACCCTTTTGTGTGTTCAATGCAGTCAACGCATTCAACTTCGGTCATAAATTATTTGAGAGAAATTTTTGGTATGTTTGGGTCACCAAAATGCCTGGTAACCGATAACGGACGACAATTTGTGTCCGAAGAATTTGAAAATTTTATGTCAAAAGAAGGGGTAAGACACTTAACCACGGCAACTTATCACCCGTCTTCAAACGGGGAAGCCGAAAGGTTTGTGCGCACTTTCAAAGAGGGGATGACAAAATTGTTGGCAGAAGGCATGAGTGCCAAAGTCGCTCAGTTTACCCTGCTGCAGGAATACAGGGTGACCCCTTGTGCTGCCGCAGGCGCCGAAAGCCCAGCGCACCAATTTTTGGGCAGAGAATTGCGAACGGCATTGGATAAAATAAGGATGCCGCCTAATGTGCCTGAGGCAAACATGGATAGAGAATTGGCACCGCTGCAGCGAACTGGGGAACCAGAGCACCCCCAAAGAAATCAGAAAAATTTTGAACCAGGAGACTTAATATGGTACAAAGAACACACTGGAAAATGGGCTGCGGGGATACTTTTACAGCCAATGGGCGAAAGAATGTGGGAGATTCAAATTGAGGGCAGTACAGTGACCAGAAGTGCGCATGTGGACCAAATAAAAGGAAGAAGAGTTGGTCCAGTGCGTCACAATTGAGGCAGCGCATAGACCCTGTACATATCCCCTTTTCATCCCACAAATAAATAAAATAAATAAATAAATTTCAGCTATTTTTTTTGATGATGATAATTGTTCCCCACACTTTATTTAAATAATTCGACACTTGACTATGATTGTGCATTTTCAGAATTAAATTCGATTACTAAAAATAAATGGCATCTGAAAAAAATTCGCCTTCAAATGAATTGGAACGGCTCGAAAAAGAAGCGTTGTTGTCAAAAAAGTCGAAATCGCGCGACGAAAAGGTTGCAAAGGAAGTGCGCGAATTGGTCGAACATCTCCAAAGCAAAACGGAGAAGGAAATGCGCGAAACAGTGGACCAGCTAAAGGGCAGTATCAAATTGGAAATGGAGGCCGCTGTGGACGGACTGTGGAAAAAAATTGAGCCTTGGCTCAGCGGACAGGTCGGATAGTGGGAAAAAAAAGAAAGAGAATAATGAAAATAAACGGAGTGAAAAAAAATCAGAAAATAAATTTGGGAAAAATAGGAGCGAATGAGCAACTCTTTGATGGACGCTTTTGAGGAGTACGTCCAAAATGTGAACTTTGCGTTCGGCAGTGGGGGAGAAAGCCCCAACCACGGGAATGCTCAAATTGAGCCAATGGGGGAAAATGAGCAGAATGTGCCACCGGTCGAGCAGCAGGAGCATGCACCAGCGCCCGGAAATGGCAATGAAAAGGGGGCGCTGCAACAGGGGCAAATGCGTGGGCAATTCCGTGGCGGTTGGAGAGGGCGAATGAAGAACCGTGGAACTGTGCGCGGTGGTGGGCGTCCATGGAACGGAACGGCCGCGTTTTGCCATTGTGTGGAGTGCCGCCGTCCAAAGGGATGGCACGGACGCGGTGGAGGACGTGGAGGCGCAGGACCCAGCGGATTTGGACATGGGGGTCGCGGTGGACGTGGCAGCTTCGGCAACGGACAACACATGGGACACATGCGCCGTTGAGGAACCGAGACAAAGAATTGCGGAGACAATTCTCGGAGGAGGGGAGGAATGTGGAATCTGCCATTCGTAATTTTAAACCATTTTTGTTTTTCGCCTTTTTGTCCCATCCCAGGCCTTCTGGCCGTCCATCATCCTATTCATCCAAAATTTCCTTCCTTTTCCAATTACCTATTTTTATGACATTTCCCCAATCTCTCTTGGATTCCCTTCACTCACAATCAGCCACAATTTGCTATGTAATGTCCATCTGTTCGCCCCTCCCATTTTGTGTCACTATTTAAGCTTTGGTTTCTCTCATTCTACTCAACTTTTTCCACCTCACATTCCCAACTTAAAACCAATCCTAATAACGATCTTTTTTCTTTGTTAACTTATTTCTTTGCATTGAATCACATTTAATCTTTTCGTCTTACTTTTGCTTTTGGACTTAAATAAACTCTTTTCCAAAAACCCTTGGTCAAAGGAAAAAGGGTTAAGAACCGGGAAGTCCAAGTGGTTTGGACACAACAAATGCCTTTCTCCGTTCAGATGACTGTCGATGTCCAATTGGGTCAGTCCGGCCTCACTAAAGTGGTGACCATTTCGCCCTTCTTTTTGCTCCAAAATGACAGCAAAGTTGACATCGAAGTGCGCGAGCCGCACACGACGGATTGGATTGTGGTGCCGGCGGAATCAGTCAGTGCCCTTTGGAAAACAACAAATAGATGAATACCAACTTCGACCATTTGCAGGTCATCGGGTTTTGGCCAGTGCAGAAAGAGAAACGCAAAACGTTGGTGGCACGTTATGCCAACACGGAGGAGGAATCGGTGCAATTCCCATTCACAGAGGCATACGAAGGCTTTTGTCAAATCCGGAACAACGTAATGCTTCCGTCGTTCCGAAATTTTAATTTTTTCCATACTTTTAGTTGATCGGCCTTTACGTTATCGTCTCTCTGTCCGACGAATCGTCCGTCATTCACATGGAGAATTTTGTGCCCGGAATGGTGCCGGCGATTCTGATGAACGACACCAAATACCCAATTCGCTACCGACAGACGGGCCACGGACAGTGGCAAATTGTCAAGGCTAACCAAATGGCACCATTTGCGTGGACCGACTCGCTGAATGGTGCTGTTTCTGTCCTTTAAATGGCTTTTTTATTTTTCAAATAATCCTTTAGCCCTTTTTCAGATTGTAAATTGGAATGGGAGTCGGGCGATGCTGAAAATTCGGATGAATTGTTGCGCAACCGCGACATTTCTTATCTGCCAGCCAACAATGATGGTTACCATTATTGTGTGCCCTTTTTGGACGGGCGCCAGCGCGTTTTGCTCGTAATCATTTTTAATATTTACGATAATTCCTTATTTCTTTTTGTTTAGTTCACTGCTGACGAAAAAGTTTCTTTCATTGCTCACCAAGCGTATGAAGTGAGTGGACAGAGGGGCAGAACCATTTATCTTGTTTTCACATTCCATCGGTTTTTCAATCATTAAAATTTCACAGATGGAACAGCCGGACATCGAATTGGAGCTGCACTTGCACGGGCTGGGCATCTCCCTGGTCAACAACTTGAAAAGCATTGAAGTCCTTTACATGGTCATTGATTCATTCACTAGTACATATTTAATTCAATATCAAAATTTAGGCCATGTCTGCAGGAAAACAGAAGAAAAGTGACGAAGAGTCGCTCAAAATGGCCACCGGTTTCTGGTGTCAATATCGTCAGACCACTCATCAGCAGACGCTTCACGTGAAATTGCACAATTTCCAAATGGACAACCAATTGCCCGCCTCCACCTTCCCCTCATTGCTCGCCATGGTACCACAGCCGAAATCAGTGGTCAAAAATGGTTGCTTTTTTATTTAGAACTAAAATGTCCATTTCTTTCCGTGTCCAATTTTTAAATTGTGAACAGAGTCATTTTCTTTTTAATTTCCCATTTAAATAATATTTAACTCTATGGAAATTGGGGGCACAAATGTTGCATTTGTTCTTTTTTCAGAGCCAAAGCCATTCCTGGAGTGTGCATTTGTGATGAGTCAATCGGAACATACGAACATTGACGGAGCAGGAGGAGGAGATGGAGCAGGAGAAGGAGGAGGAGACGGAGCAGGAGACGGAGCAGGAGGAGGAGACGGAGCAGGAGGAGGAGACGGAGCAGGAGAAGGAGGAGGAGACGGAGCAGGAGACGGAGCAGGAGGAGGAGACGGAGCAGGAGAAGGAGACGGAGCAGGAGAAGGAGGAGGAGACGGAGGAGGAGACGGAGCAGGAGACGGAGCAGGAGAAGGAGGAGGAGAACCGAACATTGCTCAACGAACTTTGTGTGAAAATAAAAAATTCGGTCAGTGAGGAGAGGCGAAATGGGGAGAAAGTGAGGAGGGGGGGGGGGTAAATGACGCCGCAGGGAACTGATTGAAAAATGGGAGAGGGGAGAGAAGGGAGAAATGAGTAATTTTCCATTTTGTCATCGTAATTCCCTCCTCCCCCTGTCCACCCCAGGGTCGAAAAAACCGCAGAAGGCTTGACCGAAATCGCCACAGCCAGGCGAGCATTGTGAGTGATACACGACAAAAAAATAGGTTTCCTCTTAGTTAGGGATGGCACGGAAGGCAAGCTTTCGGAATTGTGGTCCCGAAAAAAATTTTTTTATTTAAAATTCATATTTTAAGGGTTTTCAAGGGTGCTGATTACGAATCTGAACTTGGATTGGCCCAAATCCGAACTCCTGACCCGAGTTCGAACAAAAATTGAAAAAAAAATTTCAAGAATGCATTTTTTTGGGATAAAAACTCTAATTCATGCAACAACTATTATTTTTTGATTAAAATAATGCTTCAAATTGTTAATTGGATAAAAATCCGCGTTTACGCCAAAATTTGATCGATTTTAACGTATACTTTTGAAAAAAAAATTCAAGTTTTTGTTCGAATTCGGGTCCGGGGTTCGGAATTGGGCAAATCCGAGTTCATATTCGTGATTAGCGTATTTTTAAGCCTAGAAAAAGTGCCATACAAATTAAAAACGGAGCAGGAGACGGAGCAGGAGGAGGAGACGGAGCAGGAGGAGGAGCAGAGGAGGAGACGGAGCAGGAAGACGGAGCAGGAGGAGGAGACGGAGCAGGAGAAGGAAACGGAGCAGGAGGAGGAGACGGAGCAGGAGGAGGAGACGGAGCAGGAGAAGGAGACGGAGCAGGAGGAGGAGACGGAGCAGGAGAAGGAGGAGGAGACGGAGCAGGAGAAGGAGCAGGAGGAGGAGACGGAGCAGGAGGAGGAGGAGACGGAGCAGGAGGAGGAGACGGAGCAGGAGGAGGAGACGGAGCAGGAGAAGGAGACGGAGCAGGAGGAGGAGACGGAGCAGGAGAAGGAGGAGGAGACGGAGCAGGAGGAGGAGACGGAGCAGGAGGAGGAGACGGAGCATGAGGAGGAGGAGACGGAGCAGGAGGAGGAGGAGACGGAACAGGAGGAGGAGGAGACGGAGCAGGAGGAGGAGACGGCGTCACCATTCTTCTGAGAGCTCAATGGGGCGATGAAGGCAAAGGCAAAGTGTTGGATTTTCTCATCGGACATCACAAGGTAGACGTCAATGGGCATTTTTGTATGCAGAGTAAAAAAATTAACCAGGTCAAAATTTTCAAAAATTTTCGGGTTTCTAAAAAGGTTTCATGAGAAAGTGCAAAGAAAATTTGAATTTTTTTCTGTCGGGACACCAATTCCGAAGGATTCCGGCATTCCGCCGATGGAAATAATTACAAAATAAAAGAAAATATCCCTGTGGAAAGTATTTGTTCATTGGGCTTTCTTTTAATGCATTTGCTTTGTTGTTTTGTTTGTTAAACCCTCTCACTTTCTCAGATTGACATTGTCATTCCGCCGACAGCCGTCCGTCGCGTCATCGGCGTGGTCAAAGCCTACCAAACGCGTGTCGGCTCCGGTCCATTCCCGACTGAACTGCTTGACGCCGATGTATGTACTTGCCCCAAAAATTATGTTAATTTGATCGCATTGTTTGTCTTTCCATAGGGACAGCCCAGCGAAGAGGGCAAACGTTTGCAAGAAGTTGGTGCTGAGATTGGCGTGACCACTCGCAGAAAACGGCGCTGTGGTTGGCTTGACTTGGTGCTGTTGCGTTATTCTGCAATGATCAACGGATTCACTTCGTACGTTTCACCCATTTATTATTTTATATGTTCATATTTATAGTTTTTTTCATAATTTTAGTTTGGCTGTAACAAAGGTGGACATCCTGGACCAATTTCATGAAATTAAAATTGCCATTGGTTACGAATTGAATGGACGGCAAATTGAGCACCCTCCAGGTGAGCTGAACAAAATTAACGACTGTTTTTATGCCGTTCCAAGTGTTTATCTTTTTTCAGCGACCGTCGATGATTGGGCTAATTTGCGCGTCCATTACAAAACCTTTGAGGGTTGGCAGTCGCCAACGACCAGTGCCCGTCAGTGGGAACAGTTGCCGGACAAATGCCGTGCCTATTTGGAGTTCATACAAAATCAACTGGGCGTACCCGTCGAATACATCAGAGTTGGGAAGGGACGGGAGCAGCTGATTGTGCGCACGAATAACGGAGGGTGATAGAGAAAGAGAGAAGTCATAATTATTGTTTGTAAATTTATTTTCGAAGCATCCAATCTGCCATTCTAATAAAAGTGTGCCTCATTCAATTCTATAAATGATATATCATTTGACGTCTCTCGGTCTGTAAATGCCGAATTCGAAAGAATTTTTTAGACAAAAGATGGGTAAACTCTAAATGAGAGGAACCGTTTTAGATTTTGTTGAACATTATGCGTTTTACCCACTCGACGGTTCAGTCTCGAAGGCATTTAGCCTACCCATTTTTGTTCCTTTAAAAGGATCCCTCGTTTGGTTTTCGAACCCCACTTTGATTTTTTCGACCCTTCTCTAAATAGTGCTTTTTTGCAGGCCCGTAACCAGAAAAAAATTTCGGGGAGGGCACCCGAAGAGCTTTTTTTTTTGCTCTTCGGGACAAAATTTTTTTTTGTACAAGTCTTATTTTCAAAATTTTCAGCGCCTGAGCCAAAAACAGAAATTATTAGCGGTTTTGCGCCGAAAAATCACAATTGGGCTCAAATTTTCAAAAAATAATGGTCCAATTGGGGCCCGGCTACGGGCCTGTATGTCCAACATGTTTTAATAAAACATCAACAATCTAAGTAAACGTTTTAATGTTTTTATGTAATAAAGTGCAAATATAAAGGGCGAATAAGGAGGAAAAGCGGGGAAAGGGGGGGGACGGCACATACCAGGGATGTGCCGAATCGGAATCGTAATCGGAATCGCAATTAATCGGATTTTGGGCCATAATCGGAATCGGATAATCGTAATCGGATTTTGCCTTGAAATCCGATTATTACACCCCTAAGAATTGACCTTTTGAAGGAATTTTTTTAGTGAGAATACCAATGAATTTTGAAAAAAATGTTTACTGAAACGAATGTTTTAATCTTATTTTAACATAATGACTGAAATTAAATCTTTCTCACAAAGCAGTGCCGGATTAATTCTCCCCGATATAATCAAGTTTTTTGTTATTTAGCAAAAATGTCAAATATCTGGGAATATTCTCCACCGCTGGGTTGATTGTGACAGATCTGAGAAAACGTTTATTGCCTGAGAATGTGTACAAACTTTTATTTTTGCATCACAATCTTAAAATTTATGATTTTGATTATGAATAAAATTTTTGGGAAAAAATTATTAAAAAAAAATCGGAATCGTAATCGGAATCGCAATTAATCGGATTTTGGGCCATAATCGTAATCGGTTTTAAAACCGTATCGGATTTTTTGGCCATAATCGGAATCGGCGATTTAATCGGAATCGGATTTAAAGGACGGATGCATAAGTTGTCCAATAAATATGTATTATCGTTCAATGAAACAATTAATTGTTTGATGGTATTCACTCATTCATTTCTTTTCTTTTTGGCCATCTCCGCCGGTGGAATACCAAACGGACTTTTTGTCGACTGATTTTTCTGCCGCGTTTTGACGAGGAAACAGAGACTTCAGAAAAGTGGCAATGTCCGGAAGGACATTTTTGTGCTGAAAGAGCAATTCATTTTCAATGCCATCCGCAAAAGTCGGCACGGCCCATCCCCCGGGGCATCGTTTGTACAGTCTCTGTCTAAGATTCTCCCCCGGGGGTTGCCCCGTCCCTTTTTCTGCGATTCCTTCGTCTCTTTTCCTTTGTGCCACCTTTTCCTGCTCCTCCTCCCCCTCCCCGTCGTCCGTCTTCGGTTTCCGTTCTGTGCCTGCGCCGTACCCTTCGCCATTTTCGTCCGACTCCGTCGCCCCGCCGCATTCCATGCCACCGCCGCAGCATCCGCCGCCGCAGTCGCCCCTTTCGCGCGGCATTATGAAAGAGCGAAATTGGGCGGAGGAGACAATTTGATGCTGAACAAACGGAGGACAAATATGTAATTGTGAATGAAAAGCATGTTTAACTTGGGGAAACTCGCGACAGCCAAACGCGCAGAGATTGGCACGGACGAAGGAAAAAGTGGCACAAAAAGTGAGCAAAAAGTGGGGGAAAGAGTTCCGAAGAGATGCCATGGAAAAGGGGCGGAAACTGTGCAATTTGTCACTTAAATTTGTGGGCCGAATGCTCGACAATTCGGCGTCAATTTCCGCATAAATTGATCGTTTTTCCCGCTTTTTGATGTGTCAGTCCGTACTTTGAGCAGCAGATCAACGGAAGAAAAGAAAGGACGGACAGAAGAAAAGACTGCGCCGGGGGGCGACGGATGGCCAAAGCGAAGGGAAGGGAAAGGGCCAATCCGTTGGCCAAATCAAACAATTAGCGGCACAATGACACTGCGAGCAAAGGTCCGTTATTGTCCGATTCCATGCCAATTTCAATGCTTTTCCTTTTTGCATTTCGTTTTGGATCCGTTTCTCCTTCCCCCCCCCCTCTCCCCCCATTTTCCCTCCACTTTTTCCCTTAAATTATTCCTTCAATTCCCCCCCCCCCTCCCCATTTCCCCATTTCTTCCCTAATATTGAATTTGCGTCCAAATTGGCCGTCCTTTGCTGCTCAATTGTGCCCAAGGCAACATTAAGTGAGTTGCCGTCGAAAAGGGCAAAAAAAAGAAAGAATTTTGTCAATATATAGGTAGAAAGGAACAGTTAAAATTAAATCTTTCCGGGCCTTGGGTACACACCGTTTCAATTTTGGCCTCTCAGTTCCAAAAAGATTTGCATGTGTGCGAAGTGGTTTTTGTAAGATAGTAAAGGGACAAAGGGTGGTGGTTCGAGTCCGTTGTGCAACATGAATATTTTCATTTATTTTTGTCAAAATATTAAAAAATGACGAATTTTGGGAATTATTTTTGGAGGTATTTGCCAACCAACTTGGACAATCATGGTATCATTCGAAAGCTCTTGATGAGGAGAAGCTTTTTCTAAGCAAATGCTAAGCGATTTGGTGTACCAGAGAAAAGTTATGAGGCTTTAAAATTTTGTTTTTCTTATAACTTTTGAGTTTGACCTATTAACTTGACCTATCATTAGATGCAGAATATTTTTCTCTATCGATATGCAAAATTTGAAGCGGATTTAACAAGCAGAAAAAAAGTTAAACAGGATGAAGTAAATTCAGTTTTTCTCTAATAACAGAGACAAAAAAATAGTACGCCAAAATGAGAGATGCATTTTTCTCTGGCACTCTCTATTTATTGGTACACATCTCGTTTTTTGAAACGGTGTGGGTACTTGTTTAGTTTACGGGATAGATTTCACAAACATTTTTAACTGCCTATAAATGTACATATTTTATTCTTTTCTTCTCATTTCCCCTCCTAAATACGTGCACCTTTTCTTTTGCTTGTGGGCTTTGTTTTCCAACGACATGGCACGTTATGCCAACACGGAGGAGGAATCGGTGCAATTCACAGAGGCATACGAGGTTTCATGAGAAAGTGTAAAGAAAATTTGAATTTTTTTCTGTCGGGACACCAATTCCGAAGGATTCCGGCATTCCGCCGATGGAAATAATTACAAAATAAAAGAAAATATCCCTGGGGAAAGTATTTGTTCATTGGGCTTTCTTTTAATGCATTTGCTTTGTTGTTTTGTTTGTTAAACCCTCTCACTTTCTCAGATTGACATTGTCGCGCGATGCCATAACGATCAAAACTCGTAAACCAAAAAACGAAATTATTGAACACCGATCAATTTGCAGAAAACGTGGCACCATTCAACCCGGCAGCATTGGTCCCTATCCGTTCGTCACTTCGTCCAATTCCACCGTCGGCGGTTGCATCACCGCCTTGGCATTCCGCCGACAGCCGTCCATCGCGTCATCGGCGTGGTCAAAGCCTACCAAACGCGTGTCGCTCCGGTCCATTCCCGACTGAACTGCTTGACGCCGTGATGTACTTGCCCCAAAAAATTATGTTAATTTGATCGCATTGTTTGTCTTTCCATAGGGACAGCCCAGCGAAGAGGCAAACGTTTGCAAGAAGTTGGTGCTGAGATTGGCGTGACCACTCGCAGAAAAACGGCCGCTGTGGTTGGCTTGACTTGGTGCTGTTGCGTTATTCTGCAATGATCAACGGATTCACTTCGTACGTTTCACCCATTTATTATTTATATGTTCATATTTATAGTTTTTTTTCATAATTTTAGTTTGGCTGTAACAAAGGTGGACATCCTGGACCAATTTCATGAAATTAAAATTGCCATTGGTTACGAATTGAATGGACGGCAAATTGAGCACCCTCCAGGTGAGCTGAACAAAATTAACGACTGTTTTTATGCCATTCCAAGTGTTAATCTTTTTTCAGCGACCGTCGATGATTGGGCAAATTTGCGCGTCCATTACAAAACCTTTGAGGGTTGGCAGTCGCCAACGACCAGTGCCCGCCAGTGGGAACAATTGCCGGAAAAATGCCGTGCCTATTTGGAGTTCATACAAAATCAACTGGGCGTACCCGTCGAATACATCGGAGTTGGGAAGGGACGGGAGCAGCTGATTGTGCGCACGAATAACGGAGGGTGATAGAGAAAGAGAGAAGTCATAATTATTGTTTGTAAATTTATTTTCGAAGCATCCAATCTGCCATTCTAATAAAAGTGTGCCTCATTCAATTCTATAAATGATATATCATTTGACGTCTCTCGGTCTGTAAATGCCGAATTCGAAAGAATTTTTTTAGACAAAAGATGGGTAAACTCCAAATGAGAGGAACCGTTTTAGATTTTGTTGAACATTATGCGTTTTACCCACTCGACGGTTCAGTCTCGAAGGCATTTAGCCTACCCATTTTTGTTCCTTTAAAAGGATCCCTCGTTTGGTTTTCGAACCCCACTTTGATTTTTTCGACCCTTCTCTAAATAGTGCTTTTTTGCAGGCCCGTAACCAGAAAAAATTTCGGGAGGCACCCGAAGAGCTTTTTTTTTTTGCTCTTCGGGACAAAATTTTTTTTTGTACAAGTCTTATTTTCAAAATTTTCAGCGCCTGAGCCAAAAACAGAAATTATTAGCGGTTTTGCGCCGAAAAATCACAATTGGGCTCAAATTTTCAAAAAATAATGGTCCAATTGGGGCCCGGCTACGGGCCTGTATGTCCAACATGTTTTAATAAAACATCAACAATCTAAGTAAACGTTTTAATGTTTTTATGTAATAAAGTGCAAATATAAAGGGCGAATAAGGAGGAAAAGCGGGGAAAGGGGGGGACGGCACATACCAGGGATGTGCCGAATCGGAATCGTAATCGGAATCGCAATTAATCGGATTTTGGGCCATAATCGGAATCGGATAATCGTAATCGGATTTTGCCTTGAAATCCGATTATTACACCCCTAAGAATTGACCTTTTGAAGGAATTTTTTTAGTGAGAATACCAATGAATTTTGAAAAAAATGTTTACTGAAACGAATGTTTTAATCTTATTTTAACATAATGACTGAAATTAAATCTTTCTCACAAAGCAGTGCCGGATTAATTCTCCCCGATATAATCAAGTTTTTTGTTATTTAGCAAAAATGTCAAATATCTGGGAATATTCTCCACCGCTGGGTTGATTGTGACAGATCTGAGAAAACGTTTATTGCCTGAGAATGTGTACAAACTTTTATTTTTGCATCACAATCTTAAAATTTATGATTTTGATTATGAATAAAATTTTTGGGAAAAATTATTAAAAAAAAATCGGAATCGTAATCGGAATCGCAATTAATCGGATTTTGGGCCATAATCGTAATCGGTTTTAAAACCGTATCGGATTTTTGGCCATAATCGGAATCGGCGATTTAATCGGAATCGGATTTAAAGGACGGATGCATAAGTTGTCCAATAAATATGTATTATCGTTCAATGAAACAATTAATGTTTGATGGTATTCACTCATTCATTTCTTTTCTTTTTGGCCATCTCCGCCGGTGGAATACCAAACGGACTTTTTGTCGACTGATTTTTCTGCCGCGTTTTGACGAGGAAACAGAGACTTCAGAAAAGTGGCAATGTCCGGAAGGACATTTTTGTGCTGAAAGAGCAATTCATTTTCAATGCCATCCGCAAAAGTCGGCACGGCCATCCCCCGGGGCATCGTTTGTACAGTCTCTGTCTAAGATTCTCCCCCGGGGGTTGCCCCGTCCCTTTTTCTGCGATTCCTTCGTCTCTTTCCTTTGTGCCACCTTTTCCTGCTCCTCCTCCCCTCCCCGTCGTCCGTCTTCGGTTTCCGTTCTGTGCCTGCGCCGTACCCTTCGCCATTTTCGTCCGACTCCGTCGCCCCGCCGCATTCCATCACCGCCGCAGCATCCGCCGCCGCAGTCGCCCCTTTCGCGCGGCATTATGAAAGAGCGAAATTGGGCGGAGGAGACAATTTGATGCTGAACAAACGGAGGACAAATATGTAATTGTGAATGAAAAGCATGTTTAACTTGGGGAAACTCGCGACAGCCAAACGCGCAGAGATTGGCACGGACGAAGGAAAAAGTGGCACAAAAAGTGAGCAAAAAGTGGGGAAAGAGTTCCGAAGAGATGCCATGGAAAAGGGGCGGAAACTGTGCAATTTGTCACTTAAATTTGTGGGCCGAATGCTCGACAATTCGGCGTCAATTTCCGCATAAATTGATCGTTTTTCCCGCTTTTTGATGTGTCAGTCCGTACTTTGAGCAGCAGATCAACGGAAGAAAAGAAAGGACGGACAGAAGAAAAGACTGCGCCGGGGGGCGACGGATGGCCAAAGCGAAGGGAAGGGAAAGGGCCAATCCGTTGGCCAAATCAAACAATTAGCGGCACAATGACACTGCGAGCAAAGGTCCGTTATTGTCCGATTCCATGCCAATTTCAATGCTTTTCCTTTTTGCATTTCGTTTTGGATCCGTTTCTCCTTCCCCCCCCCCCTCCCCCCCATTTTCCCTCCACTTTTTCCCTTAAATTATTCCTTCAATTCCCCCCCCCCTCCCCATTTCCCCATTTCTTCCCTAATATTGAATTTGCGTCCAAATTGGCCGTCCTTTGCTGCTCAATTGTGCCCAAGGCAACATTAAGTGAGTTGCCGTCGAAAAGGGCAAAAAAAAGAAAGAATTTTGTCAATATATAGGTAGAAAGGAACAGTTAAAATTAAATCTTTCCGGGCCTTGGGTACACACCGTTTCAATTTTGGCCTCTCAGTTCCAAAAAGATTTGCATGTGTGGCGAAGTGGTTTTTGTAAGATAGTAAAGGGACAAAGGGTGGTGGTTCGAGTCCGTTGTGCAACATGAATATTTTCATTTATTTTTGTCAAAATATTAAAAAATGACGAATTTTGGGAATTATTTTTGGAGGTATTTGCCAACCAACTTGGACAATCATGGTATCATTCGAAAGCTCTTGATGAGGAGAAGCTTTTTCTAAGCAAATGCTAAGCGATTTGGTGTACCAGAGAAAAGTTATGAGGCTTTAAAATTTTGTTTTTCTTATAACTTTTGAGTTTGACCTATTAACTTGACCTATCATTAGATGCAGAATATTTTTCTCTATCGATATGCAAAATTTGAAGCGGATTTAACAAGCAGAAAAAAAAGTTAAACAGGATGAAGTAAATTCAGTTTTTCTCTAATAACAGAGACAAAAAAATAGTACGCCAAAATGAGAGATGCATTTTTCTCTGGCACTCTCTATTTATTGGTACACATCTCGTTTTTTGAAACGGTGTGGGTACTTGTTTAGTTTACGGGATAGATTTCACAAACATTTTTAACTGCCTATAAATGTACATATTTTATTCTTTTCTTCTCATTTCCCCTCCTAAATACGTGCACCTTTTCTTTTGCTTGTGGGCTTTGTTTTCCAACGACATGGCACGTTATGCCAACACGAGGAGGAATCGGTGCAATTCACAGAGGCATACGAGGTTTCATGAGAAAGTGTAAAAAAATTTGAATTTTTTTCTGTCGGGACACCAATTCCGAAGGATTCCGGCATTCCGCCGATGGAAATAATTACAAAATAAAAGAAAATATCCCTGGGGAAAGTATTTGTTCATTGGGCTTTCTTTTAATGCATTTGCTTTGTTGTTTTGTTTGTTAAACCCTCTCACTTTCTCAGATTGACATTGTCGCGCGATGCCATAACGGATCAAAACTCGTAAACCAAAAAACGAAATTATTGAACACCGATCAATTTGCAGAAAACGTGGCACCATTCAACCCGGCAGCATTGGTCCCTATCCGTTCGTCACTTCGTCCAATTCCACCGTCGGCGGTTGCATCACCGGCCTTGGCATTCCGCCGACAGCCGTCCGTCGCGTCATCGGCGTGGTCAAAGCCTACCAAACGCGTGTCGGCTCCGGTCCATTCCCGACTGAACTGCTTGACGCCGATGTATGTACTTGCCCCAAAAATTATGTTAATTTGATCGCATTGTTTGTCTTTCCATAGGGACAGCCCAGCGAAGAGGGCAAACGTTTGCAAGAAGTTGGTGCTGAGATTGGCGTGACCACTCGCAGAAAACGGCGCTGTGGTTGGCTTGACTTGGTGCTGTTGCGTTATTCTGCAATGATCAACGGATTCACTTCGTACGTTTCACCCATTTATTATTTTATATGTTCATATTTATAGTTTTTTTCATAATTTTAGTTTGGCTGTAACAAAGGTGGACATCCTGGACCAATTTCATGAAATTAAAATTGCCATTGGTTACGAATTGAATGGACGGCAAATTGAGCACCCTCCAGGTGAGCTGAACAAAATTAACGACTGTTTTTATGCCGTTCCAAGTGTTTATCTTTTTTCAGCGACCGTCGATGATTGGGCTAATTTGCGCGTCCATTACAAAACCTTTGAGGGTTGGCAGTCGCCAACGACCAGTGCCCGCCAGTGGGAACAATTGCCGGAAAAATGCCGTGCCTATTTGGAGTTCATACAAAATCAACTGGGCGTACCCGTCGAATACATCGGAGTTGGGAAGGGACGGGAGCAGCTGATTGTGCGCACGAATAACGGAGGGTGATAGAGAAAGAGAGAAGTCATAATTATTGTTTGTAAATTTATTTTCGAAGCATCCAATCTGCCATTCTAATAAAAGTGTGCCTCATTCAATTCTATAAATGATATATCATTTGACGTCTCTCGGTCTGTAAATGCCAAATTCGAAAGAATTTTTTAGACAAAAGATGGGTAAACTCCAAATGAGAGGAACCGTTTTAGATTTTGTTGAACATTATGCGTTTTACCCACTCGACGGTTCAGTCTCGAAGGCATTTAGCCTACCCATTTTTGTTCCTTTAAAAGGATCCCTCGTTTGGTTTTCGAACCCCACTTTGATTTTTTCGACCCTTCTCTAAATAGTGCTTTTTTGCAGGCCCGTAACCAGAAAAAAATTTCGGGGAGGGCACCCGAAGAGCTTTTTTTTTTTGCTCTTCGGGACAAAATTTTTTTTTGTACAAGTCTTATTTTCAAAATTTTCAGCGCCTGAGCCAAAAACAGAAATTATTAGCGGTTTTGCGCCGAAAAATCACAATTGGGCTCAAATTTTCAAAAAATAATGGTCCAATTGGGGCCCGGCTACGGGCCTGTATGTCCAACATGTTTTAATAAAACATCAACAATCTAAGTAAACGTTTTAATGTTTTTATGTAATAAAGTGCAAATATAAAGGGCGAATAAGGAGGAAAAGCGGGGAAAGGGGGGGGGGACGGCACATACCAGGGATGTGCCGAATCGGAATCGTAATCGGAATCGCAATTAATCGGATTTTGGGCCATAATCGGAATCGGATAATCGTAATCGGATTTTGCCTTGAAATCCGATTATTACACCCCTAAGAATTGACCTTTTGAAGGAATTTTTTAGTGAGAATACCAATGAATTTTGAAAAAAATGTTTACTGAAACGAATGTTTTAATCTTATTTTAACATAATGACTGAAATTAAATCTTTCTCACAAAGCAGTGCCGGATTAATTCTCCCCGATATAATCAAGTTTTTTGTTATTTAGCAAAAATGTCAAATATCTGGGAATATTCTCCACCGCTGGGTTGATTGTGACAGATCTGAGAAAACGTTTATTGCCTGAGAATGTGTACAAACTTTTATTTTTGCATCACAATCTTAAAATTTATGATTTTGATTATGAATAAAATTTTTGGGAAAAAATTATTAAAAAAAAATCGGAATCGTAATCGGAATCGCAATTAATCGGATTTTGGGCCATAATCGTAATCGGTTTTAAAACCGTATCGGATTTTTGGCCATAATCGGAATCGGCGATTTAATCGGAATCGGATTTAAAGGACGGATGCATAAGTTGTCCAATAAATATGTATTATCGTTCAATGAAACAATTAATTGTTTGATGGTATTCACTCATTCATTTCTTTTCTTTTTGGCCATCTCCGCCGGTGGAATACCAAACGGACTTTTTGTCGACTGATTTTTCTGCCGCGTTTTGACGAGGAAACAGAGACTTCAGAAAAGTGGCAATGTCCGGAAGGACATTTTTGTGCTGAAAGAGCAATTCATTTTCAATGCCATCCGCAAAAGTCGGCACGGCCCATCCCCCGGGGCATCGTTTGTACAGTCTCTGTCTAAGATTCTCCCCCCGGGGGTTGCCCCGTCCCTTTTTCTGCGATTCCTTCGTCTCTTTTCCTTTGTGCCACCTTTTCCTGCTCCTCCTCCCCCTCCCCGTCGTCCGTCTTCGGTTTCCGTTCTGTGCCTGCGCCGTACCCTTCGCCATTTTCGTCCGACTCCGTCGCCCCGCCGCATTCCATGCCACCGCCGCAGCATCCGCCGCCGCAGTCGCCCCTTTCGCGCGGCATTATGAAAGAGCGAAATTGGGCGGAGGAGACAATTTGATGCTGAACAAACGGAGGACAAATATGTAATTGTGAATGAAAAGCATGTTTAACTTGGGGAAACTCGCGACAGCCAAACGCGCAGAGATTGGCACGGACGAAGGAAAAAGTGGCACAAAAAGTGAGCAAAAAGTGGGGAAAGAGTTCCGAAGAGATGCCATGGAAAAGGGGCGGAAACTGTGCAATTTGTCACTTAAATTTGTGGGCCGAATGCTCGACAATTCGGCGTCAATTTCCGCATAAATTGATCGTTTTTCCCGCTTTTTGATGTGTCAGTCCGTACTTTGAGCAGCAGATCAACGGAAGAAAAGAAAGGACGGACAGAAGAAAAGACTGCGCCGGGGGCGACGGATGGCCAAAGCGAAGGGAAGGGAAAGGGCCAATCCGTTGGCCAAATCAAACAATTAGCGGCACAATGACACTGCGAGCAAAGGTCCGTTATTGTCCGATTCCATGCCAATTTCAATGCTTTTCCTTTTTGCATTTCGTTTTGGATCCGTTTCTCCTTCCCCCCCCCCTCTCCCCCCCATTTTCCCTCCACTTTTTCCCTTAAATTATTCCTTCAATTCCCCCCCCCCCTCCCCATTTCCCCATTTCTTCCCTAATATTGAATTTGCGTCCAAATTGGCCGTCCTTTGCTGCTCAATTGTGCCCAAGGCAACATTAAGTGAGTTGCCGTCGAAAAGGGCAAAAAAAAGAAAGAATTTTGTCAATATATAGGTAGAAAGGAACAGTTAAAATTAAATCTTTCCGGGCCTTGGGTACACACCGTTTCAATTTTGGCCTCTCAGTTCCAAAAAGATTTGCATGTGTGGCGAAGTGGTTTTTGTAAGATAGTAAAGGGACAAAGGGTGGTGGTTCGAGTCCGTTGTGCAACATGAATATTTTCATTTATTTTTGTCAAAATATTAAAAAATGACGAATTTTGGGAATTATTTTTGGAGGTATTTGCCAACCAACTTGGACAATCATGGTATCATTCGAAAGCTCTTGATGAGGAGAAGCTTTTTCTAAGCAAATGCTAAGCGATTTGGTGTACCAGAGAAAAGTTATGAGGCTTTAAAATTTTGTTTTTCTTATAACTTTTGAGTTTGACCTATTAACTTGACCTATCATTAGATGCAGAATATTTTTCTCTATCGATATGCAAAATTTGAAGCGGATTTAACAAGCAGAAAAAAAGTTAAACAGGATGAAGTAAATTCAGTTTTTCTCTAATAACAGAGACAAAAAAATAGTACGCCAAAATGAGAGATGCATTTTTCTCTGGCACTCTCTATTTATTGGTACACATCTCGTTTTTTGAAACGGTGTGGGTACTTGTTTAGTTTACGGGATAGATTTCACAAACATTTTTAACTGCCTATAAATGTACATATTTTATTCTTTTCTTCTCATTTCCCCTCCTAAATACGTGCACCTTTTCTTTTGCTTGTGGGCTTTGTTTTCCAACGACATGGCACGTTATGCCAACACGGAGGAGGAATCGGTGCAATTCACAGAGGCATACGAGGTTTCATGAGAAAGTGTAAAGAAAATTTGAATTTTTTTCTGTCGGGACACAATTCCGAAGGATTCCGGCATTCCGCCGATGGAAATAATTACAAAATAAAAGAAAATATCCCTGGGGAAAGTATTTGTTCATTGGGCTTTCTTTTAATGCATTTGCTTTGTTTTTGTTTGTTAAACCCTCTCACTTTCTCAGATTGACATTGTCGCGCGATGCCATAACGGATCAAAACTCGTAAACCAAAAAACGAAATTATTGAACACCGATCAATTTGCAGAAAACGTGGCACCATTCAACCCGGCAGCATTGGTCCCTATCCGTTCGTCACTTCGTCCAATTCCACCGTCGGCGGTTGCATCACCGGCCTTGGCATTCCGCCGACAGCCGTCCGTCGCGTCATCGGCGTGGTCAAAGCCTACCAAACGCGTGTCGGCTCCGGTCCATTCCCGACTGAACTGCTTGACGCCGATGTATGTACTTGCCCCAAAAATTATGTTAATTTGATCGCATTGTTTGTCTTTCCATAGGGACAGCCCAGCGAAGAGGGCAAACGTTTGCAAGAAGTTGGTGTTGAGATTGGCGTGACCACTCGCAGAAAACGGCGCTGTGGTTGGCTTGACTTGGTGCTGTTGCGTTATTCTGCAATGATCAACGGATTCACTTCGTACGTTTCACCCATTTATTATTTTATATGTTCATATTTATAGTTTTTTTCATAATTTTAGTTTGGCTGTAACAAAGGTGGACATCCTGGACCAATTTCATGAAATTAAAATTGCCATTGGTTACGAATTGAATGGACGGCAAATTGAGCACCCTCCAGGTGAGCTGAACAAAATTAACGACTGTTTTTATGCCGTTCCAAGTGTTTATCTTTTTTCAGCGACCGTCGATGATTGGGCTAATTTGCGCGTCCATTACAAAACCTTTGAGGGTTGGCAGTCGCCAACGACCAGTGCCCGTCAGTGGGAACAGTTGCCGGACAAATGCCGTGCCTATTTGGAGTTCATACAAAATCAACTGGGCGTACCCGTCGAATACATCAGAGTTGGGAAGGGACGGGAGCAGCTGATTGTGCGCACGAATAACGGAGGGTGATAGAGAAAGAGAGAAGTCATAATTATTGTTTGTAAATTTATTTTCGAAGCATCCAATCTGCCATTCTAATAAAAGTGTGCCTCATTCAATTCTATAAATGATATATCATTTGACGTCTCTCGGTCTGTAAATGCCAAATTCGAAAGAATTTTTTAGACAAAAGATGGGTAAACTCTAAATGAGAGGAACCGTTTTAGATTTTGTTGAACATTATGCGTTTTACCCACTCGACGGTTCAGTCTCGAAGGCATTTAGCCTACCCATTTTTGTTCCTTTAAAAGGATCCCTCGTTTGGTTTTCGAACCCCACTTTGATTTTTTCGACCCTTCTCTAAATAGTGCTTTTTTGCAGGCCCGTAACCAGAAAAAAATTTCGGGGAGGGCACCCGAAGAGCTTTTTTTTTTGCTCTTCGGGACAAAATTTTTTTTTGTACAAGTCTTATTTTCAAAATTTTCAGCGCCTGAGCCAAAAACAGAAATTATTAGCGGTTTTGCGCCGAAAAATCACAATTGGGCTCAAATTTTCAAAAAATAATGGTCCAATTGGGGCCCGGCTACGGGCCTGTATGTCCAACATGTTTTAATAAAACATCAACAATCTAAGTAAACGTTTTAATGTTTTTATGTAATAAAGTGCAAATATAAAGGGCGAATAAGGAGGAAAAGCGGGGAAAGGGGGGGGGGACGGCACATACCAGGGATGTGCCGAATCGGAATCGTAATCGGAATCGCAATTAATCGGATTTTGGGCCATAATCGGAATCGGATAATCGTAATCGGATTTTGCCTTGAAATCCGATTATTACACCCCTAAGAATTGACCTTTTGAAGGAATTTTTTAGTGAGAATAACAAAATCTTTTCATTAAAGCAGTGCCGGATTAATTCTCCCCGATATAATCAATTTTTTGTTATTTAGCAAAAATGTCAAATATCTGGGAATATTCTCCACCGCTGGGTTGATTGTGACAGATCTGAGAAAACGTTTATTGCCTGAGAATGTGTACAAACTTTTATTTTTGCATCACAATCTTAAAATTTATGATTTTGATTATGAATAAAATTTTTGGGAAAAAATTATTAAAAAAAAATCGGAATCGTAATCGGAATCGCAATTAATCGGATTTTGGGCCATAATCGTAATCGGTTTTAAAACCGTATCGGATTTTTGGCCATAATCGGAATCGGCGATTTAATCGGAATCGGATTTAAAGGACGGATGCATAAGTTGTCCAATAAATATGTATTATCGTTCAATGAAACAATTAATTGTTTGATGGTATTCACTCATTCATTTCTTTCTTTTTGGCCATCTCCGCCGGTGGAATACCAAACGGACTTTTTGTCGACTGATTTTTCTGCCGCGTTTTGACGAGGAAACAGAGACTTCAGAAAAGTGGCAATGTCCGGAAGGACATTTTTGTGCTGAAAGAGCAATTCATTTTCAATGCCATCCGCAAAAGTCGGCACGGCCCATCCCCCGGGGCATCGTTTGTACAGTCTCTGTCTAAGATTCTCCCCCCGGGGGTTGCCCCGTCCCTTTTCTGCGATTCCTTCGTCTCTTTTCCTTTGTGCCACCTTTTCCTGCTCCTCCTCCCCCTCCCCGTCGTCCGTCTTCGGTTTCCGTTCTGTGCCTGCGCCGTACCCTTCGCCATTTTCGTCCGACTCCGTCGCCCCGCCGCATTCCATGCCACCGCCGCAGCATCCGCCGCCGCAGTCGCCCCTTTCGCGCGGCATTATGAAAGAGCGAATTGGCGGAGGAGACAATTTGATGCTGAACAAACGGAGGACAAATATGTAATTGTGAATGAAAAGCATGTTTAACTTGGGGAAACTCGCGACAGCCAAACGCGCAGAGATTGGCACGGACGAAGGAAAAAGTGGCACAAAAAGTGAGCAAAAAGTGGGGGAAAGAGTTCCGAAGAGATGCCATGGAAAAGGGGCGGAAACTGTGCAATTTGTCACTTAAATTTGTGGGCCGAATGCTCGACAATTCGGCGTCAATTTCCGCATAAATTGATCGTTTTTCCCGCTTTTTGATGTGTCAGTCCGTACTTTGAGCAGCAGATCAACGGAAGAAAAGAAAGGACGGACAGAAGAAAAGACTGCGCCGGGGGGCGACGGATGGCCAAAGCGAAGGGAAGGGAAAGGGCCAATCCGTTGGCCAAATCAAACAATTAGCGGCACAATGACACTGCGAGCAAAGGTCCGTTATTGTCCGATTCCATGCCAATTTCAATGCTTTTCCTTTTTGCATTTCGTTTTGGATCCGTTTCTCCTTCCCCCCCCCCCTCTCCCCCCCATTTTCCCTCCACTTTTTCCCTTAAATTATTCCTTCAATTCCCCCCCCCCCTCCCCATTTCCCCATTTCTTCCCTAATATTGAATTTGCGTCCAAATTGGCCGTCCTTTGCTGCTCAATTTGCCCAAGGCAACATTAAGTGAGTTGCGTCGAAAAGGGCAAAAAAAAGAAAGAATTTTGTCAATATATAGGTAGAAAGGAACAGTTAAAATAAATCTTTCCGGGCCTTGGGTACACACCGTTTCAATTTTGGGCCTCTCAGTTCCAAAAAGATTTGCATGTGTGGCGAAGTGGTTTTTGTAAGATAGTAAAGGGACAAAGGTGGGTGGTTCGAGTCCGTTGTGCAACATGAATATTTTCATTTATTTTTGTCAAAATATTAAAAAATGACGAATTTTGGGAATTATTTTGGAGGTATTTGCCAAACCAACTTGGACAATCATGGTATCATTCGAAAGCTCTTGATGAGGAGAAGCTTTTTCTAAGCAAATGCTAAGCGATTTGGTGTACCAGAGAAAAGTTATGAGGCTTTAAAATTTTGTTTTTCTTATAACTTTTGAGTTTGACCTATTAACTTGACCTATCATTAGATGCAGAATAATTTTTCTCTATCGATATGCAAAATTTGAAGCGGATTTAACAAGCAGAAAAAAAAAGTTAAACAGGATGAAGTAAATTCAGTTTTTCTCTAATAACAGAGACAAAAAAATAGTACGCCAAAATGAGAGATGCATTTTTCTCTGGCACTCTCTATTTATTGGTACACATCTCGTTTTTTGAAACGGTGTGGGTACTTGTTAGTTTACGGGATAGATTTCACAAACATTTTTAACTGCCTATAAATGTACATATTTTATTCTTCTTCATTCCAATCCTAAATACGTGCACCTTTTCTTTTGCTTGTGGGCTTTGTTTTCCAACGACATGGCACGTTATGCCAACACGGAGGAGGAATCGGTGCAATTCACAGAGGCATACGAGGTTTCATGAGAAGTGTAAAGAAAATTTGAATTTTTTTCTGTCGGACACCAATTCCGAAGGATTCCGGCATTCCGCCGATGGAAATAATTACAAAATAAAAGAAAATATCCCTGGGAAAGTATTTGTTCATTGGGCTTTCTTTTAATGCATTTGCTTTGTTGTTTTGTTTGTTAAACCCTCTCACTTTCTCAGATTGACATTGTCGCGCGATGCCATAACGGATCAAAACTCGTAAACCAAAAAACGAAATTATTGAACACCGATCAATTTGCAGAAAACGTGGCACCATTCAACCCGGCAGCATTGGTCCCTCCTATCCGTTCGTCACTTCGTCCAATTCCACCGTCGGCGGTTGCATCACCGGCCTTGGCATTCCCCGCCGACAGCCGTCCATCGCGTCATCGGCGTGGTCAAAGCCTACCAAACGCGTGTCGCTCCGGTCCATTCCCGACTGAACTGCTTGACGCCGATGTATGTACTTGCCCCAAAAATTATGTTAATTTGATCGCATTGTTTGTCTTTCCATAGGGACAGCCCAGCGAAGAGGGCAAACGTTTGCAAGAAGTTGGTGCTGAGATTGGCGTGACCACTCGCAGAAAACGGCGCTGTGGTTGGCTTGACTTGGTGCTGTTGCGTTATTCTGCAATGATCAACGGATTCACTTCGTACGTTTCACCCATTTATTATTTTATATGTTCATATTTATAGTTTTTTTCATAATTTTAGTTTGGCTGTAACAAAGGTGGACATCCTGGACCAATTTCATGAAATTAAAATTGCATTGGTTACGAATTGAATGGACGGCAAATTGAGCACCCTCCAGGTGAGCTGAACAAAATTAACGACTGTTTTTATGCCGTTCCAAGTGTTTATCTTTTTTCAGCGACCGTCGATGATTGGGCTAATTTGCGCGTCCATTACAAAACCTTTGAGGGTTGGCAGTCGCCAACGACCAGTGCCCGTCCAGTGGGAACAGCCGGACAAAATGCCGTGCCTATTTGGAGTTCATACAAAATCAACTGGGCGTACCCGTCGAATACATCAGAGTTGGGAAGGGACGGGAGCAGCTGATTGTGCGCACGAATAACGGAGGGTGATAGAGAAAGAGAGAAGTCATAATTATTGTTTGTAAATTTATTTTCGAAGCATCCAATCTGCCATTCTAATAAAAGTGTGCCTCATTCAATTCTATAAATGATATATCATTTGACGTCTCTCGGTCTGTAAATGCCAATTCGAAAGAATTTTTTAGACAAAAGATGGGTAAACTCTAAATGAGAGGAACCGTTTTAGATTTTGTTGAACATTATGCGTTTTACCCACTCGACGGTTCAGTCTCGAAGGCATTTAGCCTACCCATTTTTGTTCCTTTAAAAGGATCCCTCGTTTGGTTTTCGAACCCCACTTTGATTTTTCGACCCTTCTCTAAATAGTGCTTTTTTGCAGGCCCGTAACCAGAAAAAAATTTCGGGGAGGGCACCCGAAGAGCTTTTTTTTTTGCTCTTCGGGACAAAATTTTTTTTTGTACAAGTCTTATTTTCAAAATTTTCAGCGCCTGAGCCAAAAACAGAAATTATTAGCGGTTTTGCGCCGAAAAATCACAATTGGGCTCAAATTTTCAAAAAATAATGGTCCAATTGGGGCCCGGCTACGGGCCTGTATGTCCAACATGTTTTAATAAAACATCAACAATCTAAGTAAACGTTTTAATGTTTTTATGTAATAAAGTGCAAATATAAAGGGCGAATAAGGAGGAAAAGCGGGAAAGGGGGGGGACGGCACATACCAGGGATGTGCCGAATCGGAATCGTAATCGGAATCGCAATTAATCGGATTTTGGCCATAATCGGAATCGGATAATCGTAATCGGATTTTGCCTTGAAATCCGATTATTACACCCCTAAGAATTGACCTTTTGAAGGAATTTTTTTAGTGAGAATACCAATGAATTTTGAAAAAAATGTTTACTGAAACGAATGTTTTAATCTTATTTTAACATAATGACTGAAATTAAATCTTTCTCACAAAGCAGTGCCGGATTAATTCTCCCCGATATAATCAAGTTTTTTGTTATTTAGCAAAAATGTCAAATATCTGGGAATATTCTCCACCGCTGGGTTGATTGTGACAGATCTGAGAAAACGTTTATTGCCTGAGAATGTGTACAAACTTTTTTTTTGCATCACAATCTTAAAATTTATGATTTTGATTATGAATAAAATTTTTGGGAAAAAATTATTAAAAAAAAATCGGAATCGTAATCGGAATCGCAATTAATCGGATTTTGGGCCATAATCGTAATCGGTTTTAAAACCGTATCGGATTTTTGGCCATAATCGGAATCGGCGATTTAATCGGAATCGGATTTAAAGGACGGATGCATAAGTTGTCCAATAAATATGTATTATCGTTCAATGAAACAATTAATTGTTTGATGGTATTCACTCATTCATTTCTTTTCTTTTTGGCCATCTCCGCCGGTGGAATACCAAACGGACTTTTTGTCGACTGATTTTTCTGCCGCGTTTTGACGAGGAAACAGAGACTTCAGAAAAGTGGCAATGTCCGGAAGGACATTTTTGTGCTGAAAGAGCAATTCATTTTCAATGCCATCCGCAAAAGTCGGCACGGCCCATCCCCCGGGGCATCGTTTGTACAGTCTCTGTCTAAGATTCTCCCCCGGGGGTTGCCCCGTCCCTTTTTCTGCGATTCCTTCGTCTCTTTTCCTTTGTGCCACCTTTTCCTGCTCCTCCTCCCCCTCCCCGTCGTCCGTCTTCGGTTTCCGTTCTGTGCCTGCGCCGTACCCTTCGCCATTTTCGTCCGACTCCGTCGCCCCGCCGCATTCCATGCCACCGCCGCAGCATCCGCCGCCGCAGTCGCCCCTTTCGCGCGGCATTATGAAAGAGCGAAATTGGGCGGAGGAGACAATTTGATGCTGAACAAACGGAGGACAAATATGTAATTGTGAATGAAAAGCATGTTTAACTTGGGGAAACTCGCGACAGCCAAACGCGCAGAGATTGGCACGGACGAAGGAAAAAGTGGCACAAAAAGTGAGCAAAAAGTGGGGAAAGAGTTCCGAAGAGATGCCATGGAAAAGGGGCGGAAACTGTGCAATTTGTCACTTAAATTTGTGGGCCGAATGCTCGACAATTCGGCGTCAATTTCCGCATAAATTGATCGTTTTTCCCGCTTTTTGATGTGTCAGTCCGTACTTTGAGCAGCAGATCAACGGAAGAAAAGAAAGGACGGACAGAAGAAAAGACTGCGCCGGGGGGCGACGGATGGCCAAAGCGAAGGGAAGGGAAAGGGCCAATCCGTTGGCCAAATCAAACAATTAGCGGCACAATGACACTGCGAGCAAAGGTCCGTTATTGTCCGATTCCATGCCAATTTCAATGCTTTTCCTTTTTGCATTTCGTTTTGGATCCGTTTCTCCTTCCCCCCCCCCTCTCCCCCCATTTTCCCTCCACTTTTTCCCTTAAATTATTCCTTCAATTCCCCCCCCCCCTCCCCATTTCCCCATTTCTTCCCTAATATTGAATTTGCGTCCAAATTGGCCGTCCTTTGCTGCTCAATTGTGCCCAAGGCAACATTAAGTGAGTTGCCGTCGAAAAGGGCAAAAAAAAGAAAGAATTTTGTCAATATATAGGTAGAAAGGAACAGTTAAAATTAAATCTTTCCGGGCCTTGGGTACACACCGTTTCAATTTTGGCCTCTCAGTTCCAAAAAGATTTGCATGTGTGGCGAAGTGTTTTTGTAAGATAGTAAAGGGACAAAGGGTGGTGGTTCGAGTCCGTTGTGCAACATGAATATTTTCATTTATTTTTGTCAAAATATTAAAAAATGACGAATTTTGGGAATTATTTTTGGAGGTATTTGCCAACCAACTTGGACAATCATGGTATCATTCGAAAGCTCTTGATGAGGAGAAGCTTTTTCTAAGCAAATGCTAAGCGATTTGGTGTACCAGAGAAAAGTTATGAGGCTTTAAAATTTTGTTTTTCTTATAACTTTTGAGTTTGACCTATTAACTTGACCTATCATTAGATGCAGAATATTTTTCTCTATCGATATGCAAAATTTGAAGCGGATTTAACAAGCAGAAAAAAAAGTTAAACAGGATGAAGTAAATTCAGTTTTTCTCTAATAACAGAGACAAAAAAATAGTACGCCAAAATGAGAGATGCATTTTTCTCTGGCACTCTCTATTTATTGGTACACATCTCGTTTTTTGAAACGGTGTGGGTACTTGTTTAGTTTACGGGATAGATTTCACAAACATTTTTAACTGCCTATAAATGTACATATTTTATTCTTTTCTTCTCATTTCCCCTCCTAAATACGTGCACCTTTTCTTTTGCTTGTGGGCTTTGTTTTCCAACGACATGGCACGTTATGCCAACACGGAGGAGGAATCGGTGCAATTCACAGAGGCATACGAGGTTTCATGAGAAAGTGTAAAGAAAATTTGAATTTTTTTCTGTCGGGACACCAATTCCGAAGGATTCCGGCATTCCGCCGATGGAAATAATTACAAAATAAAAGAAAATATCCCTGGGGAAAGTATTTGTTCATTGGCTTTCTTTTAATGCATTTGCTTTGTTGTTTTGTTTGTTAAACCCTCTCACTTTCTCAGATTGACATTGTCGCGCGATGCCATAACGGATCAAAACTCGTAAACCAAAAAACGAAATTATTGAACACCGATCAATTTGCAGAAAACGTGGCACCATTCAACCCGGCAGCATTGGTCCCTATCCGTTCGTCACTTCGTCCAATTCCACCGTCGGCGGTTGCATCACCGGCCTTGGCATTCCGCCGACAGCCGTCCATCGCGTCATCGGCGTGGTCAAAGCCTACCAAACGCGTGTCGGCTCCGGTCCATTCCCGACTGAACTGCTTGACGCCGATGTATGTACTTGCCCCAAAAATTATGTTAATTTGATCGCATTGTTTGTCTTTCCATAGGGACAGCCCAGCGAAGAGGGCAAACGTTTGCAAGAAGTTGGTGCTGAGATTGGCGTGACCACTCGCAGAAAACGGCGCTGTGGTTGGCTTGACTTGGTGCTGTTGCGTTATTCTGCAATGATCAACGGATTCACTTCGTACGTTTCACCCATTTATTATTTTATATGTTCATATTTATAGTTTTTTTCATAATTTTAGTTTGGCTGTAACAAAGGTGGACATCCTGGACCAATTTCATGAAATTAAAATTGCCATTGGTTACGAATTGAATGGACGGCAAATTGAGCACCCTCCAGGTGAGCTGAACAAAATTAACGACTGTTTTTATGCCGTTCCAAGTGTTTATCTTTTTTCAGCGACCGTCGATGATTGGGCTAATTTGCGCGTCCATTACAAAACCTTTGAGGGTTGGCAGTCGCCAACGACCAGTGCCCGTCAGTGGGAACAGTTGCCGGACAAATGCCGTGCCTATTTGGAGTTCATACAAAATCAACTGGGCGTACCCGTCGAATACATCAGAGTTGGGAAGGGACGGGAGCAGCTGATTGTGCGCACGAATAACGGAGGGTGATAGAGAAAGAGAGAAGTCATAATTATTGTTTGTAAATTTATTTTCGAAGCATCCAATCTGCCATTCTAATAAAAGTGTGCCTCATTCAATTCTATAAATGATATATCATTTGACGTCTCTCGGTCTGTAAATGCCAATTCGAAAGAATTTTTTAGACAAAAGATGGGTAAACTCCAAATGAGAGGAACCGTTTTAGATTTTGTTGAACATTATGCGTTTTACCCACTCGACGGTTCAGTCTCGAAGGCATTTAGCCTACCCATTTTTGTTCCTTTAAAAGGATCCCTCGTTTGGTTTTCGAACCCCACTTTGATTTTTTCGACCCTTCTCTAAATAGTGCTTTTTTGCAGGCCCGTAACCAGAAAAAAATTTCGGGAGGGCACCCGAAGAGCTTTTTTTTTTGCTCTTCGGGACAAAATTTTTTTTTGTACAAGTCTTATTTTCAAAATTTTCAGCGCCTGAGCCAAAAACAGAAATTATTAGCGGTTTTGCGCCGAAAAATCACAATTGGGCTCAAATTTTCAAAAAATAATGGTCCAATTGGGGCCCGGCTACGGGCCTGTATGTCCAACATGTTTTAATAAAACATCAACAATCTAAGTAAACGTTTTAATGTTTTTATGTAATAAAGTGCAAATATAAAGGGCGAATAAGGAGGAAAAGCGGGGAAAGGGGGGGGACGGCACATACCAGGGATGTGCCGAATCGGAATCGTAATCGGAATCGCAATTAATCGGATTTTGGGCCATAATCGGAATCGGATAATCGTAATCGGATTTTGCCTTGAAATCCGATTATTACACCCCTAAGAATTGACCTTTTGAAGGAATTTTTTTAGTGAGAATACCAATGAATTTTGAAAAAAATGTTTACTGAAACGAATGTTTTAATCTTATTTTAACATAATGACTGAAATTAAATCTTTCTCACAAAGCAGTGCCGGATTAATTCTCCCCGATATAATCAAGTTTTTTGTTATTTAGCAAAAATGTCAAATATCTGGGAATATTCTCCACCGCTGGGTTGATTGTGACAGATCTGAGAAAACGTTTATTGCCTGAGAATGTGTACAAACTTTTATTTTTGCATCACAATCTTAAAATTTATGATTTTGATTATGAATAAAATTTTTGGGAAAAAATTATTAAAGAAAAATCGGAATCGCAATTAATCGGATTTTGGGCCATAATCGTAATCGGTTTTAAAACCGTATCGGATTTTTGGCCATAATCGGAATCGGCGATTTAATCGGAATCGGATTTAAAGGACGGATGCATAAGTTGTCCAATAAATATGTATTATCGTTCAATGAAACAATTAATTGTTTGATGGTATTCACTCATTCATTTCTTTTCTTTTTGGCCATCTCCGCCGGTGGAATACCAAACGGACTTTTTGTCGACTGATTTTTCTGCCGCGTTTTGACGAGGAAACAGAGACTTCAGAAAAGTGCAATGTCCGGAAGGACATTTTTTGTGCTGAAAGAGCAATTCATTTTCAATGCATCCGCAAAAGTCGGCACGGCCCATCCCCCGGGGCATCGTTTGTACAGTCTCTGTCTAAAGATTCTCCCCCCGGGGGTTGCCCCGTCCCTTTTTCTGCGATTCCTTCGTCTCTTTTCCTTTGTGCCACCTTTTCCTGCTCCTCCTCCTCCCGTCGTCCGTCTTCGGTTTCCGTTCTGTGCTGCGCCGTACCCTTCGCCATTTTCGTCCGACTCCGTCGCCCGCCGCATTCCATGCCACCGCCGCAGCATCCGCCGCCGCAGTCGCCCCTTTCGCGCGGCATTATGAAAGAGCGAAATTGGGCGGAGGAGACAATTTGATGCTGAACAAACGGAGGACAAATATGTAATTGTGAATGAAAAGCATGTTTAACTTGGGGAAACTCGCGACAGCCAAACGCGCAGAGATTGGCACGGACGAAGGAAAAAGTGGCACAAAAAGTGAGCAAAAAGTGGGGGAAAGAGTTCCGAAGAGATGCCATGGAAAAGGGGCGGAAACTGTGCAATTTGTCACTTAAATTTGTGGGCCGAATGCTCGACAATTCGGCGTCAATTTCCGCATAAATTGATCGTTTTTCCCGCTTTTTGATGTGTCAGTCCGTACTTTGAGCAGCAGATCAACGGAAGAAAAGAAAGGACGGACAGAAGAAAAGACTGCGCCGGGGGGCGACGGATGGCCAAAGCGAAGGGAAGGGAAAGGGCCAATCCGTTGGCCAAATCAAACAATTAGCGGCACAATGACACTGCGAGCAAAGGTCCGTTATTGTCCGATTCCATGCCAATTTCAATGCTTTTCCTTTTTGCATTTCGTTTTGGATCCGTTTCTCCTTCCCCCCCCCCTCTCCCCCCATTTTCCCTCCACTTTTTCCCTTAAATTATTCCTTCAATTCCCCCCCCCCCTCCCCATTTCCCCATTTCTTCCCTAATATTGAATTTGCGTCCAAATTGGCCGTCCTTTGCTGCTCAATTGTGCCCAAGGCAACATTAAGTGAGTTGCCGTCGAAAAGGGCAAAAAAAAGAAAGAATTTTGTCAATATATAGGTAGAAAGGAACAGTTAAAATTAAATCTTTCCGGGCCTTGGGTACACACCGTTTCAATTTTGGCCTCTCAGTTCCAAAAAGATTTGCATGTGTGGCGAAGTGGTTTTTGTAAGATAGTAAAGGGACAAAGGGTGGTGGTTCGAGTCCGTTGTGCAACATGAATATTTTCATTTATTTTTGTCAAAATATTAAAAAATGACGAATTTTGGGAATTATTTTTGGAGGTATTTGCCAACCAACTTGGACAATCATGGTATCATTCGAAAGCTCTTGATGAGGAGAAGCTTTTTCTAAGCAAATGCTAAGCGATTTGGTGTACCAGAGAAAAGTTATGAGGCTTTAAAATTTTGTTTTTCTTATAACTTTTGAGTTTGACCTATTAACTTGACCTATCATTAGATGCAGAATATTTTTCTCTATCGATATGCAAAATTTGAAGCGGATTTAACAAGCAGAAAAAAAAGTTAAACAGGATGAAGTAAATTCAGTTTTTCTCTAATAACAGAGACAAAAAAATAGTACGCCAAAATGAGAGATGCATTTTTCTCTGGCACTCTCTATTTATTGGTACACATCTCGTTTTTTGAAACGGTGTGGGTACTTGTTTAGTTTACGGGATAGATTTCACAAACATTTTTAACTGCCTATAAATGTACATATTTTATTCTTTTCTTCTCATTTCCCCTCCTAAATACGTGCACCTTTTCTTTTGCTTGTGGGCTTTGTTTTCCAACGACATGGCACGTTATGCCAACACGGAGGAGGAATCGGTGCAATTCACAGAGGCATACGAGGTTTCATGAGAAAGTGTAAAGAAAATTTGAATTTTTTTCTGTCGGGACACCAATTCCGAAGGATTCCGGCATTCCGCCGATGGAAATAATTACAAAATAAAAGAAAATATCCCTGGGGAAAGTATTTGTTCATTGGGCTTTCTTTTAATGCATTTGCTTTGTTGTTTTGTTTGTTAAACCCTCTCACTTTCTCAGATTGACATTGTCGCGCGATGCCATAACGGATCAAAACTCGTAAACCAAAAAACGAAATTATTGAACACCGATCAATTTGCAGAAAACGTGGCACCATTCAACCCGGCAGCATTGGTCCCTATCCGTTCGTCACTTCGTCCAATTCCACCGTCGGCGGTTGCATCACCGGCCTTGGCATTCCGCCGACAGCCGTCCCATCGCGTCATCGGCGTGGTCAAAGCCTACCAAACGCGTGTCGGCTCCGGTCCATTCCCGACTGAACTGCTTGACGCCGATGTATGTACTTGCCCCAAAAATTATGTTAATTTGATCGCATTGTTTGTCTTTCCATAGGGACAGCCCAGCGAAGAGGGCAAACGTTTGCAAGAAGTTGGTGCTGAGATTGGCGTGACCACTCGCAGAAAACGGCGCTGTGGTTGGCTTGACTTGGTGCTGTTGCGTTATTCTGCAATGATCAACGGATTCACTTCGTACGTTTCACCCATTTATTATTTTATATGTTCATATTTATAGTTTTTTTCATAATTTTAGTTTGGCTGTAACAAAGGTGGACATCCTGGACCAATTTCATGAAATTAAAATTGCCATTGGTTACGAATTGAATGGACGGCAAATTGAGCACCCTCCAGGTGAGCTGAACAAAATTAACGACTGTTTTTATGCCGTTCCAAGTGTTTATCTTTTTTCAGCGACCGTCGATGATTGGGCTAATTTGCGCGTCCATTACAAAACCTTTGAGGGTTGGCAGTCGCCAACGACCAGTGCCCGTCAGTGGGAACAGTTGCCGGACAAATGCCGTGCCTATTTGGAGTTCATACAAAATCAACTGGGCGTACCCGTCGAATACATCAGAGTTGGGAAGGGACGGGAGCAGCTGATTGTGCGCACGAATAACGGAGGGTGATAGAGAAAGAGAGAAGTCATAATTATTGTTTGTAAATTTATTTTCGAAGCATCCAATCTGCCATTCTAATAAAAGTGTGCCTCATTCAATTCTATAAATGATATATCATTTGACGTCTCTCGGTCTGTAAATGCCAATTCGAAAGAATTTTTTAGACAAAAGATGGGTAAACTCCAAATGAGAGGAACCGTTTTAGATTTTGTTGAACATTATGCGTTTTACCCACTCGACGGTTCAGTCTCGAAGGCATTTAGCCTACCCATTTTTGTTCCTTTAAAAGGATCCCTCGTTTGGTTTTCGAACCCCACTTTGATTTTTTCGACCCTTCTCTAAATAGTGCTTTTTTGCAGGCCCGTAACCAGAAAAAAATTTCGGGGAGGGCACCCGAAGAGCTTTTTTTTTTGCTCTTCGGGACAAAATTTTTTTTTGTACAAGTCTTATTTTCAAAATTTTCAGCGCCTGAGCCAAAAACAGAAATTATTAGCGGTTTTGCGCCGAAAAATCACAATTGGGCTCAAATTTTCAAAAAATAATGGTCCAATTGGGGCCCGGCTACGGGCCTGTATGTCCAACATGTTTTAATAAAACATCAACAATCTAAGTAAACGTTTTAATGTTTTTATGTAATAAAGTGCAAATATAAAGGGCGAATAAGGAGGAAAAGCGGGGAAAGGGGGGGGGGACGGCACATACCAGGGATGTGCCGAATCGGAATCGTAATCGGAATCGCAATTAATCGGATTTTGGGCCATAATCGGAATCGGATAATCGTAATCGGATTTTGCCTTGAAATCCGATTATTACACCCCTAAGAATTGACCTTTTGAAGGAATTTTTTTAGTGAGAATACCAATGAATTTTGAAAAAAATGTTTACTGAAACGAATGTTTTAATCTTATTTTAACATAATGACTGAAATTAAATCTTTCTCACAAAGCAGTGCCGGATTAATTCTCCCCGATATAATCAAGTTTTTTGTTATTTAGCAAAAATGTCAAATATCTGGGAATATTCTCCACCGCTGGGTTGATTGTGACAGATCTGAGAAAACGTTTATTGCCTGAGAATGTGTACAAACTTTTATTTTTGCATCACAATCTTAAAATTTATGATTTTGATTATGAATAAAATTTTTGGGAAAAAATTATTAAAAAAAAATCGGAATCGTAATCGGAATCGCAATTAATCGGATTTTGGGCCATAATCGTAATCGGTTTTAAAACCGTATCGGATTTTTGGCCATAATCGGAATCGGCGATTTAATCGGAATCGGATTTAAAGGACGGATGCATAAGTTGTCCAATAAATATGTATTATCGTTCAATGAAACAATTAATTGTTTGATGGTATTCACTCATTCATTTCTTTTCTTTTTGGCCATCTCCGCCGGTGGAATACCAAACGGACTTTTTGTCGACTGATTTTTCTGCCGCGTTTTGACGAGGAAACAGAGACTTCAGAAAAGTGGCAATGTCCGGAAGGACATTTTTGTGCTGAAAGAGCAATTCATTTTCAATGCCATCCGCAAAAGTCGGCACGGCCCATCCCCCGGGGCATCGTTTGTACAGTCTCTGTCTAAGATTCTCCCCCCGGGGGTTGCCCCGTCCCTTTTTCTGCGATTCCTTCGTCTCTTTTCCTTTGTGCCACCTTTTCCTGCTCCTCCTCCCCTCCCCGTCGTCCGTCTTCGGTTTCCGTTCTGTGCCTGCGCCGTACCCTTCGCCATTTTCGTCCGACTCCGTCGCCCCGCCGCATTCCATGCCACCGCCGCAGCATCCGCCGCCGCAGTCGCCCCTTTCGCGCGGCATTATGAAAGAGCGAAATTGGGCGGAGGAGACAATTTGATGCTGAACAAACGGAGGACAAATATGTAATTGTGAATGAAAAGCATGTTTAACTTGGGGAAACTCGCGACAGCCAAACGCGCAGAGATTGGCACGGACGAAGGAAAAAGTGGCACAAAAAGTGAGCAAAAAGTGGGGGAAAGAGTTCCGAAGAGATGCCATGGAAAAGGGGCGGAAACTGTGCAATTTGTCACTTAAATTTGTGGGCCGAATGCTCGACAATTCGGCGTCAATTTCCGCATAAATTGATCGTTTTTCCCGCTTTTTGATGTGTCAGTCCGTACTTTGAGCAGCAGATCAACGGAAGAAAAGAAAGGACGGACAGAAGAAAAGACTGCGCCGGGGGGCGACGGATGGCCAAAGCGAAGGGAAGGGAAAGGGCCAATCCGTTGGCCAAATCAAACAATTAGCGGCACAATGACACTGCGAGCAAAGGTCCGTTATTGTCCGATTCCATGCCAATTTCAATGCTTTTCCTTTTTGCATTTCGTTTTGGATCCGTTTCTCCTTCCCCCCCCCCCTCTCCCCCCATTTTCCCTCCACTTTTTCCCTTAAATTATTCCTTCAATTCCCCCCCCCCCTCCCCATTTCCCCATTTCTTCCCTAATATTGAATTTGCGTCCAAATTGGCCGTCCTTTGCTGCTCAATTGTGCCCAAGGCAACATTAAGTGAGTTGCCGTCGAAAAGGGCAAAAAAAAGAAAGAATTTTGTCAATATATAGGTAGAAAGGAACAGTTAAAATTAAATCTTTCCGGGCCTTGGTAACACCGTTTCAATTTTGGCCTCTCAGTTCCAAAAAATTTGCATGTGTGGCGAAGTGGTTTTTGTAAGATAGTAAAGGGACAAAGGGTGGTGGTTCGAGTCCGTTGTGCAACATGAATATTTTCATTTATTTTTGTCAAAATATTAAAAATGACGAATTTTGGGAATTTATTTTTGGAGGTATTTGCCAACCAACTTGGACAATCATGGTATCATTCGAAAGCTCTTGATGAGGAGAAGCTTTTTCTAAGCAAATGCTAAGCGATTTGGTGTACCAGAGAAAAGTTATGAGGCTTTAAAATTTTGTTTTTCTTATAACTTTTGAGTTTGACCTATTAACTTGACCTATCATTAGATGCAGAATATTTTTCTCTATCGATATGCAAAATTTGAAGCGGATTTAACAAGCAGAAAAAAGTTAAACAGGATGAAGTAAATTCAGTTTTTCTCTAATAACAGAGACAAAAAAATAGTACGCCAAAATGAGAGATGCATTTTTCTCTGGCACTCTCTATTTATTGGTACACATCTCGTTTTTTGAAACGGTGTGGGTACTTGTTTAGTTTACGGGATAGATTTCACAAACATTTTTAACTGCCTATAAATGTACATATTTTATTCTTTTCTTCTCATTTCCCCTCCTAATACGTGCACCTTTTCTTTTGCTTGTGGGCTTTGTTTTCCAACGACATGGCACGTTATGCCAACACGGAGGAGGAATCGGTGCAATTCACAGAGGCATACGAGGTTTCATGAGAAAGTGTAAAGAAAATTTGAATTTTTTTCTGTCGGGACACCAATTCCGAAGGATTCCGGCATTCCGCCGATGGAAATAATTACAAAATAAAAGAAAATATCCCTGGGGAAAGTATTTGTTCATTGGGCTTTCTTTTAATGCATTTGCTTTGTTGTTTTGTTTGTTAAACCCTCTCACTTTCTCAGATTGACATTGTCGCGCGATGCCATAACGGATCAAAACTCGTAAACCAAAAAACGAAATTATTGAACACCGATCAATTTGCAGAAAACGTGGCACCATTCAACCCGGCAGCATTGGTCCCTATCCGTTCGTCACTTCGTCCAATTCCACCGTCGGCGGTTGCATCACCGGCCTTGGCATTCCGCCGACAGCCGTCCGTCGCGTCATCGGCGTGGTCAAAGCCTACCAAACGCGTGTCGGCTCCGGTCCATTCCCGACTGAACTGCTTGACGCCGATGTATGTACTTGCCCCAAAAATTATGTTAATTTGATCGCATTGTTTGTCTTTCCATAGGGACAGCCCAGCGAAGAGGGCAAACGTTTGCAAGAAGTTGGTGCTGAGATTGGCGTGACCACTCGCAGAAAACGGCGCTGTGGTTGGCTTGACTTGGTGCTGTTGCGTTATTCTGCAATGATCAACGGATTCACTTCGTACGTTTCACCCATTTATTATTTTATATGTTCATATTTATAGTTTTTTTCATAATTTTAGTTTGGCTGTAACAAAAGGTGGACATCCTGGACCAATTTCATGAAATTAAAATTGCCATTGGTTACGAATTGAATGGACGGCAAATTGAGCACCCTCCAGGTGAGCTGAACAAAATTAACGACTGTTTTTATGCCGTTCCAAGTGTTTATCTTTTTTCAGCGACCGTCGATGATTGGGCTAATTTGCGCGTCCATTACAAAACCTTTGAGGGTTGGCAGTCGCCAACGACCAGTGCCCGTCAGTGGGAACAGTTGCCGGACAAATGCCGTGCCTATTTGGAGTTCATACAAAATCAACTGGGCGTACCCGTCGAATACATCAGAGTTGGGAAGGGACGGGAGCAGCTGATTGTGCGCACGAATAACGGAGGGTGATAGAGAAAGAGAGAAGTCATAATTATTGTTTGTAAATTTATTTTCGAAGCATCCAATCTGCCATTCTAATAAAAGTGTGCCTCATTCAATTCTATAAATGATATATCATTTGACGTCTCTCGGTCTGTAAATGCCGAATTCGAAAGAATTTTTGACAAAAGATGGGTAAACTCCAAATGAGAGGAACCGTTTTAGATTTTGTTGAACATTATGCGTTTTACCCACTCGAAGGTTCAGTCTCGAAGGCATTTGCCTACCCATTTTTGTTCCTTAAAAAGGATCCCTCGTTTGGTTTTCGAACCCCACTTTGATTTTTTCGACCCTTCTCTAAATAGTGCTTTTTTGCAGGCCGTAACCAGAAAAAAATTTCGGGGAGGGCACCCGAAGAGCTTTTTTTTTTGCTCTTCGGGACAAAATTTTTTTTTGTACAAGTCTTATTTTCAAAATTTTCAGCGCCTGAGCCAAAAACAGAAATTATTAGCGTTTTTGCGCCGAAAAATCACAATTGGCTCAAAATTTTCAAAAAATAATGGTCCAATTGGGGCCCGGCTACGGGCCTGTATGTCCAACATGTTTTAATAAAACATCAACAATCTAAGTAAACGTTTTAATGTTTTTATGTAATAAAGTGCAAATATAAAGGGCGAATAAGGAGGAAAAGCGGGGAAAGGGGGGGGGGACGGCACATACCAGGGATGTGCCGAATCGGAATCGTAATCGGAATCGCAATTAATCGGATTTTGGGCCATAATCGGAATCGGATAATCGTAATCGGATTTTGCCTTGAAATCCGATTATTACACCCCTAAGAATTGACCTTTTGAAGGAATTTTTTTAGTGAGAATAACAAAATCTTTTTCATAAAGCAGTGCCGGATTAATTCTCCCCGATATAATCAAGTTTTTTGTTATTTAGCAAAAATGTCAAATATCTGGGAATATTCTCCACCGCTGGGTTGATTGTGACAGATCTGAGAAAACGTTTATTGCCTGAGAATGTGTACAAACTTTTATTTTTGCATCACAATCTTAAAATTTATGATTTTGATTATGAATAAAATTTTTGGGAAAAAATTATTAAAAAAAAATCGGAATCGTAATCGGAATCGCAATTAATCGGATTTTGGGCCATAATCGTAATCGGTTTTAAAACCGTATCGGATTTTTGGCCATAATCGGAATCGGCGATTTAATCGGAATCGGATTTAAAGGACGGATGCATAAGTTGTCCAATAAATATGTATTATCGTTCAATGAAACAATTAATTGTTTGATGGTATTCACTCATTCATTTCTTTTCTTTTTGGCCATCTCCGCCGGTGGAATACCAAACGGACTTTTTGTCGACTGATTTTTCTGCCGCGTTTTGACGAGGAAACAGAGACTTCAGAAAAGTGGCAATGTCCGGAAGGACATTTTTGTGCTGAAAGAGCAATTCATTTTCAATGCCATCCGCAAAAGTCGGCACGGCCATCCCCCGGGGCATCGTTTGTACAGTCTCTGTCTAAGATTCTCCCCCGGGGGTTGCCCCGTCCCTTTTTCTGCGATTCCTTCGTCTCTTTTCCTTTGTGCCACCTTTTCCTGCTCCTCCTCCCCCTCCCCGTCGTCCGTCTTCGGTTTCCGTTCTGTGCCTGCGCCGTACCCTTCGCCATTTTCGTCCGACTCCGTCGCCCCGCCGCATTCCATGCCACCGCCGCAGCATCCGCCGCCGCAGTCGCCCCTTTCGCGCGGCATTATGAAAGAGCGAAATTGGGCGGAGGAGACAATTTGATGCTGAACAAACGGAGGACAAATATGTAATTGTGAATGAAAAGCATGTTTAACTTGGGGAAACTCGCGACAGCCAAACGCGCAGAGATTGGCACGGACGAAGGAAAAAGTGGCACAAAAAGTGAGCAAAAAGTGGGGGAAAGAGTTCCGAAGAGATGCCATGGAAAAGGGGCGGAAACTGTGCAATTTGTCACTTAAATTTGTGGGCCGAATGCTCGACAATTCGGCGTCAATTTCCGCATAAATTGATCGTTTTTCCCGCTTTTTGATGTGTCAGTCCGTACTTTGAGCAGCAGATCAACGGAAGAAAAGAAAGGACGGACAGAAGAAAAGACTGCGCCGGGGGGCGACGGATGGCCAAAGCGAAGGGAAGGGAAAGGGCCAATCCGTTGGCCAAATCAAACAATTAGCGGCACAATGACACTGCGAGCAAAGGTCCGTTATTGTCCGATTCCATGCCAATTTCAATGCTTTTCCTTTTTGCATTTCGTTTTGGATCCGTTTCTCCTTCCCCCCCCCCTCTCCCCCCCATTTTCCCTCCACTTTTTCCCTTAAATTATTCCTTCAATTCCCCCCCCCCCTCCCCATTTCCCCATTTCTTCCCTAATATTGAATTTGCGTCCAAATTGGCCGTCCTTTGCTGCTCAATTGTGCCCAAGGCAACATTAAGTGAGTTGCCGTCGAAAAGGGCAAAAAAAAGAAAGAATTTTGTCAATATATAGGTAGAAAGGAACAGTTAAAATTAAATCTTTCCGGGCCTTGGGTACACACCGTTTCAATTTTGGCCTCTCAGTTCCAAAAAGATTTGCATGTGTGGCGAAGTGGTTTTTGTAAGATAGTAAAGGGACAAAGGGTGGTGGTTCGAGTCCGTTGTGCAACATGAATATTTTCATTTATTTTTGTCAAAATATTAAAAAATTACGAATTTTGGGAATTATTTTTGGAGGTATTTGCCAACCAACTTGGACAATCATGGTATCATTCGAAAGCTCTTGATGAGGAGAAGCTTTTTCTAAGCAAATGCTAAGCGATTTGGTGTACCAGAGAAAAGTTATGAGGCTTTAAAATTTTGTTTTTCTTATAACTTTTGAGTTTGACCTATTAACTTGACCTATCATTAGATGCAGAATATTTTTCTCTATCGATATGCAAAATTTGAAGCGGATTTAACAAGCAGAAAAAAAGTTAAACAGGATGAAGTAAATTCAGTTTTTCTCTAATAACAGAGACAAAAAAATAGTACGCCAAAATGAGAGATGCATTTTTCTCTGGCACTCTCTATTTATTGGTACACATCTCGTTTTTTGAAACGGTGTGGGTACTTGTTTAGTTTACGGGATAGATTTCACAAACATTTTTAACTGCCTATAAATGTACATATTTTATTCTTTTCTTCTCATTTCCCCTCCTAAATACGTGCACCTTTTCTTTTGCTTGTGGGCTTTGTTTTCCAACGACATGGCACGTTATGCCAACACGGAGGAGGAATCGGTGCAATTCACAGAGGCATACGAGGTTTCATGAGAAAGTGTAAAGAAAATTTGAATTTTTTTCTGTCGGGACACCAATTCCGAAGGATTCCGGCATTCCGCCGATGGAAATAATTACAAAATAAAAGAAAATATCCCTGGGGAAAGTATTTGTTCATTGGGCTTTCTTTTAATGCATTTGCTTTGTTGTTTTGTTTGTTAAACCCTCTCACTTTCTCAGATTGACATTGTCGCGCGATGCCATAACGGATCAAAACTCGTAAACCAAAAAACGAAATTATTGAACACCGATCAATTTGCAGAAAACGTGGCACCATTCAACCCGGCAGCATTGGTCCCTATCCGTTCGTCACTTCGTCCAATTCCACCGTCGGCGGTTGCATCACCGGCCTTGGCATTCCGCCGACAGCCGTCCGTCGCGTCATCGGCGTGGTCAAAGCCTACCAAACGCGTGTCGGCTCCGGTCCATTCCCGACTGAACTGCTTGACGCCGATGTATGTACTTGCCCCAAAAATTATGTTAATTTGATCGCATTGTTTGTCTTTCCATAGGGACAGCCCAGCGAAGAGGGCAAACGTTTGCAAGAAGTTGGTGCTGAGATTGGCGTGACCACTCGCAGAAAACGGCGCTGTGGTTGGCTTGACTTGGTGCTGTTGCGTTATTCTGCAATGATCAACGGATTCACTTCGTACGTTTCACCCATTTATTATTTTATATGTTCATATTTATAGTTTTTTTCATAATTTTAGTTTGGCTGTAACAAAGGTGGACATCCTGGACCAATTTCATGAAATTAAAATTGCCATTGGTTACGAATTGAATGGACGGCAAATTGAGCACCCTCCAGGTGAGCTGAACAAAATTAACGACTGTTTTTATGCCGTTCCAAGTGTTTATCTTTTTTCAGCGACCGTCGATGATTGGGCTAATTTGCGCGTCCATTACAAAACCTTTGAGGGTTGGCAGTCGCCAACGACCAGTGCCCGTCAGTGGAACAGTTGCCGGACAAATGCCGTGCCTATTTGGAGTTCATACAAAATCAACTGGGCGTACCCGTCGAATACATCAGAGTTGGGAAGGGACGGGAGCAGCTGATTGTGCGCACGAATAACGGAGGGTGATAGAGAAAGAGAGAAGTCATAATTATTGTTTGTAAATTTATTTTCGAAGCATCCAATCTGCCATTCTAATAAAAGTGTGCCTCATTCAATTCTATAAATGATATATCATTTGACGTCTCTCGGTCTGTAAATGCCGAATTCGAAAGAATTTTTTAGACAAAAGATGGGTAAACTCCAAATGAGAGGAACCGTTTTAGATTTTGTTGAACATTATGCGTTTTACCCACTCGAAGGTTCAGTCTCGAAGGCATTTAGCCTACCCATTTTTGTTCCTTAAAAAGGATCCCTCGTTTGGTTTTCGAACCCCACTTTGATTTTTTCGACCCTTCTCTAAATAGTGCTTTTTTGCAGGCCCGTAACCAGAAAAAAATTTCGGGGAGGGCACCCGAAGAGCTTTTTTTTTTGCTCTTCGGGACAAAATTTTTTTTTGTACAAGTCTTATTTTCAAAATTTTCAGCGCCTGAGCCAAAAACAGAAATTATTAGCGGTTTTGCGCCGAAAAATCACAATTGGGCTCAAATTTTCAAAAAATAATGGTCCAATTGGGGCCCGGCTACGGGCCTGTATGTCCAACATGTTTTAATAAAACATCAACAATCTAAGTAAACGTTTTAATGTTTTTATGTAATAAAGTGCAAATATAAAGGGCGAATAAGGAGGAAAAGCGGGGAAAGGGGGGGGGACGGCACATACCAGGGATGTGCCGAATCGGAATCGTAATCGGAATCGCAATTAATCGGATTTTGGGCCATAATCGGAATCGGATAATCGTAATCGGATTTTGCCTTGAAATCCGATTATTACACCCCTAAGAATTGACCTTTTGAAGGAATTTTTTTAGTGAGAATAACAAAATCTTTTTCATAAAGCAGTGCCGGATTAATTCTCCCCGATATAATCAAGTTTTTTGTTATTTAGCAAAAATGTCAAATATCTGGGAATATTCTCCACCGCTGGGTTGATTGTGACAGATCTGAGAAAACGTTTATTGCCTGAGAATGTGTACAAACTTTTATTTTTGCATCACAATCTTAAAATTTATGATTTTGATTATGAATAAAATTTTTGGGAAAAAATTATTAAAAAAAAATCGGAATCGTAATCGGAATCGCAATTAATCGGATTTTGGGCCATAATCGTAATCGGTTTTAAAACCGTATCGGATTTTTGGCCATAATCGGAATCGGCGATTTAATCGGAATCGGATTTAAAGGACGGATGCATAAGTTGTCCAATAAATATGTATTATCGTTCAATGAAACAATTAATTGTTTGATGGTATTCACTCATTCATTTCTTTTCTTTTTGGCCATCTCCGCCGGTGGAATACCAAACGGACTTTTTGTCGACTGATTTTTCTGCCGCGTTTTGACGAGGAAACAGAGACTTCAGAAAAGTGGCAATGTCCGGAAGGACATTTTTGTGCTGAAAGAGCAATTCATTTTCAATGCCATCCGCAAAAGTCGGCACGGCCCATCCCCCGGGGCATCGTTTGTACAGTCTCTGTCTAAGATTCTCCCCCCGGGGGTTGCCCCGTCCCTTTTTCTGCGATTCCTTCGTCTCTTTTCCTTTGTGCCACCTTTTCCTGCTCCTCCTCCCCCTCCCCGTCGTCCGTCTTCGGTTTCCGTTCTGTGCCTGCGCCGTACCCTTCGCCATTTTCGTCCGACTCCGTCGCCCCGCCGCATTCCATGCCACCGCCGCAGCATCCGCCGCCGCAGTCGCCCCTTTCGCGCGGCATTATGAAAGAGCGAAATTGGGCGGAGGAGACAATTTGATGCTGAACAAACGGAGGACAAATATGTAATTGTGAATGAAAAGCATGTTTAACTTGGGGAAACTCGCGACAGCCAAACGCGCAGAGATTGGCACGGACGAAGGAAAAAGTGGCACAAAAAGTGAGCAAAAAGTGGGGGAAAGAGTTCCGAAGAGATGCCATGGAAAAGGGGCGGAAACTGTGCAATTTGTCACTTAAATTTGTGGGCCGAATGCTCGACAATTCGGCGTCAATTTCCGCATAAATTGATCGTTTTTCCCGCTTTTTGATGTGTCAGTCCGTACTTTGAGCAGCAGATCAACGGAAGAAAAGAAAGGACGGACAGAAGAAAAGACTGCGCCGGGGGGCGACGGATGGCCAAAGCGAAGGGAAGGGAAAGGGCCAATCCGTTGGCCAAATCAAACAATTAGCGGCACAATGACACTGCGAGCAAAGGTCCGTTATTGTCCGATTCCATGCCAATTTCAATGCTTTTCCTTTTTGCATTTCGTTTTGGATCCGTTTCTCCTTCCCCCCCCCTCTCCCCCCCCCATTTTCCCTCCACTTTTTCCCTTAAATTATTCCTTCAATTCCCCCCCCCCCTCCCCATTTCCCCATTTCTTCCCTAATATTGAATTTGCGTCCAAATTGGCCGTCCTTTGCTGCTCAATTGTGCCCAAGGCAACATTAAGTGAGTTGCCGTCGAAAAGGGCAAAAAAAAGAAAGAATTTTGTCAATATATAGGTAGAAAGGAACAGTTAAAATTAAATCTTTCCGGGCCTTGGGTACACACCGTTTCAATTTTGGCCTCTCAGTTCCAAAAAGATTTGCATGTGTGGCGAAGTGGTTTTTGTAAGATAGTAAAGGGACAAAGGGTGGTGGTTCGAGTCCGTTGTGCAACCATGAATATTTTCATTTATTTTTGTCAAAATATTAAAAAATGACGAATTTTGGGAATTATTTTTGGAGGTATTTGCCAACCAACTTGGACAATCATGGTATCATTCGAAAGCTCTTGATGAGGAGAAGCTTTTTCTAAGCAAATGCTAAGCGATTGTGTACCAGAGAAAAAGTTATGAGGCTTTAAAATTTTGTTTTTCTTATAACTTTTGAGTTTGACCTATTAACTTGACCTATCATTAGATGCAGAATATTTTCTCTATCGATATGCAAAATTTGAAGCGGATTTAACAAGCAGAAAAAAAAAGTTAAACAGGATGAAGTAAATTCAGTTTTTCTCTAATAACAGAGACAAAAAAATAGTACGCCAAAATGAGAGATGCATTTTTCTCTGGCACTCTCTATTTATTGGTACACATCTCGTTTTTTGAAACGGTGTGGGTACTTGTTTAGTTTACGGGATAGATTTCACAAACATTTTTAACTGCCTATAAATGTACATATTTTATTCTTTTCTTCTCATTTCCCCTCCTAAATACGTGCACCTTTTCTTTTGCTTGTGGGCTTTGTTTTCCAACGACATGGCACGTTATGCCAACACGGAGGAGGAATCGGTGCAATTCACAGAGGCATACGAGGTTTCATGAGAAAGTGTAAAAAAAATTTGAATTTTTTTCTGTCGGGACACCAATTCCGAAGGATTCCGGCATTCCGCCGATGGAAATAATTACAAAATAAAAGAAAATATCCCTGGGAAAGTATTTGTTCATTGGGCTTTCTTTTAATGCATTTGCTTTGTTGTTTTGTTTGTTAAACCCTCTCACTTTCTCAGATTGACATTGTCGCGCGATGCCATAACGGATCAAAACTCGTAAACCAAAAACGAAATTATTGAACACCGATCAATTTGCAGAAAACGTGGCACCATTCAACCCGGCAGCATTGGTCCCTATCCGTTCGTCACTTCGTCCAATTCCACCGTCGGCGGTTGCATCACCGGCCTTGGCATTCCGCCGACAGCCGTCCGTCGCGTCATCGGCGTGGTCAAAGCCTACCAAACGCGTGTCGGCTCCGGTCCATTCCCGACTGAACTGCTTGACGCCGATGTATGTACTTGCCCCAAAAATTATGTTAATTTGATCGCATTGTTTGTCTTTCCATAGGGACAGCCCAGCGAAGAGGGCAAACGTTTGCAAGAAGTTGGTGCTGAGATTGGCGTGACCACTCGCAGAAAACGGCGCTGTGGTTGGCTTGACTTGGTGCTGTTGCGTTATTCTGCAATGATCAACGGATTCACTTCGTACGTTTCACCCATTTATTATTTTATATGTTCATATTTATAGTTTTTTTCATAATTTTAGTTTGGCTGTAACAAAGGTGGACATCCTGGACCAATTTCATGAAATTAAAATTGCCATTGGTTACGAATTGAATGGACGGCAAATTGAGCACCCTCCAGGTGAGCTGAACAAAATTAACGACTGTTTTTATGCCGTTCCAAGTGTTTATCTTTTTTCAGCGACCGTCGATGATTGGGCTAATTTGCGCGTCCATTACAAAACCTTTGAGGGTTGGCAGTCGCCAACGACCAGTGCCCGTCAGTGGGAACAGTTGCCGGACAAATGCCGTGCCTATTTGGAGTTCATACAAAATCAACTGGGCGTACCCGTCGAATACATCGGAGTTGGGAAGGGACGGGAGCAGCTGATTGTGCGCACGAATAGCGGAGGGTGGTAGAGAAAGAGAGAAGTCATAATTATTGTTTGTAAATTTATTTTCGAAGCATCCAAAGTGACAAAAAGTCAGAAATAGTGACGAATAGTGACATAATTTTCAGCCAAAAATTAAGCAAAAATAATTTTTATTCACTGATTGCATTGCAAATGAGTAGGGCTGGGATTTTTAAGGGCAAAAAAACAAAATAGGTACATAAAAAAATAATTTTTAAAATTAAAATTCTTGCCACGAAAATACCTTTTTGAGAAAATTTTTTTCATTTCTTAGGAGTGCTTTTTTTTTGTCGATTCTTAGGGGTGTATTTTTTGAAAAAAATTTTTAGGTAGATTCTTAGGGGTGTATTTTTTGGTTTATTGCATTTTTGTTAAAGAATTTTCCAAAAAATGTCGAAATAGTGACAAAACGCCAAAATAGTGATTTTTAACTATTTTAGTGACGAAGTCGCCAAAATAGTGATTTCTAGTGACGAAAAGTGACGTCCAAATGAAAAAATTTTAACGCAGAAATGCGTTTTTTGAGCTCCTTTCTTCAAAACAATTGAGCAAAAAAAAAGTTTTTTCACTAAAAGTTGCTTCCCTATTGATTACTAGGGCTATAAGGTTTTTGAGAATAAATACATATTTGGCCATGCTTTTAGTGCATATTTGGCATTTTTTAGTGTATAAAATGTATAGCCCTTTGATTACGTATCCATCTTTTTTGGCATTTTACTCACTATTTTAGTTAACTATTTTGGGATTTTTCGTCACTAAAAGTTGCGGCCCTAGTAATAAAGTGCAAATATAAAAATGTGATTGAAAGTGTACGCACACAAATTTGTGAATATGCAAAATTGACATTAAAAATATGTCATTTTATGTTATGTTGTCGGATTTAAAGTTCCTTTCTCCTTTTATTCTTTGCTTACTGCGTATTAACGGGAATGGGAAAATAATTTGGGGCAAATGAAAATGACTCGGAAATTCATCAAAATTTTTCATATTTTCCGAATTGACGAAACGATTCTTTGTCGGCCATTTGGAAGGCCAAAATCAGCGGAAGGGAGGGAAAAGAAGCGAATTAATCGGAGGACACTTTTTGGGGCTTATTTTCGGAGCTTTACAAATGAATGCGATCCGTCCCGAACAATGAGTGAATGAGAAATGAGTGATGGATGGAAATGTGCGCATTCGGCGCATGGAATCGTTGAGAAAACGGAGAAAATCGATGCTAAATGTTGGAGGGGGAAGGCGGAGATAATCTCAGAATTATTAGCATCCAAAGCTTCGAAAAAAGGGGAGGGAGGGGGGACGGTGTGTACCCAAGGCCCGGAAAGATTTAATTTGAACTGTTCCTTTCTACCTATATATTGACAAAATTCTTTCTTTGGCGATATATGCACACGGCGAGTCAATTTTGGGCTCCAAGCGCAAATAAGTTGGACTTTTCGTCGGAGTGGTCTGTGAGTTAGTCACCAAAAGGGGGGTCCCAGGTTCAAGTCCTCCCTATGTTGTGTGTTAATTTCAATTTCTTCTTTTAAAGAAGAAGGCAGAAATATTTTTTATTAAAAAAGTTTTCGTGTCAAAAAAAATTATTTTCATAAGAGTTAGTTACGTACAGCATCGATAATTTTTATGAAATTTTTTAGCCTATAACTTTGTCAATACTAGATCAAATAAAACCAATTTATGCTCATTTTGAAGGGAAAATTCTAGAGAATATTGTTAGTTTTATTTGATTTGGCCTTAAATTGAGCACTTGGCTAAAAAAGAATTAAAGTATTGAAATGTTTGCCATGGAAAAAATTTTTTCCTGTGGGTAACTTTTTTTGAAATTTTGTATAGGCCCATATTTTGTCCCCCTCTACTATCGAATCACAGTTTATTTTTTAGCTGTCTAGTTTTTAACTCGAGATCGGCTCTTCTATTTTTACAAGGGAAAATCCCAAAAAAATTTTAAGTTTTGCAAAGTTTTGGCGTTCTGATTACTAAATAAATAATAAACCTATTTGCACTGAGAGCCCAAAATTGGGCCGCTGTGTATATTACAAAAAGAGCACTATTTAGAGAAGGGTCGAAAAAATCAAAGTGGGGTTCGAAAACCAAACGAGGGATCCTTTTTAAGGAACAAAAATGGGTAGGCTAAATGCCTTCGAGACTGAACCGTCGAGTGGGTAAAACGTATAATGTTCAACAAAATCTAAAACGGTTCCTCTCATTTGGAGTTTACCCATCTTTTGTCTAAAAAATTCTTTCGAATTCGGCATTTACAGACCGAGAGACGTCAAATGATATATCATTTATAGAATTGAATGAGGCACACTTTTATTAGAATGGCAGATTGGATGCTTCGAAAATAAATTTACAAACAATAATTATGACTTCTCTCTTTCTCTATCACCCTCCGTTATTCGTGCGCACAATCAGCTGCTCCCGTCCCTTCCCAACTCCGATGTATTCGACGGGTACGCCCAGTTGATTTTGTATGAACTCCAAATAGGCACGGCATTTGTCCGGCAACTGTTCCCACTGACGGGCACTGGTCGTTGGCGACTGCTCCGTCTCCTCCTCCGTCTCCTGCTCCGTCTCCTCCTCCTGCTCCGTCTCCTCCTCCTGCTCCGTCTCCTCCTCCTTCTTCGTCATCTCCTCCTTCTTCGTCATGTCCGCCTCCTTCGGCAGCCTCGAAGATGCCGTGCATACCACTTACAATACTCGCCTGGCTGTGGCGGTCCAGCCTCCTTCGGCTTTTTCGACCCTGCGGTGGACAGGGGGAGGGAATTACGATGAACAAAATGGAAAATTACTCATTTCTCCCTTCTCTCCCACTTTTCCTCCTTCCTTTCACTCTCCTCAGTTCGCCGCCTCCTCCTGCGTCTCCTCCTCCATCTTCTCCGTCGTCGTCTCCACCGCCTCCTTCGGTGGCCTCAAAAATCCCACATTGCTCACTATAGATGCCTGGCTATGTCGATTGCGTCTAGCCGCCTTTGGCTTTTTCGACCCTGCGGTGGACAGGGGGGGAGGGAATTACGATGAACAAAATGGAAAATTACTCATTTCTCCCTTCTCTCCCACTTTTCCTCCTTCCTTTCACTCTCCTCAGTTCGCCGCCTCCTCCTGCGTCTCCTCCTCCATCTTCTCCGTCGTCGTCTCCACCGCCTCCTTCGGTGGCCTCGAAGATCCCAAACATTCCACTCACAATGCTCGCCTGGCTGTGGCGATTTCTGTCCAGGCGTCGGCGACTTTTTCGACCCTGCGGTGGACAGGGGGGGAGGGAATTACGATGAACAAAATGGAAAATTACTCATTTCTCCCTTCTCTCCCACTTTTCCTCCTTCCTTTCACTCTCCTCAGTTCGCCGCCTCCTCCTGCGTCTCCTCCTCCATCTTCTCCGTCGTCGTCTCCACCGCCTCCTTCGGTCGCCTCAAAAATACCCATCATGCCACTCACAATGCTCGCCTGGCTGTGGCGATGGCGGTCGAGCCTCCTTCGGCTTTTTCGACCCTGGGGTGGACAGGGGGAGGAGGGAATTACGATGAACATAAATGGAAAAATTACACTCATTTCTCCCTTCTCTCCCACTTTTCCTCCTTCCTTTCACTCTCCTCAGTTCGCCGCCTCCTCCTGCGTCTCCTCCTCCATCTTCTTCTTCGTCATCTCCGCCTCCTTCGGTCGCCTCAAAAATACCCATCATGCCGCTTACAATACTCGCCTGGCTATGGCGATGTTGGTTAAGCCTTCTGCGGCTTTTTCGACCCTGCGGTGGACAGGGGGGAGGGAATTACGATGACAAAATGGAAAATTACTCATTTCTCCCTTCTCTCCCCTCTCCCATTTTTCAATCAGTTCCCTGCGGCGTCATTTACCCCCCCCCCTCAGGGACGTATCCAGGATTTGGGCTTGGGGGGGTACCGATCCGAAAAGTCAATTCTTAGGGGTGTATTTTTGAAAATTCTTCGCCCGATTCTTAGGGGTGTATTTTTGAAAATTCTTCGCCCGATTCTTTCTTAGGGGTGTATTTTTGAAAAACTTTCGCCCGAACGACTTTTTTTTTTTTTTTGCTCATACCAGCGACGCTGGGAAAATAGGCAGACAGTCAGACAGTGCAGTATTTCCTTCTTTTCTTCCGCATAGCCACGAGAGAAAGGAAGAAATAGTGCACTGTCTGTCTACGTGGGGCTGCGGCGGGTGGAAGGGTAGACAGTAAACAGCCGTGTGCTCGCTGTGCAGCAGCATTGTGTGTGGGAAAAGGGAAGAAGTGAGAAAAATAAAGAAGGAAATAGTGCACTGTCTGACTGTCTGGTTACGCTTTTGAAAAATTTGACCCAAAAGGGGGATACAAACCGAATGAGGGGGGGGGGGGGGGTACCGCGGGGGTCTTGGGGGGGGGGGGGGGTACCGCCTCTCTTTTTCTCTTACCGAGGGGGGTCTTGGGGGGGGGGGGGGGGGTACCGCCTCTCTTTTTCTCTTACCGAGGGGGGTCTTGGGGGGGGGGGTACCGCCTCTCTTTTTCCCTTACCGAGGGGGGTCTTGGGGGGTACGTACCCCGTGTACCCCCCCCCCCCTAAATACGGTACTGCCCCCCCTCCCTCACTTTCTCCCCATTTCGCCTCTCCTCACTGACCGATTGTTTTATTTTCACACAAAGTTCGTTGAGCAATGTTCGGTCAATGCGAATCGCAAATTCTTGCACCAACGCCTCCAGCAGTTTGATTTGGACAATGTTCGTATGTTCCGATTGACTCATCACAAATGCACACTCCAGGAATGGCTTTGGCTCTGAAAAAAGAACAAATGCAACATTTGTGCCCCCAATTTCCATAGAGTTAAATATTATTTAAATGGGAAATTAAAAAGAAAATGACTGACTCTGTTCACAATTTAAAAATTGGACACGGAAAGAAATGGACATTTTAGTTCTAAATAAAAAAGCAACCATTTTTGACCACTGATTTCGGCTGTGGTACCATGGCGAGCAATGAGGGGAAGGTGGAGGCGGGCAATTGGTTGTCCATTTGGAAATTGTGCAATTTCACGTGAAGCGTCTGCTGATGAGTGGTCTGACGATATTGACACCAGAAACCGGTGGCCATTTTGAGCGACTCTTCGTCACTTTTCTTCTGTTTTCCTGCAGAAATGGCCTAAATTTTGATATTGAATTAAATATGTACTAGTGAATGAATCAATGACCATGTAAAGGACTTCAATGCTTTTCAAGTTGTTGACCAGGGAGATGCCCAGCCCGTGCAAGTGCAGCTCCAATTCGATGTCCGGCTGTTCCATCTGTGAAATTTTAATGATTGAAAAACCGATGGAATGTGAAAACAAGATAAATGGTTCTGCCCCTCTGTCCACTCACTTCATACGCTTGGTGAGCAATGAAAGAAACTTTTTCGTCAGCAGTGAACTAAACAAAAAGAAATAAGGAATTATCGTAAATATTAAAAATGATTACGAGCAAAACGCGCTGGCGCCCGTCCAAAAAGGGCACACAATAATGGTAACCATCATTGTTGGCTGGCAGATAAGAAATGTCGCGGTTGCGCAACAATTCATCCGAATTTTCAGCATCGCCCGACTCCCATTCCAATTTACAATCTGAAAAAGGGCTAAAGGATTATTTGAAAAATAAAAAGCCATTTAAAGGACAGAAACAGCACCATTCAGCGAGTCGGTCCACGCAAATGGTGCCATTTGGTTAGCCTTGACAATTTGCCACTGTCCGTGGCCCGTCTGTCGGTAGCGAATTGGGTATTTGGTGTCGTTCATCAGAATCGCCGGCACCATTCCGGGCACAAAATTCTCCATGTGAATGACGGACGATTCGTCGGACAGAGAGACGATAACGTAAAGGCCGATCAACTAAAAGTATGGAAAAAATTAAAATTTCGGAACGACGGAAGCATTACGTTGTTCCGGATTTGACAAAAGCCTTCGTATGCCTCTGTGAATGGGAATTGCACCGATTCCTCCTCCGTGTTGGCATAACGTGCCACCAACGTTTTGCGTTTCTCTTTCTGCACTGGCCAAAACCCGATGACCTGCAAATGGTCGAAGTTGGTATTCATCTATTTGTTGTTTTCCAAAGGGCACTGACTGATTCCGCCGGCACCACAATCCAATCCGTCGTGTGCGGCTCGCGCACTTCGATGTCAACTTTGCTGTCATTTTGGAGCAAAAAGAAGGGCGAAATGGTCACCACTTTAGTGAGGCCGGACTGACCCAATTGGACATCGACAGTCATCTGAACGGAGAAAGGCATTAAAACAAACAAATGTTTTCAGATTGTGCCTCAAATTCAAACTCGCGCTGTCCTTCGGCGATGCCTTTGCAAATAACTCGCCCACTGCTGCCAGCCATGTCCAAAGGGAATTCGGCAGACCAATCGGACTCGTCCACGATTTTCACCTTCGCCTTTTTCTTAGACTCAAATTTACTTTTGTTCAAAAGCAAAATCATCTAAAATATAATTGTTGGTTCTAGTCGGTTTTACGCGTCCCATCACATTTTACGCGTCCCAACAACAGTTTACGCGTCCCATGACATTTTTTTGTGTCCATGGCGGGGATGGCATTCCGGCCACAAATTTTCGGAATTCCGTGCGGCAATCTTTCGGAATTGTGGTCCCGAAAATTTTTTAATTTGTATGGCACTTTTTCTAGGCTTAAAAATACGCTAATCACGAATATGAACTCGGATTTGCCCAATTCCGAACCCCGGACCCGAATTCGAACAAAAACTTGAATTATTTTTTCAAAAGTATACGTTAAAATCGATCAAATTTTGGCGTAAACCGCGGATTTTTATCCAATTAACAATTTGAAGCATTATTTTAATCAAAAAATAATAGTTGTTGCATGAATTAGAGTTTTTTATCCCAAAAAAATGCATTCTTGAAATTTTTTTTTCAATTTTTGTTCGAACTCGGGTCAGGAGTTCGGATTTGGGCCAATCCAAGTTCAGATTCGTAATCAGCACCCTTGAAAACCCTTAAAATATGAATTTTAAATAAAAAAAATTTTTTCGGGACCACAATTCCGAAAGATTGCCTTCCGTGCCATCCCTAACTAAGAGGAAACCTATTTTTTTGTCGTGTATTTAGTAAATTTTCAACTAAAAATTTCGTTACTAAACCAAAGTATCATGTCAACTCATACACAGGCAACTCGATCAATGGCTTAGACTAGGCGTAGGCTTTTGAAAATTTCTTTTATGTGTTTACTGACTGTTGACATCAATAAGTTTGCTTAGGGTTGCTTTTGCACATTTCGATAATCAAAGTATACAATCAAGAACAATTATACGATTCGGAAGGTATAAAGTTTTGATTGACGGTTCGAAAAAAGGGTAATCCTTCGGAATTGGTGTCCCGACTGGAAAAAGAGATAAAAATTTTTGTGCGCGTAAATGATGGGACGCGTAAACTGTCGTTGGGACGCGTAAAATGTGATAGGACGCGTAAACTGTCGTTGGGACGCGTAAAATGTGATGGGACGCGTAAAATGCCATGGGACTCGTAAAGTGTCAAGGGACGCGTAAAACCGACTAGAACCTAATTGTTTGCAAAAAAACACTTAAAAACAAAGACCACAAGCAAAAGAAAGGTGCACGTATTTAGGAGGGGAAATGAGAAGAAAAGAATAAAATATGTACATTTATAGGCAGTTAAAAATGTTTGTGAAATCTATCCCGTAAACTAAACAAGTACCCACACCGTTTCAAAAAACGAGATGTGTACCAATAAATAGAGAGTGCCAGAGAAAAATGCATCTCTCATTTTGGCGTACTATTTTTTTGTCTCTGTTATTAGAGAAAAACTGAATTTACTTCATCCTGTTTAACTTTTTTTCTGCTTGTTAAATCCGCTTCAAATTTTGCATATCGATAGAGAAAAATATTCTGCATCTAATGATAGGTCAAGTTAATATTAAAATAGGTCAAACTCAAAAGTTATAAGAAAAACAAAATTTTAAAGCCTCATAACTTTTCTCTGGTACACCAAATCGCTTAGCATTTGCTTAGAAAAAGCTTCTCCTCATCAAGAGCTTTCGAATGATACCATGATTGTCCAAGTTGGTTGGCCCAAAAATAATTCCCAAAATTCGTCATTTTTTAATATTTTGGACAAAAATAAATAAAAATATTCATGTTGCACAACGGACTCGAACCACCACCCTTTGTCCCTTTACTATCTTACAAAAACCACTTCGCCACACATGCAAATCTTTTTGGAACTGGGAGGCAAAAACTGAAACGGTGTGTACCCAAGGCCCGGAAAGATTTAATTTGAACTGTTCCTTTCTACCTATATATTGACAAAATTCTTTCTTTGGCGATATATGCACACGGCGAGTCAATTTTGGGCTCCAAGCGCAAATAAGTTGGACTTTTCGTCGGAGTGGTCTGTGAGTTAGTCACCAAAAGGGGGGTCCCAGGTTCAAGTCCTCCCTATGTTGTGTGTTAATTTCAATTTCTTCTTTTAAAGAAGAAGGCAGAAATATTTTTTATTAAAAAAGTTTTCGTGTCAAAAAAAATTATTTTCATAAGAGTTAGTTACGTACAGCATCGATAATTTTTATGAAATTTTTTAGCCTCTCACACCGAATGCAGTGCTTCATCACCTAAAAAAATTCATGGATTAAATTTCAAAATTATTTATGACCCTGCTCGTCTAAAAGTGCCAAAAATTGGTGTTGTCTGGCGAACGGCACAAAATGGTTCAACAGCAAATGGACCTTTGGTTTTAGGGCGAGCAAAGTGCGCATCCGTGGCTGATCGTTGAGAAATGTCCGAAATTGATCAATTGACATTTCCAATTCGTCCAAATCCCGTGTTATATACTGTGGGGATTTTAACATCCCTAACATTTTATGGCATAAAAATAAGCTAAAACAAATAAATGATCCGGTGTCTAATTCTCTGATCGAGTTTATGAACCAAAAACAATTGAAACAACATGTAAAGGAACCGACGAGAAAAAAGGCGATTTTAGATCTAGTAATTACTAGTGACTTAGAATTAATTAATGAATTAACAGTACTAGAAAATTTTTCAACTTCCGATCACAAAATGGTCGGATTTAAAATAAAAGAAAAATTCAGTCATAAAAATCCTAAAATTTATAGAAGAGATTTTAAAAATATTAATTTTTCGAAATTAAGTCAGGTTATACTTGAAAATCGAATTGATTTAGCAATAAACTCAGTGTACACCGTTGAACAAAAGTATAAAGAATTTTTAAATAAAGTTCTGAAATTATATGATACGTTTATACCCAATAGGCCTCTAAAATCGATAATAAAACAATCGTATCCTCAAAAAATAAGAGACTTATTTTCAGAGAAATTACGTTTGCATAAGCTTGTAAAAAAATTCCCTGAAAAAAGTGATCTCATTTTAAATTACAAAATTATTTCTAGGGAAATGAAAAAACAATTGCACAAATTAAGAAATGAACAAGAGTCAAAAATTATTTCCCAGGGGCAAAATTCAGTTAACAAATTTATTCGAAATAAGTTATCAAAAGTTAATGAAATTCCTACGTTAATTGATAATGCTGGAAATATGTTTTCCAGCAATGTTCAAAAATGTAAGATATTAGCAGAAATATTTCAAAAGTCTTTTTTAAGAAAATCAATTGTTAATGGTCCACAAGTGGGCGTGGGTCCAATTCCAGAAGATCCTATCCAGCGCCTTGAAAAGCGGATGGAAAAATTGGAAAATCAAGTCACGGCACTTGTTCTGGCACTCGAAAAACGGCCAATTTCTCAACAACAACAAACTCCATGGGGTTGTCCCCCGGACCACATCATCCGGCACATAAATGCTGTTGTTTTGGACTCTGACATCATAAGAGAAAAGTCAAAAAGAGCTGTTGTGGAGAAACTGCCTGAGGGAATCGATGAAAAGGACGTGGTCAAATCGATTGCTGAAAAATGTGGTGTGGCTGATGACCTTATTTTGGACGAAATCCATCGGCATCCCAAGGAAAGAAGTGAGTCGACCAGCCAAAACACAAGAAAACCCAGAATTCTCAAAATTCCATTCGCATCCACTGAATCTCGTGATATTTTTCTGAAAAAATTCCGTATGGCACTCTCCAATTTACCAAATTTTCCAAAATTTCTGAGTGCCAGACGGGATATGACTCAGTCCGAGCTCTCCATTCTTTACAACCTTCGCTCCCAAGCTTATAATTCAAACAGTAGCTGTGGACTTTTTAAATATTATGTGTCCGATTTGACAATTCGTGAATTTGCTAATCCCAAACCCTTTAGAACTCATACGAATAACCACTAGGGGCGACTGAGCAAACCACCTAAAAGTTTAAATTTAAACTCAGAAAAAGCAATTAGCAAAATGCCTTGGATTAATTCCATATTAATAAATGCCCGTTCAATCGCAAACAAAATAGCTGATTTAGAATATCTAATTGAGACAAATAAACATCAAATAATTTTGATAAATGAGACTTGGTTAAATACCAGGAATACAATTACAACTGAGTTAACACTTAATGGTAAATTTCAAACTGTTCTAGCAAATAGGGACAATAAGAGAGGCGGCGGATGTGCTATTTTGGTTAGCAATGAAATTCCATTTAAAATAATTTTATCAGAAAGCAGAAACCAATGTGAAATCATTCATATTATTTTATCTTTAAAAAGTCCAATACATATTATAAATGTTTACAGACCCCCAAATTGCACAACACAAAACACTAAAAAAATGCTAAAATATTTAACAAGTGTAAATGAATCAAATAGAATAATTTACTGCGGTGATTTTAACGCCCCAAATATTGATTGGAACACAAATAAATTATTAGCAAAAAATGACCCAGTTGCAAATGCTTTCATTGACTTTATTGACCAAAATCAATTATTACAGCACGTAAAAGAACCAACTCGAGAAAAGTCAATTTTGGATTTGATTTTTTCTGGAAAGCCTTCCATTGTTAATGATATTAAGGTTTTAGAACATTTTTCTACATCTGATCACAAAATGATCAGCTTTAAAGTTTCTCAAGAAATAAATAAAACCCGTGAACCCAAAATTTTTGTAAGGGACTTTAGCTACAAAAACTTTCAAAAATTAAATCAAATGATCTTACTAAATAGGCTTAGTTGTGTCATTAATACGAAATTTTATTTAGAAGAAAAATATAACACACTTTTGATAGAGTTAATGAAAGCATTTAATCATACTATTCCCAAAAAACCACTTAAACAAATAGTTAAGCAATCTTATCCACAAAAAATTAGAGATTTATACGATGAAAAGCTTAAACTACACAAGCTTATCAAGAACTGCAAGGGGAATGAAAAGTATAAATTAAGTTACAAAATTGTTTCCAGGGTGCATAAAAAGCATTTAAAGCAATTTTGGGATAAAAGGGAAAATAATATTATCTCTTCAGGGCAAAAAGCATTAACAAATTATGTAAGAAAAAAATTAAATCCAAAAAACTCCATTCCTTACTTAATCGATAACAGTGGGAATATTTGCTTTGATGAAAAGGAAAAAAGTAAGCTATTAGCAGAAACATTCCAAAAAGTATTTATTAAAAACAATCAAATTTTCGATTATTCTGAAAATAATTCTCCAAGGAAAAAGCTTTCTGATATAGAAATTAATGTGGGAATTGTATGGAATTTACTCAGAAAACTGCCTGGGCGAAATTCCACGTCTCCAGATAAAATTCCATATATTCTACTTAAGAACTGCTCGGAAACACTAGCAGTAATATTAAGTGATATATTCAGACTAACACTTGATTCTGGTCAAATTCCCAAAATTTGGAGAACTTCTATCATTGTTCCAATATATAAAAAGGGTGAAAAATCTAATCCTGAAAATTACAGACCTATCTCACTTACGAGTACGGTCTGTAGGGTATTTGAAAGAATTTTGGCAAGGAAAATAATTGAATTTTTGAATAAAAATAATTTCTTTTCGAAAGAGCAGTTTGGGTTCTTAAAAAACAGATCCACGACAACCCAACTATTACAGACATTACATGATTTTTACGAAGCCATACAAAATCAAAAAGAGGTTGATGTCATTTATATCGATTTTTCCAAAGCATTCGATTCTGTTCCTATTGATTTGTTACTTGCAAAAATTAAAAATGCTGGAATAGTTGGGAAAATTTTGGTGTTTTTACGTAACTTCTTGTCACAAAGAAGTTTTAGGGTAAAAATTGAAGACCATTATTCTGAAAGCTATAATACTTATACAGGGGTACCACAAGGGAGCGTTTTGGGTCCATTATTATTCCTAATATTTATCAACGATTTACCGGCAAATATACCTAAAAATGTAAAAATTAAAATGTATGCGGACGATGTTAAATTGTATATTTTCCATCAAAATGATTCAAATACAAATGATCTATCTGAAGCTATAAAAATTCTTGAAAAATGGTCCAAATCTAACGGCCTTGAAATATCGGTCGAAAAGAGTCAAACATTGTATATTGGCAAAAATAATTCAAAAAAAGAGTATTTTCTCAATGGAAAAATTATTCCAAGCTTAGAAAAAGTCAAAGATTTAGGAGTAATAATTGACTCTAAATTATCTTTTGCTGAGCATATAAATAAAATAATAAAAATGCTTACTTGAAGGCATACCATATTTTGAGAATAATGAAGACTAGAGAGCTAAAAACTATTATAAGAATGTATAAGACTTATGTCAGACCTCAATTAGAATATGCTGTTGAAATTTGGAACCCTAACTTAAAAAAAGATATAGAAAGAATAGAAAAAGTCCAGAAATTTTTCACGAGAAAAGCCTTTAAAAAATGCGGACTTTTACATAGATCATATTCAGAAAGACTTGAAATTTGTCAGCTTATAGAATTAGCCAAGCGAAGAAATATTGCTGACTTAACTACCGCTTTTAAAATTATGAAGGGTTTTACGAGTCTTGATGCTAGTAAACTTTTTACTTTTTCTGATCGACCCACTCGTAGGCCATTACTTTTGAGAATGCGGCGCACAACCACAAAAAGTAAGAATAATTTTTTTAACCGTATAGCCAAGAAATGGAACAAATTACCAATTGTTCCAATTCAGGCAGATAAGGCAAATCAATTCAGGGCATTGCTAAAAGCTATGTATGAGTTCTAAGGGATTTCATTGACATTTGCATTGACATTATTTATTCATTATTTCATTTTAATTTATTTTACTTTACATTTCATATTGTTGTATTTTTTTTTTTGACATTATTTATTTTTGATTTTTTTTTATGCGCCACATAAGAGCACTAATGTGCCTGTGGTTTGCTCAATAAATATATAAATGAAAAAACAATTGCACAAATTAAGAAATGAACAAGAGTCAAAAATTATTTCCCAGGGGCAAAATTCAGTTAACAAATTTATTCGAAATAAGTTATCAAAAGTTAATGAAATTCCTACGTTAATTGATAATGCTGGAAATATGTTTTCCAGCAATGTTCAAAAATGTAAGATATTAGCAGAAATATTTCAAAAGTCTTTTTTAAGAAAATCAATTGTTAATGGTCCACAAACTCAATCAACACAGAATAAGATTAAACTTTCTGACATTTAATTGAATGCGGGAATAATTTGGAATATATTAAGAAGACTTCCCCGGCGTAATTCCACTTCACCGGATAATGTTCCTTACATTTTATTAAAAAATTGTGCAGAACCAATTACAAAAATATTAGCAGATATATTTAGGCTAATTTTGGATTCCGGTCAAATTCCGGAAATATGGCGAACATCATTGGTGGTACCAATTTTCAAAAAAGGCGAAAAAACTGATCCATTAAATTACAGGCCGGTTTCATTAACCAGCACTGTCTGTAGAGTTTTTGAACGAATTTTGAGTAGCAAAATTTTAGAATTTCTGAACAGTACAAGATTCTTTGATAAAGAACAATTTGGGTTTTTAAAAAATAGATCGACTACAACCCAAATATTAAAAATGATGGACGATATATATAATTCTATACAAAAGAATCAACAAATTGACATAATCTATATTGATTTTGTCAAGGCGTTTGATTCTGTTCCAATTGATTTATTACTTCAAAAAATCAAAAAGATTGGAATTGAAGGAAAAATTCATAATTTTTTAACTAACTTTTTAAAAAATCGGAGTTTTAAGGTTAAAATTGGCGAAGAATTGTCAGAAAGTTTCAGAATATTTTCAGGAGTGCCCCAGGGAAGTGTCTTAGGGCCATTACTCTTTTTAATTTTTATAAATGATCTGCCGTCCTTTATTACAAATGAAGCGGCATCGGTTGATATAAAAATGTATGCCGATGATGTTAAATTATATTATACACATGAAAACGATGACCATTCAAATCAGTTGGATAAAGCAATTGAGGCTTTGGAAAAATGGTCAAAAATAAATGGGTTAGAAATTTCAACTGAAAAATGTTTTGTTTTATATTTAGGGAAAAATAATATGAAAAAAGAATATTTTATTAACTCAAAAAAGATTTCTGAGTCGGATAATGTTCGTGACTTGGGCATTATAATTGACTCGAAACTTAATTTTTCAGAACACATAAGCAAAATTGTACGAAACGCATATCTTAGAAGCTTTCAGATTTTGAGAGTGTTGAAAAGCAGGGAAATAAAGACTCTAACAGCGGGTCCGTATCGTTTTGGCGCCGACGTTTTGGCGCCAGCCCTAGTTTTTGGGTTATAACTTTTTTTGTTGTTAACCAAATCCAGCAGTCTTGGTATCAATCGAAAGCTTAACATGTTTAGAAGATATTTCTAAGCTATTGCTTCGCGATTAGACAATTACCAAAAAAGTTATAACATGAAATTCCAAAAAAGTCGAAATTTTTGAGTTTTTTTCTTAATAACTTTTTTAGAAGCTAAAATTTTTGTTTGTTTTTTGTAAGGCTAATAGATCTTGTGAAGGGCTTTCGAATGATACCAAGATTGTTAGATTTGGTCAACAAGAAAAAAAGTTATAATAAAAAAACTGAGGCTGGCGCCAAAACGTCGGCGCCAAAACGACCCAGTCCCTCTAACAGCAGCTTATAAAACTTTTGTACGACCTCAATTACAATACGCTACCGAAGTTTGGAACCCTAATTTAAAAAAAGATATAGACAAAATTGAGCGGGTACAAAAATTTTTCACAAGAAAAGTTTTTCGAAAATGTGGATTTGTGTACAAAAAATATGTGGAAAGACTTAAAATCGCGGGTTTACATAAATTAGAAGAAAGAAGAAAAATTAATGATTTGACAACAGCTTTTAAAATTATTAAAGGGTTCGCCAGCCTAGAGGCTGAGCAAAATTTCTTTTTCTCAGAAAGGCCCAGGAGGCCTTTACTTTTACGAGTAAAGCGCCACACGGCCAAAACACAAAATAATTTTTTTCATAGGATAGTAAGAAACTGGAATAACCTTCCAGTGGTAGCGGTGCAAATTAATAAGGCAAAGGAATTCAGGGGTTTACTAAAAGCAATGAGTTCTGAGTAGGAAATTTTCTGTGCCACATATACACTATATTTTAATCACCTGTGAATTTTTAACATTTGATTTATTTTTATTCATTTTTATTACGGTATTCATTTTGTATTTTTTATTTGATCATTTTTATTTGTTTGTTTTTGGCACCATATAAGAGCACTATGTGCCTTTGGTTTGCTCGATAAAATTAAATTAAAAATTAAATTAAAAAAAACCAAATAAAAAAGGACTTTTGTAAAAGTTTGTATCTTTGCCAATTGTCCCAGGGTTTGGCAAATGATTTGTGGCCATTCAGCGGAGTAACGTCTCTCCAATTGGTCCGCATGAATCAGAACTTTTCTGATGGAGTTCCCCGTCATGTCCTTTTTTCTGAACGCTTCCCTCCTGACCCGGATGCTTCTGAAAAATTCGTTCGCAATTTCCGCGCTTTCCGTTGACCCTTCGAGCTCTTTGATCAAGGCATTTCCAATGCCCTGGAAGACGTGAAAAGGCGCCAGAATTATCCGGTCAAATTCGATTGATCCATGGACCCAAAAAACCCAGGGGATAAATTTTCATGACTATATATTAAGAAATTTTGCGAACCAAATGGTCCCCCCTTTTGTTTTTACTTTTTGATAAATTCAAAAACGAAAACGGTAACTTTGCATATAGCGCGCTTTCTTTTTAGAAATTAATGTTTTAAAATTTTGCAATTCGGCAATTTTTTATTCGATTTTCCCCCGTGCCGCACTTTTGTCTTCGCTCTGTCCATTCATTTCCTTTGACCGCACATAAAATTCACTATTTTCCAATATCTTTTCTCTGCATAAATCACACTTTTTCTTCCTCAATTGTCCAACACTGATGAGGCGACAAATTGGTCAAAAATTGACGAGGAAGGTGAGAATTTGAGAAAATATTCGGATTTTTAATGGGAGGGTTAGTAATTTTTTTTCGTACTGGGAATGACAATTTAATTATTTTAAAACGATGACTTTTCGCGTTTATTTTGTGTTTAAATTTCATATTCGTTTTGAGGTTTTTTGTTCGTTGGGAGTTGCTTTTGGATATTCTCCGTTTTTGTTTTTTCTCCGTGTTTTAAAAATAAATTGTTCTTCAAATCGCCTTAATTTGTTCTGATCAACAAAGTGTTTGTCATCAGACGACTTTTTGACTACGAGGTGCTGCCAATTTGTAAGGCAACAATTCTCTTCGTCTTCTCTCCGCTTCTCTTCAACTCCGTTAAATCTTGACTAAGCATTCAATCTTGTCCCCGTAATTGTGTTTCTGAGTTTTAATTACCTGACCACCCCATTTCCTTCCCCAACCGTCCAAAATACAGTCAGTCCTACCCCATTTCCTATTTCCGCAATCCCGGAGAGGTAAGACTTGGCGCTCCTGGGTTACGACGTAAACCCATCCTTTTGGACAGCGTTTTTAAGGCGCTGACGCGGACAAAAGCATTTGACTGGGTGTTAATTTTGGAAAGTCTTGACTCAAATTTTTCAGGTTTTTGTTCCATTTTGCAGTAAAATGAATGGACAGTGGTCATAATAATCAACGACATTACAACTTTCGCCGCCGTGTACCAGTGAATTATATGGAGCAGGAGTCAGGTTCATCACAATGGTCTCAAAATTTGGGGAATTTAAGAAATTCTGGACAGCAACTAAACGAAAACACTCATGCGATTGTGCAACCAAACAATGCGCAGGGAAATTTTTCCAATCACCCCCTCGAAAATCAGCCTTTCCCGGCCCCCGCTCAAAATCAATCAAACCCTCAAAACTCTAACCATGGACAGCAGCAGCTCGCAGTCCCTCTGAACCCTGTCATAAATTTTTTCGGCGGGAACGAGCAAAACATTGGAAACCCCCGTGCGGCGTCAACTCCAATTTCACCGCACATTTCTTTTCAAGAAGGGGGCAACTATTTTGTGAATTTTCCCCGGGAAATGCAAAATCGAGATCTTGTTCAGAACCGATATAATCATAACCGCCAAAATCCCGCACAAAATTTTTATAACCCTCGCGTGTTTGTGAATTCACAGCTTAACCGAAACAATGAACGGCCAAATCGAAACGAGTTTCCGGTTCGGGACTCAAATCACCGAATGCATTCACAATTCGCCAATCACCAAAACGAGCAATACTCGGCTCGAGATGCTCGGATGTACCAACATTTGTCCCGACAAGAGGCAAATTCGAATTTTGTGCCTCCATTGAACCTGCAATTCTCCGAAAATGAAAACCGACACAATCATGGCCAGTTTCCGAATCCAAGAAATTTCCAACAAAATCCCGAAATGGTTTATGCACAGATAAATCCCCCTGTTTACCAAAACCAAGCGTTCCCAGCCCAAACCATTCCCATCCCGGACATTATTATGGAATTACACAAAGTCACACTCTCCAACCAATATGCAAACACAATGAGAGAAATCCCAATCTTGAACGGAACGGAAGGAAGTGACAAAATCAATGATTTCTTCCTGACTGTTGAAATGTGTGTTGGAGAGTGGCGACATGAAAAAAAGCTGGAAATGTTGAAAACGAAATTGAAGGGAAAAGCTCTGAGGGCACTTAACATGGCACTGAGTAAATTTGGAAATACCGCGCCATTCGAGACGATAAAAACGGAAATAATGTCGACATTGAGGGAGACGGATTACAAGGAAGCAAGTGCTTTTCAGGAACTTACACAGACGGGGAAACGAAAGGAGGGCGAAAGTGTTATGAAATTTGGTGAAAGAATTCAAAGGCTGGTAAATTGTGCCCATATTGGTTTAAGTGAGGCACAAAGAGACGAAATTTCCAAAAAATTTTTCGTTCTTAATATCAATGACACGAACATGGCAAAATTTTTGGAGTGTCAGTCAAAACCGTCCCAAACATACGACGAACTTTTAATGGTCGCTAATCGTCTTAGTTTGGTTGAAGAGAAGACTGAGGAACGTTCGGTTCAAATCCGAAATTCACAAAATCCATTCCACTTGCCAAACGCGAACCAAATCTCATACCAAAACGAACAAAGTCGTTATTTTGGTCAAAGAAATTTCCAAAATTCTTACCAGCCTCAGCCAAAATATTTTGGAAGAACCGGGCCACCGAGTCATTCTTACGGAAACAATTTTGGAGGACGAAATTTTCCAGTGAATCAGAATTTTAACCGGTACCCTAGCAATCAGCAAAACAGAAATTTTGGCAACGAAAGGGCACAGAGTAACAAACCGAGACAAAACGAAAAACATTGAAATTGGCATGGAATCGGACAATAACGGACCTTTGCTCGCAGTGTCATTGTGCTGCTAATTGTTTGATTTGGCCAACGGATTGGCCCTTTCCCTTCCCTTCGCTTTGGCCATCCGTCGCCCCCCGGCGCAGTCTTTTCTTCTGTCCGTCCTTTCTTTTCTTCCGTTGATCTGCTGCTCAAAGTACGGACTGACACATCAAAAAGCGGGAAAAACGATCAATTTATGCGGAAATTGACGCCGAATTGTCGAGCATTCGGCCCACAAATTTAAGTGACAAATTGCACAGTTTCCGCCCCTTTTCCATGGCATCTCTTCGGAACTCTTTCCCCCACTTTTTGCTCACTTTTTGTGCCACTTTTTCCTTCGTCCGTGCCAATCTCTGCGCGTTTGGCTGTCGCGAGTTTCCCCAAGTTAAACATGCTTTTCATTCACAATTACATATTTGTCCTCCGTTTGTTCAGCATCAAATTGTCTCCTCCGCCCAATTTCGCTCTTTCATAATGCCGCGCGAAAGGGGCGACTGCGGCGGCGGATGCTGCGGCGGTGGCATGGAATGCGGCGGGGCGACGGAGTCGGACGAAAATGGCGAAGGGTACGGCGCAGGCACAGAACGGAAACCGAAGACGGACGACGGGGGGGGAGGAGCAGGAAAAGGTGGCACAAAGGAAAGAGACGAAGGAATCGCAGAAAAAGGACGGGCAACCCCCGGGGGGAGAATCTTAGACAGAGACTGTACAAACGATGCCCCGGGGGATGGGCCGTGCCGACTTTTGCGGATGGCATTGAAAATGAATTGCTCTTTCAGCACAAAAATGTCCTTCCGGACATTGCCACTTTTCTGAAGTCTCTGTTTCCTCGTCAAAACGCGGCAGAAAAATCAGTCGACAAAAAGTCCGTTTGGTATTCCACCGGCGGAGATGGCCAAAAAGAAAAGAAATGAATGAGTGAATACCATCAAACAATTAATTGTTTCATTGAACGATAATACATATTTATTGGACAACTTATGCATCCGTCCTTTTTTATATTTTTATTCGTAAATTTCCCCCTCTTTTGCCCCTTGCTTGATATGTGCCGTTCCCCCGCCCCTTTCCCCTTCTTTATCCCCCCTTTCTTTGCCATGTCCTGCCCCTGCCCCATTTCCCCTTTGCCACGTGCCGTTCCCCTTCTTTTGCTGCCCCTTGGTATGTGCCGTCCCCCCCTCTTTCCCCGCTTTTCCTCCTTATTCGCCCCCCCCCTCCCTCCCCTTTTTTCGAAGCTTTGGATGCTAATAATTCTGAGATTATCTCCGCCTTCCCCCTCCAACATTTAGCATCGATTTTCTCCGTTTTCTCAACGATTCCATGCGCCGAATGCGCACATTTCCATCCATCACTCATTTCTCATTCACTCATTGTTCGGCGGACGGATCGCATTCATTTGTAAAGCTCCGAAAATAAGCCCCAAAAAGTGTCCTCCGATTAATTCGCTTCTTTTCCCTCCCTTCCGCTGATTTTGGCCTTCCAAATGGCCGACAAAGAATCGTTTCGTCAATTCGGAAAATATGAAAAATTTTGATGAATTTCCGAGTCATTTTCATTTGCCCCAAATTATTTTCCCATTTCCGTTACTATTATTCATTAATTGGACGAATTGGTGAAAGATGAGAAATTCGGCGGACGGGGGAGGGCTAAAATTGGAAATTATCGCAAAACAACAAAACCCAATTAATCGTAAAAAGGGGGCCAAAATAAAAACAAAGGGTCAGATGAAAAGCACGTGGAAACACTCGATTGTTCTGCCGATGCCAAAGGTCAACTCAAAACGGTGCTTTTCACTTTTGCAGGGCATTCGTTCAGTTTCAAACAGCTGACGCATTTCCGACTGCCATTAATTAATGATTAATTATTACCTAATTAATGATTGAGATTAGCCTTCCCTCTCCCCCACCAATTGCCAATAAAAGACAAAAAAAGGTAAAAAAAGGTGGGGGGGGAGGTCATTTCCCAATTCATTGATCTGATCACTTTTTTCTTTTCCAATTCGATTCTTTATCCGATTCTTTGTTATTTGTCATAATTAATTAATTAATTTAATTTTGTTCTAATTATGATTATGAATGATCACTCTCTGCCCCCCCTCCCCATTTTATCATCCTCCATTCATTAATTCGCCCTCCCAATTTGTTTTGCTGTTCCTCCCCGGGGGACTCTCCCCCCCCCCCCCCACTTTCATTGCTTTGTTTGTGGCCCTTTCGTCTTGCCTTGGCATGCCAATTCCCCCCCCCCCTTAACTTACCTTTTCTTTCCTCCGACCATTCGCACTTTCCCTTTTTGATGGGTTTTGATTGGTCGTTCATTCGTTCGTCCGTTCATTCATCCAACTCATTTTCTCTCCTTTCATTTCTTTAATTACCTTTCTTAATATTTTGGCAAAGAAATAAAAAAGTGTCCCATGGTTTCGCACTTTCTTTTGCTACAATGGAAAGAAAGATCAAATCGCCAAACATATACAAAAATGTATTAGTAAATTGAATTTAATTTTGCGAATTTCTCGACTCTGTCCAAACTCTCGACCATTTCCAATGGACCAATTAATAATCTCTCCCCCCACCCTTTCTCTCTGCTTCTCCCTTTTTCACTCTCCTCTTTTCTCCGTTTTTGACCTCTTCCGATGGGTCACTCTTTCATTTCCCATTTCCCTTCCGTCTTCGTTTTGTCCATTTTATCAATGTTTATTGCTCTGCTGATGCTCCATTGATGTTTATTTATAAATTTAAATTATTATTGTTTTAATTTGGTGTGTCTTACCCCCTTTTTCTTTTCCCCTTTAGCTCTCTCTCTCTCTATTTCTCCTTTTCTCCCACTCTTTCCCATTCTCCGCTTTTCCAATGCTATTTTCGTCCTCTGCTTCTTCTTCTTCTTCAACTGCCGCTTCTCTTATCGTCCCCTTTCTTCCGCTTCTCTTCTGCTGTTGTCTCTGTGTTCCCCCCTCCGGCGCCATTCTGTGCCGCACCGGCGTCGACCAAATTTCGGGCCCCGTGGCCAACTGCGGCAACTTCAACCCGTGCCTGAACACAACTTCGCCCCGGGCAAGCGTTTTTTCATGTGACCACGGCGGAATTTGTGAAAGCATTTTGAACATTCGCGACGGATGTGTGAAGGACGGACAGAACACGGTCAGTTGGACGGACGGAGGACAAAGGCGAAAAAGGCACCGCACTTTTTGGTCACATTTCTGTGGGTCCGAACGCTCCAAATTCATAAACGGATTTGGACCAGTACAAACTCAAAAAGAAAGCTATCAGCAAATTCAAGTCCAAGGACCAAATTTTGCACTTTCACTTTCCCCATTTTTTCTCATTTTGGCATTTGCCAATCTCTCCTCCTTTTAGGTGTGCTGCTGTTCCACTTCTGATCTATGCAATTACGGCTTTTCTTCTGCTTCTGTCCCTGTTTCTGCTGCGTCTTCGTCCCGCCATTTGCCTTCATCCGAATTCGGCGCCCCTTTTGCCTCCGGCGGAAGCGAATTCAGCCGAATTTTCCTCCCATTGCCCGCCAAATCTGTGGACGGCATGGAATTGTGCACAATTTGACGAGCACAATTGGCCGACGGGTCGGCCGAATTTTCACGGCAAAAACTGAAGAAAAAGCACGGGTTTATTCTTCCATTGGCACGTCGGCTGACTTTTCTTTTTCTTCTTTGGTTGTGTTCGATATTTGTCCATTGTTTTTTGTTCTTTTTGCAATAAATATTTTTACCGTATCCCTTTGTGTTTCTCTCCAACAGAAAACATTTTGAGATTACTGTAATTTTGGTTGCTTTTCATATTTTGAGAATTTTTGGAGTCTTTTTTATGTATTTATTATATGATATGCCTTAGTGTTTGCTTTTTTTTTTGCATTTTCCCCCTTTTGGCTTCATTTCACCTTTTACCGATTGTCCCAATTCCGTCAGTCATTGTGTTTTTTTTAAATTTTAAGTTTTTTTTTTCTGATTACAGTAATAACAGCACTTTCATACGGCGGAAGGATAATCCGTCGGTGATTGTCTGCTTATTATCACCCATTCTCATTCATCCATTCGCTCATTCGGTGGTTCGTTTTGTCCTATGATCCGTCCGTCCTTAAATCCTTTTAATTCCCCCTTTTTAATCGCCATTATTCGCCCCGGCGCATTTCGTCCGCCGTTTCTTTTGTCGTTGCGTCGGTCGTTCGTTGCTTCTTTCTTTTCCCGCTTTTTTCTGATTCGTCCATTTGTTTCTCTGTCCGCCGTTGGCCGACTCTTCGAATAAATTTATGAATTCGCTGAATATTTTCTTGCATTGTGCCAACTTTGTGATCTTCAGTGCCGTTATTGCTCTGATTGTCCACCACCAAACTGTCCTTTTAAATGCCGGTCGGTGCGCCTAACAAAGGCAATTAAAGTGCCGTTTTCAGAGTCCAATTCGACTTCGAAAGGGCAAAATGAAGCGAATGAGACGGCACTTTTTAAGAAGATAAACGCAACTGATAAGAAGGACGAGGGACAGAAAGTGTTGTTATTGTTGAAGCAAAAGCAACGACAACATTTTGGAGAAGAAAAAAGTGAATGGGAACAAATATAATTTATATTTATAATTTGCACAATTAAAATTGGAATTGGAATTCCTTTAATTAATTTGTGCATTTTTTATCATTTAAACAGCCGTTAATTGGTCATCAAATATCACCAGCAGCAACAGCAGCAGTGCGTCGTCCATTCCTTTTAGCGAAACAAAAAAAGTGAATAGGAACAGAGCTTGTGGCCATTCATTAGCTTGCTAATTGGCCAATTAGTAGTTTAATTAATTCGAAGGCAAATCGCGGGAACAATTGCACAACGACAACGGCACATTTTGGAGAGAAAAATTCGACAAAAAAAGACAAACAGAAAAGAGAAAAACGAAGGAAGAGAGAAGGTGAAGGGGGAAAAAGGGGAAAGAAATGGCAATAATATTCGAGAATAAATTTCTCGAAATTCGACAACAAATAAAAAAAGAAATTTAGCCGATTCGACGGTATCCGTCGAACATTTTTCAACTGAAAATGGAAAAGAAAAGGACGAAAGCGGACGGCTCTCTTCAGAGACATCGTCCGGCGCAGAAGAAAAAAAAGAAGCGAAGAAGAACTCATCGGAAGCGAACGGCGAAGGGAAGGGAAAAGAAAGGGAAAGGGAAGAAACGGAGGGAGGAGGACAAAGAGAAGGAGGGGACGAGGAGGAGGAAGAAGACAATGAGGAGGAAGAAAAAGGGGAAAACAGCACCAACTGCGGAAACGGTGAGAGGGGAGGGGACGGACTTGGAAATGAAATTGGAATTTAAAATGGAAAATTTAAAATTAGGGGAACTCCTTTTGATGATGGCGCCAAAGGAAGGAGAAGTGGCGGATGCAATCGTAAAAAGTAAAAGTTAAAAGAAAGCAAATCTATCTTTGAAACTCATTTGAAGAAGTAAAAAATGGGAGCGAAGAAACGCCGAAGGGCACAAAATTGACAACGGAAAAGGGAAACGGTACGGTAGAAAGTGAGGAAAATTACGGTAAATGGGAGAGAAATGGACGAAAACAAACAGTGGCAAAAGGTACGGTAGAAAATGGGACAAACGAACGGCGAAGAAAACGCGGTGAGAAGAAAACGGAATTAGGAAAGGCACACTTTCGTTATCAACAGAGAACACGCAAGACTTAGTACGCCAAGCGAACGCGCAACTCCAAAACGCATTTGGCAACGCACAAACGATGGTTCAGCAGCAGCAGCAAATGCCATCCCAAATCATTCAGTTGCCATCGATGGACTTGTCCAACGGCAAGGCACAGAACGTTCTGCTGATCAGCGGTAAAACATTAAGTGCCAAATGCCAAAAGAAAGGCATTTGATGGCATTTTCTGTTCTTAAGTCCAATTCAAAGGAACCAACCATTTACGACTTTTTTTTGGTTTAGACAGTGGAAATGTGTCGATGAGCCGTGGCTTACACTTTCTCACCGTGTCGACGGTGCTTCAACAATGAGAAACGGGAAAAAGAAAATGAAATGACTGATCAAATTTATGTCATTGAATATTTTACATTTCTTTTCTTACCCTTTTGAATGAGTTTTTTAAATAAAGAAAATGCATTTAATAAATTCAATAAATCGAAGCTTTACATGTTTTGAAGCACAATCTTTGAGCTGAACAAATAGTTTAACAGTTTTTGGTCAGCTAATAGCCTCTTCTAATTGGTTCGCTAATGGGCGAACACTGACACACCGTTCACCCCAACCAAAACTGCCTATCGCTATGCCTGTAAATGATCGGTATTTCAAATTCCAGATCATAATTTCTTTCTTTACCCCTTACAAACCCAAATGTAAATTCATTTATTTCAAAAAACTATTTATAAGAATTTGAAAATTTAATTTATTTATTTGGCGAATTGTTTTTCCTTCCTTTTTCAAATTTCGCTTACATTTTCCCTTTCTTTTGCATTTTGTCCATGCAAATTGACGCCCAATAAGCGCTTGATTGTCTCTTTCAGTTTAGCTCATTATCTTTATCACTTTGTTACTTCATTAATTGAATCGATTTGGCATGGCCACTGCAGTGAAACCGCGAAGCGAAATGAGCGCCGAGGAATTGGCGGCCAAAGAGCAGGAGGAGTTCAACTTGGGCCCTCTCTCAGTGCTCACTCATTCCGTGCGAAACCATGCGCAGGTAAAGCGAAAATCCGACGCAAAAAAGGCACAATTTCGTAATTCTCTCCCTTTAGGTGCTCATTAATTGTCGAAACAACAAAAAACTGTTGGGCCGTGTGAAGGCATTCGACCGGTAACTTTTAAATTCTTCGATTATTTTACGGTTAGGAAGTCGGGGTTAAAATGTTACATTCTTGGTCAAGGTCCACGAAAACACCAGAAAAACAAGGTTTTCATGATTAGATACTATTTTAAAAAAACATTTTTGCAAACCAAAGGGTCCAAATTGCAAAAGTGACACTTGGCAAATGGCGCCCAAAATGCCATTTTCGACATTCATTAATTAATTCGTTGGCCTTAAGTCACTGCAACATGGTGCTAGAAGATGTGAAGGAAATGTGGACGGAACTGCCGAAGAAAGGAAAGGGCAAAAAGAAGTCGAAACCCGTGGCGCGCGACCGTTTCATCCCCAAACTTTTTTTGCGCGGCGACAGTGTTATTCTCGTGCTGAAAAACCCGTTGGCCAACCCGGACGCTTGAAGACGGAAGTGTCGGGGGATGGAAAAGTCGTCGTTGTTCTTTTCGCATGCTTTTTAATCTTTTATTTAAATAAACTTTGCCTTTGCGTTTTTTAAAAATATTACTGTTTTTCTCCTGGTTATAATTTTTAAAATTTCAATTCCCTCGGACATTTTCCGAATGGCTCCCCGAAAAAAGGTCATAGAAAATTAGAACTGGAAAATTGGACACTATAGGAAATGAGAGAAAATTCAAAATGAATAACGGTAATACTATAGATGGTACATTTCAACCAATTCGGGATCCCGGACCCGAATTCGAAAAAAAGTCGAAAACTCAAAATTTTGAAAATTCACTTTTATGTTCGTAGCTGTACAGAATGACCATTCTTTGATATTCCAATGGTTTGTGACCAAATTTAGCATGTTTTAATCAATTTAGGAACTAAAGTGAGAATTTTGGAGTTTTAGACTTTTTGTTCAAATTCGGGTCCGGGATTCGAAATTGGTCCAATGAAGGTCATATTCGTGATCAGCGACCCTGAAAACCCCCATAAACATGTTTCCAAGACTTTTCAGAACAAAAAAAATTTTCGTCAAAAGGGGGGGGTACCATCTATAGTATTACCTGAATAACATATTCGGCACCAACAAAGTGTTTACCCCAATTACCAGCGAATTTGTTTTTCTATTTAATGCTTATTTTGTATATTCTGGTCTCTAACAATGCGATCACCGTATTATTATTATTTATCAATAAAAAGCATTTAGTAAATAAAAAAGCGTTTTGTCAATTAAGAGGCTGATGATGAGAGAATAATAATAATTAAAAATTGTAACAATTTGCATATTTCCTAAAAATCTGTGAATCTATCAACAGAACTGTCAATGTGAGAAGAATGTCTATAATTGAAAAGATATCAAATGCGATTTGTCCCAATTCCATAAATATTTCCTATCGTTTTCCGTTATATTATTTTTTGCTTTTGTCCGATCAGAATCCGTCTTGCGCCGGCTGCCGCTCGTCCTCCGTTTCGTACGGTGGCGGCAGTTGGACGGCGCCCGGCTCAACCGACCAAATCTGACGCGCGTACTCCGAAATCGTCCGATCCGTGCTGAACTTGCCGGTCGCCGCGATGTTGAACAGGCACATCTTCAGCCATTTGTCCGAGTCCTGGAAAACCAGCAAAATAAACGACGAGTGAATTGCCCCTGTTCACTTGGTAAGTCTCGGACACTTTCTCCTGGCACATAATGTAGTCAGCATAGTCCGCGCAGACGTAAAAGCGGTCGTGGTTACGCAACGAATTGGCCAAGTCCTTGAGCAAGTCGGGGTTGTCGGGCGTGAAGAAACCGCCCTCGATTTGGTCCAAAATCAGCGACAATTCGGCATTTTCAGCGATGAATTCGGTGGCATTGTACCTGAGAGTTGAAAAAACATTTTAATTTATAATTATTTAAAATCCAAATTAAAACAATCCAATGTCTTTTTACCCTTTCTTCTGAAGTGCTTGTACGTCCTCAACTCGCATGCCAAAAATGAACTGAAAAGGAATTATTTCCAAGATATGGCGATTTCCGTCTTCCCTCACCATATTTTCGGCACCCATTTCCTCCGCCATTTCCACATTTGCTCCGTCCAAAGTGCCAATTGTCAATGAGCCATTGAGCATGAATCTGAAGGAGTTGCAATGTGCGGCATTGTGTGAAATGGCATCAAAAACTCCAAGGAAATATATTTACTTCATGTTCCCGGTTCCCGATGCCTCTGTGCCCGCGGTGGAAATCTGTTCTGACAAATCCGCCGCCGGAATGATTTTTTCGGCCATTGAAACGCGGTAATTCTCCAAATAAACGACCTGAGAACAGAAGGGGGTAAATAATAAATGAAAACACCTGGAAAAAAGTATAATCAACAGAAAAGGACGACACACTTTCAATTTGTCGCCCACAATTGGGTCATTGTTCACAACGGAGGCAACGGAAGTGATCAGTTTGATGATCTGTTTGGCCATGTGATAGCCGGGGGCAGCCTGAAATAGCGAGTGATCACTGATCAGATCAGTGGATCACCACCAGCACCCATTGGCACCTTTCCTCCGAACATCACTGTCCGCGGCACCACTTTCTTCGCCGGGTCCGCCTTGATTCGGTTGTACAGCGTTATCACGTGCAGTGCGTTCAACAGCTGTCGCTTGTACTCGTGAATGCGCTTCACATGGACATCGTACATGCCTAAAAGCACACAACACTTTCGTCATGGACATACCCAAAAAACGAAGGGGACCGATTAGGGACTGAAACTGTTACCCAATCAGCAAATTTCTTAATACGTCCAACCCCCGTCCCATCCCCAACAACAATTCATCCCATGGCTCCCCCCCCCCGTCCTCCGTCCGACTCACTCGCCGCATTTATGTCCACTCCAAACTGCTCTTTGATGTATTGCGCAACTCTGAGTTTGTTGTCCCTTTTGATGCGACCGATGGAGTCCAAAAAGCCGGCATTGTCAGCGAATTTCTCCAATGCCCGAAGCCTGAAACATTTTGAAACATAAAACATAAATTATAAGCCAACTTGTTGAGGTCGTGGATAAAATCGTCGCCAATTTTGTCACAAATCAAATCGGCCAACGACGGATTGCACAGCAAAAGCCAACGGCGGGGCGTAATGCCATTGGTTTTGTTTTGAAAGCGTTCGGGGAAAAACTCGGCGAAGTCTTTGAAACTGAAATTCGGAAGAAAAATATACATTAATTCTTGCCAAAATTGTGTTACGTTTGGCTCTTCAAAAGCTCTGAGTGAAGCGCAGCGACGCCATTTGTGCAATGGGAGCCGACGATGCACAGCTAACGAATGATTGGTAATCAACAATAAACACCCTTTATTAGTCACTCTTGGCATTGCCCCTCCCCCTCACATTTGCCATGTTAATTCGTTTCTCGCCGTATTGGTCCGGCTCTTCCACAATTGACATGCGTCGCATCCGATCAAAGTCTCCCGGGTGTTTTTTGGCGAGGGCCTAAATCCTTATTGGATTATTTATTGAAATTGTCCATTCTCCCAAACAGCACTTACGTCCATAAATCGCTGATTGATCAGATAAATTATTTCCAAATGACGCGGCAAAAGGTGTTCGAGCATTGCGACGGGCCATCGCTCCAATGCTTCTGAAAGAACGGACATTTTTCAGAGGGAGAACAAAGGCAAAAAAGCCAAATGATTTGGCTAAATTTGCCCACCGGGCAAAAGTGTGTGATTAGTGTAGGCGAAAGTGCGCACGCAAATTTCCCATGCCTTGTCGAAACTCAGTCCTTCGACATCGACGAGCAGACGGAGCAGTTCGGGGATTCCGATAGACGGATGAGTGTCGTTCAATTGGATGGCCACCTGAGAAGAGGGAAAGAATGGTAAATGATCAGGAAAAAGTTGTAATTAGAGTTGAACTGGATCCAGGCCTGGATATTCTGGACCTTTTTTTTGTCCAGGGGACACTCATGTCCATGTCAAATAAGAAAAAAGTCCATGTCCAGGCTAGTCACGAAAAACTGGATTTCCTTGATAATATTTTAGAGTTTGTCATTTCGAATACCCATGTTTTACTGCCAATTATTAAAAAATTATTATTAGTTTGCCTTTTAAAACAAATTAAAAAAAACAAGATACAGGCCATGATAAAACACACTTTTGGGCGTCTGTCCGTCCAATATGAAATTCCCTATTGCCTCCCCTTTTCCTCTTCCTCCATGCATTTGCTTACTTTGTCCGGGAAGGTGTCAAAGTCGACCCGAACTGGGTCCCGGCTTCCGTAATTGCTGGATTTGAAACGGCGGATGATATCCTGGAGAGTTGCGGCCACCAAAAAGTATTCCTGCTTCAGACGCAATTCTTTGCCGACGAAAACGTTGTCATTGGGGTACAAAACGCGAGTGATATTCTCCGAAAGGTTGCGGTCCATCACCGCTTGGATGTAATCGCCGTCATTGACTAAACGGACAAAAAGGCATAAACAAAAGAGCACTTTAATAGAGAGAGGGGGGGGGCAAATGGGATAAAATTTGAGAACTATAAAATGTGTAAGAGATTTAAATGTTCCAAAATTATTAAATTTCCAATTTGGGCTCACAGAATTTCAGGTGGAAATGGTTCTCCGCCTTGGCCGACCACAGGCGCAGTGTGTTCACCACGTTGTTGCGGAACCCGGGCACCGGCGTGTCGTAAGGCATCGCAAAAATCAAATGGGTGTCCCTCCAATGGCTCTGAATGTTTTTTTTAATGTCCCGCGTTTCCCGGTGACCCTCCAAACACCTTCCCATTGACGTCCTTTTCCACGCGGCCGTAAAGGTTCACCGGAAGCATATACTCGGGCCGCGCCTTTTCCCACGGATTGCCGAAACGGAGCCAATCGTCCGGCTCTTCGATCTGATTGAAAGGATTTTGCATCTTCGAGTAGAGAATTTTAAGAGGCGTAAAAATAAATGCAAATAATACAAAGTTTGATTTTTTGGAATGTTTCTCGGCTCTATAATAATACAGCTTTAATGCAACATAACTTTTTTTAGAAGCATCAAAATTAAAAATCTTAGTCATTTGATAGCCCCTTAAGATCTGTATTAGCCTGCAATTTCAAAGAATTTCGCATGTTTCAAAAAATTTATGAGCAACATAAAAAAAAATTTTTTTGAACATAAACTTTTGAATTTTGAGTGAAATTTTTTAAACCTTCGTAGACTAATAGAGGACTCTTGGGGCTATCGAATGATACAAAAAAATGTTTACTTTCGGTGCTTCTAGAAAAAGTTATGGTGCTTTAAAGTTGTCATATTATTTTAGTCGTGTTTATGGTCGTGTGAACTGCAATAGAGCCTTGTCCCCCCCCCCGCATTTCACCTGCCATCCGTCGCGGATCAGTTGCTTGAAAATGCCGTACTCATAGCGCAGTCCGTACCCATAGGCGGGAATGCCGAGCGTGGCCATTGAGTCCAAAAAGCAGGCGGCGAGTCGGCCGAGTCCGCCGTTGCCAAGGCCGGCGTCCTCCTCAATCTCTTGCAGCTCTTCAATGTTGAGGCCCAGCTGAAATGGAATGCCACATAAACTTAATTCGTAATATAAAATGCGGTCGTTCGCCTGGTAAAGCGCTTCGTCCACCGTCGCTTGCATTCCCAAATTGAGCATTGTGTTGGACAAAGTCCGGCCCATGTAAAATTCCAACGAAAGGTAATAAACGCGCTGAAACCAATTGAAAACGATGCAATCGAACGTGGGAATGAATGGCCTTACCTTTCGGGTCCTTCTCGTAATAGTGCTGTTGGGTGCGAATCCATCGGCTGACCAAAGGTCGCGGACGGTGTGGGCGAGGGCTGAAAAAGGACAAAAGTGGGCCAATTCCCTCGGTTTCGGCAAATGATGCGTCGTTTTGCCGTCTTTTTTTCCCAATCCGAAGGCTTACCAAAATAATAGTCGCGAGGAGTGGCCACATTTCTGTCCTGGGGGATACGAAAGGGAGAAATTGCAATTTTAGGCAAAGGTGTAGAATTGTGGTCCCGATGGGAAAAATAGTAAAATTTCAAAAAGCATTTTTCCTAGGGTAAAAAAATGTGCTGATCACAAATCTGAACTCTGATTTTGAAAAATCATTGATTTTATCTATGACTTTTCATCAAACACTTGTGAATTTTTTCAAAATTTTAAGAAAATTTTTTGAAATTTAATTATTCACCCCTTTAAGGATCAGATTGGGTGTGGGTTCGAGCCCGCTTGGCTGCGGTTTATTTTTTATGCTAATTGGTGGAAAATCATAGACAAAATGATGCATTTTGCAGAATCTGACTTCAGATCCATGTTCAGCGCATTTTTTTACCATAGGAAAAATGCTTTTTGGAATTTTACTATTTTTGTCCGTCGGGACCACAATTCTACACCTTTGCCCAATTTTATAAATTAATAATTTATAATTTTTGGTCGAACTTTGATCATTGAGAAGTGCAAATGGCGATTGAAAGTCTTTTTGATGTTCGCCACATTTTCCACCTGTGCAATGCCACGCACACTGATCTGTTTCCGGCGGTCAAAATCGTCGTTCATTTTGATCGAAAATTTAATATTTTGACCTATTAATTATGATATCAAAAGATTATAAAATGCATAGAGAGAATTAAAAAAATTCGGTATTTTATTCAAAAAATTATGGTGAGACGCCGCCGGGGAAAAAATTGAGAATTTCGTTCCATATTTACAACATTTTTGCACCAGAAATGCAATTTTTGTGGGTTTTTTGGAAAAATTTGGCGAAAATTTTTGGTTGAAATTTGAATTTCACTGCATGTGCACTTTTTTGCGGCATATTTTTGCTCCCAAGTTTTTTTGAAAATAAGAATAAAAAACTCGAATTCTAAAAACAGGATTTCCAATAAAAAGTCCAAGCGACGATCTTTTTTGCTTTCACTCACCTTTTTTCGGAGCGCTTAAAAGATTTTGTCAAAAAATGACTTATTTAGTGATTTAGAGCCAATTTTTTTTTTAAATTAAAGTTTTTAGTCAGCCTCGATGTATTTACATCGGTATAATTTATTTTCTTGAAAAAAGCACAGATTTTTCTAATTTTTCTCCCCTATTTAACCATTTTTTCGTCCCTAGGAATCCATTCCCTAATGATTAACAACAAATGAGTGGTAATTGTAATATTTTTCGTGTCACAACTTTTATAACCTTAGAAAAAAGCGATGTGGTGAAAACTGAAGAATCGATTAAGTGAAAAAGCGAATGATTGTGTAAATAAACACAGAAAATTGAATTGAACTGAATGAATATTTGTTGTGTGTGTACTTTTTTATTTTTGCACTAAAACAAAAGAAAATAAAAATTTAAAAAAAGAGACAAAAAAATGTCAGCCGAGTTGAATTTTATTCGTCATCATCAGAGCAAAGAAGCTTTAACCTTCGGTTTTTGAATTATTTATCGTAAGGTTTTGCTCATTGGTTTTTTGATCGAACCATAAGAAAACAGCAAAAACAGCAAACGAATTGATTTTATTACGGTTAATTTTTGATCTACAAAGATAGAAAAACAATGATAATATCCATCCGATCATTGACCATTAACAATTGAATTTTTTAAAAGCTTTATTTGACTAACAAAAAAGCCTATTTAAAAAAGTTTACCTAATTTTAAAACCGAAAGGAATTGAAGCGGTGCCAATAGGCGCCGCCGGGAAATTTTGGTATAATTATGGAATTATTATTAACATATTTTGCCCAAAATATGTATATGAAGCTTTTCTTTAAACTTTTTGAGTCTAAAAGAATGGAGGTTCCGGCAGTGTGACAGGCGCTGCCTTCCAAAAAAACACAAAATTAAGAGAAAGCCTCACACCCGCGAATGGAACCCTGTGCCATTCGCGAAATTCGGTCACCAAGTGATCGACAGGAAGAATGAAATGAGTCGTCCGTCCGTCCGTTTCCATCATTTATCGAAGGGACAAATTTTATTGGCTTCGCTTTAATGTATTGTTAAATTCTCACATATTTCTTGGACGATATTTGCACTTCATTCTTTTCGTTAGTGCTGTCATTTTCATGCCTTTCCCCTCCCTCGCCTTTCATTTCCCCCTTTTCCCTTTGCTTCTGTCCATAATCCTTCCCCACTTTTCTCACATTGCTTATTCCCCTCCTCCTCTTTTTATGACTTTGTTCCAAAGTGTTCTTTTTGTACTTTTGCCCTTTTCCGGAACACTTCTCGTCCCCCCCCCTCCATTTTCGCCCCCATTTTGGGTTTCTTTTTGTTCATTTGAATCTCTCTCATTAGAGATGGGGGGAATAAATGTCCCTTCCCCCCCCCCCCCCCGCCCTCTCCCTTCGTTTGCCCTTCCATTTCTTTTTTCTGTGTTCACAACAGACATTGCCTGTCCTTAAAATTCACGTATTTATTGGTAAATTATTATTTTTTCGTTTTTTATTAAATATTTATTTTTGCGTTATCATTCCTTTTCTTTTCCTTCCCTCCCCAATTTGTCTTTGGCCTATCGATCCCATCGCCCCTCCCTCTCTCCTCTCTCTCCCCCTCCCGTGGCTGACAAATGAGAAATAATAAAATATGACTGACATTTTTTGTCTGTCCGATGTTAAGGCCATTCTTTCGATTCTTTTTTCAATTTGACTATGCCATCGAAGCTCAAGAATTGTTCTTTTGCATCTCATTAAAAAGCGAATGGCTGAAGAAAAAAGAATTGAAAGGACAAAGAAAATTAAAACAAAGCGTTAATTAAAAATGGCAAATTGGTAATTCAATTCAGAGAGAATAATTTGCGAAGTCGGAGGAATAAAGGCCTTAATTAAACACGAAAGAGCAAAAGGACATTAAAATTCATTCCGCTGACTTTTCTTAGGCTCTGATGAAGGGATAATCGTTTTTTTGGTCATTAATTAATTGTTGGTTCGGTCTGTCGTCACAATTAACTCACCCAAAGAAGCGATGTCCGATTGCAATTGTTCCGCCGTCGTTTGCCTCACAAATAGTCACTGTTCGTCGCCCAGTGCTCCGCCGGTCGTCCGCACTTCGTACGGCGATGTCATTGGCATTCTGCGGCGTTTGGACAGCGGCGTCCAAGTCGAAGTTTTTCTCGGCATTCCCTTTGCAAAGCCTCCAATTGGCCAACTGCGATTTGAGGTGATCAGTCAAAATTGATCACACTAACCAATCATCATCACTTAAAATTAGGGTTCGAGCCCCGTGGGCGGGGGTGGCTTTTCGCGGGGGCGGGGTTGGCGGGGGTCAGAGTCGCGGGGCGGTGGCGGGGGCACGATAATTCCGCCCCCGCGGGGCGGGGGCGGGGGTTTGCTTTGAATTAGCTCCAAAAAATCTCACAAAAAAAATATTTTTTACGAATAATTTCTTTGGCTCCACATTCTTTTATTCGTTGATCGCCTTGATAATATTTATTTTGACATAAATTGCACAGATTTTGACTAAAAATAATCAAATTTAGCGATTTTTGGGTAATTTTTTAAGAAAAAAAGGTTTTTTTTGGGGGGGGGCCGGCGTGCCGATAGGAGCGAATTTTAAATTTATTTCTAACAGATATTCAAATTTGCAAAATATCTACTAAAATATGTAAATAAAAGTCCAAACTTTTGTTTGCAAACACAAAAAAGAAAGTGTTTTTCCTACTGATTAGGCTATGGAGAAGCCAGGAAAAAATATATATTTACATAAAATTAGCAGCCCTAATCATGATTTACTCAAGGAAAATTGGAACTCAGATTTTTTAAATTTTTCTTGCGGTACATTTTTCCAAAAAATTTGCTGAATGTGCGAGGGGAGAGGTCCGGCGGTGCCGACAGGCGCCGCCGGGGAAATTTTTTGAAATTTGAATGCAATTTGTTAACAAATTTTGTACAAAAAATAAGCAAATTTTTCGATCTTTGGCTAATTTTTAAGAAAAAAAGATAGGAATTTTGGGGGACGGCGGTGCCTATAGGCGCCTCCAGGGGAAAATTTTAAGAAATTATATGAATTTTGTTAGAACTTAGCAAAATTTTTCAGAAGTTTTTCCTCTTTTTAGATGAAAATAAGGATTTACTCCCAAATCAGAACACTTAGAAACAAGAACATAAAGAAACCCTGTATTAATCAGAAAAAAAATTAATTAAAGGAAAAAAAAATTCATTTAAGGAAAACGTCAACCGGTGTTGAACTCATAACAAAGATTTCTATTAGTGCTTAAGCACTAACCACTAAACCACAAATATTTTAAAAAATATAAGCAAAATTTACTTTATTTCATAAAAATTTGTAAAAGATGATTAAAAAAATCAAAATTGTATAAATTTTTTGCCTTTTATCCATGAATATGTCATTCTTAGGGGTGTATTTTCACCCCCGCGCCCCCGCGGGGGTGAAGGTCGCGGGGGCGGGGGATGGCGGGGGTCAGAGTCACGGGGGCGGGGACGGGGGTGAGGCCAAAAAACCTGTCCCGCCCCCGGCGGGGGCGGGGGTGACGGGGGCGGGGCTCGAACCCTACTTAAAATCAGCAGCATTTCCTAAGGGTTTTCTCTACGGAATGATCGTTTCAGAAGCCCGTGCCGCCCTCTCCGTGGCTTTCCTCTCCGTTGCGGGCATTCGCTTTTGGTCCGGCTGCCATTCCGCTAAACCCAGAGAATTCAGAGTCAATTCCCTTCTCTGAGGATTGTCTGCAGTTGAACATTTTCCGTCCCGCGCTCTCTGCTTCTGCTCCTTTGCCCGTCATGTTTTATATTCACGGCGGTGGCTTTGCCGAAGGCTCCGCTCGCCAATACGGCTACGACGGATGGGCCGAGAATTTCGCGCCGCAGGGAATTTTGGTGGTCACCGTCCAATATCGGCTGGGCCCATTCGGTTCTGCTGAGTCTTCCGCCTTTTTCTCCCGCTTTAGTTTGAATTTGCTTATTTAGGTTTTTTGTCCTTTGGCCGTGGAAGTGTTTTGCCCGGCAATTTGGGCCTTTGGGACATTTGTCAGGCTTTGCGCTTTGTACACAACGAAATCCGCGCCTTTGGCGGCGACCCGGGCCGCGTCACCGCCGTCGGTCTCAGCGCCGGAGGGGCCGCCGCGGCATTTATGGCACTGTCACCGCACAGCAGAGGTGGAAAGCATTAGGAAGCATCGACCGACTCTTTTTTTGCTGGGGTTTTGGAATGTTTCATTGCATCGATTGAGAAATGACTTCCATTAATTGGGAAACAATCAATTTATTAAATGGGTTCCTCATTGTCAGATTTAATTTGCGGAAGCGTTGAAATGAGTGGGACGGCGTTGGCTGAATGGTCGGCGAGTGGCCGAACGGAGGAGGCGAGCAGAGAGTTTGTGGGAAGAGCGATGGACATCAAAAGGAGAGAAAGCGGCGGCAGAGGAAAAGCGGAGAATGGCGGAGAGAGAAACGGCAAAGAGCAAAAGTGGCAAATGCCAAAGGGAAAAAAGGAGGAAGCGAAGCAAAAGCTGAAGGCACTGACTGCCGAACAAATTGTGCAAATTGCAAAAGCAATGGTCGAAAAAGCAAAATGTAAAAACACCAAATGAGCTTTTTTTAAGGGCACCACCCGCGCGGACCCCAACCTTTTGGTGTGGGGCCCGTGCATCGACGGCGACTTCCTCCCCCGTGACATCCCCGCTTTGGTGCGGGAAGTGCGAGGAGCCAGCAAACCCGTGCTGATGGGGGTGACCGCCGAAGAGGCCATCTATTTCAGTCCGTCGTTTCGATCCATCGCTTTTTGGTCCTTTCGTTTCAGCCATCCAAGCCAAGGACCCGTCCATCAATCCGTTTGGCATTGCTCGCGAATGTTTGGCCAATTTTGGCACTGACCAATTCCGCTTTTTTGTCCATGACGTTGTTTTGGGCGGCGAATTCCGACGGCACTTTGAGAGGGAAAATGCGCAAAAATTGGAGCAAATTTTACGCATTGCCGAAATGAAAATCAGTGCCTTTTATTTGCATGGAATCGAACTCGATGGACAAAAAAGCTATGGACAGAATGGCACAGAGCAGAACAAAGTGGCGGAGAAGAACAGCCAACCGACGCTGAAGCAGTACAGCCGGGTAAAGGAAGGACGACACTTCGGTGTCTTCAATCTCTCTCACTTTTCAGCTCGTCTCCGATTTGCTGTTCAATGTGCCGTTGTTTCGGATGGCCCGACTCCGTCGCCGCTGTGCCGTGCCCACCTTTCTGTACTTTAACGACTATTTCAATAAGTGCCAATTCGAGCCGTGGACTCCGTTCCGAGGCGCAACTCATGGTGATGCCACCCGGCACACTTCCCTTTTCACAATGTCGCCTCTTTGTCAGGCAATGAGTACCCCTACCTCAACGGTCTCTTCCCCGTGGGCGAATTCCAATTCACCGAGGCGGACCGACAACACCGTGCCACTTTGGTCCAAATGTTGTCCTCTTTCATTCGCAATGGGTGCGTCAAAAGGGGAAACGTTTTTCATCAATGGCAATCTTTGGGGGTTTTTATTTAACCGAAACTGCTAAGCATATCAAATCCTTTATATCCATTGCCATTCAACAGAATGCCGAGCCTATCACTCCCTGGCGACTACTTTTTGTGGCCATCAAACGAACGAAGCGATGAAGGAAAAGAGAAAGCGCTGCAATTTGTGCGGATTGGAAATGGAACGGCGGAAATTGCCTTTGCGGATGCCGTGGAACAAAGCGGCACATTTTGGGAGGAATTCAGTCGCGAATTTGGTTTCGATTTAATACTGGGAATTACGTACGAATGTGACGAGGAAACAAAGGAATAACGAAATGAAAAGATTTCCACTTTGATGCTTAAATTGTTTAAAAAGCTTTAAAATTGTAGGCAAAAGAGGTAGTGATACAAATTCGTTCTTTCAATAAAATTTAAACATATGATATTTTATAAAAACTTTAGTTGCGCAAAAAGAGTAGGGAATCCATAATGATGTCTGGATGCATTGCATAAGACAGAATTAACGCCACAAAATTTATTTCATAATAAATCATCATCAAACAATATGTCGGATTAAAAGAAGAAAAGCGATCAATTGACCAATCAAAAGGAAGCAATTATAATTTATTTCTGATAAAAGCAGGACAAATATTCGGAAAACAACGAACATTAATAGTTTACGGGGAAATGTTTGATGATGATCAGAGTCGACGATGGTTTGTATTTGCAGACGACAAACTGAAAAAGACGGGCATTCCCAACCCAAACTCACCACTCATGTTCAAATCCTTGGAAAAACCGACCAACAAAAGGGCAGCCAGAACAAACCAAAAACTGTGAAAGTACAATTTCAATTGGGCAGTTCAGCAACGGTCACACCTTAGTCCGGCCCTTCTGAGTCTGCTCGGCCATTTTGTTGCTGTTCGGCCTGTTCCTCGCCCTCTTTGGGCCCCGTCTCTTCTTCCCCCTCCTCTCCATCTTTGGGCTCTGCTTCATCCTCCCCCTCTCCGTCTTTCTGTCCCGTTTCTTCTTCGCCCTCCTCCTCGTCCCTTTTCTCCTCTTCCGCTTCAGCAACTGTTTCGCCAGTCATTCCTTCCATTTTCACCACAATCGCCGACTTCAGTCCGCCGCGAACATTTGTCTCCTCCTCGTCTTGGTCGTCCGACTCATCCGCCACATTATTCTTAGCCTGACCAATTGTCCCGCCAAAGCTGGCGGTGGTGTACGTGTCGAGCCGACGCAATTCGCGAGTCATTTCATCACGTCGTAACTCAATGAGTGCTAAACAGAGACAGAGACAAGACAATGGAATAACAGAAGAAAGTGTTCAGCCAATACAATAAATATTCAAATCCCTAAAACTCACTTTCAATTTTCTTTGATGACTCTTTGAGGAGTTCCAAAGTTCGGAGTGTGTGTTTGGAGGGGAGGAAGAACAGCGGGGGCTTAGTCTGAGTTTGGATGAAGCACTGAAGGCGACGGAAATGTTTTCGTTTTCTCTTCGGCCTTAGAGGGCAAAATTTGGTTAATTCCTCACTCAAAAACGATCTTTCCAACCCACCGATTGCTCAATGGCCTTTTGACGCCGGAGGGATTGAATTTCCATTTCCTTCTCGCGCTTCTTCGCCATCAGTGCCTCTCTCTCCCGCATCATTCGGTTTCTGTTTTCCTTCTCCGTCTCCTCTAAACGACGCTCAACTTCGCGTTGCTTGTCAATCTGTGCGTTATTTTCTTTTTGATGCAAATACAACTCTTCCCATTAAACCTGCACTTGTCCTTTGCTCCCAACCGTCTTTTCCTCGTTTTGAAATTACGCACGTGGCAACCAAAAGATTACCGAAAAGACGTCGGTTTCTAAACAATAAGGGTGTTTGCGAACATTTTTAAAGCATTGTGTCAAAAAATCTTTGGCACATTTCCAGCAACTCACCGCACTTGGTCTTCTTTGTTCTCGTTCTTCTTCATCTCGTTGATTACCGCCGTACGCGATTTGGTCTCAATGGTGGGCATCACGACACTAGATTGCAAAGTGCGGTGAGTACGCGCTGAAGAGGGCGGGGAATAATCACCAGGCGGACCCTCGTCCGCGGCGTAACGCCCACGCTTCGCATTGCGATCGCTGAAAGTCGATATTATGCACATAAAAGCATGATTTCTTAAGAAAATTGCCACTTCGCTACACCGTAATTGTTTTCGCTTAACTAGTCATCCAAAATTTTTACTGTTTAATTAAACCTGCTTTCCGGCCCGATAATAATTTTTCGGCCACCCTCCTGCACACGCCTGAAAATATCAATACTAGGTAAGTGTCTTTTGATTGTCCTTCTTACCGATCAAAGGGAGTAGAGAAAGAATCATTTGTTGGTGCGCTTCTTTTCCGGTTAAATCTTAAAAGCCATAATATGAAAAAAACTAGCGAAGTGTTTTTTACCTTTCTGAAACTCCGGAAAGCATTGATATGTTCATGTCAATGCTCCTTAACTCGTCGTAAGCCTTGGTCAGAGCCGAATTTACGTCAACAGCCATTTCTCTTTGGAAGTGTTATCGATGCGGAAAAAGACAGACAAACAGCTACAAAATTTCACAAATGTGAGCAATTTTTTTGAAATTGAAAGGACAGAAGACTAAAATACAAAATTAAAATGGTGTTTGCTTCAATTGCATTAGGTAAATAGGTTTTTTTGTAAAACGAACAGCACAAAAATGAAGAAAGATAAAAAAAATTTTGGTTTTTCAATAAACATAATGCCAAATTACTGTGCTTTTATCTTTGACAAATTTAAAAACACAAAACAAGTGAAGGAAAGTGGGGAACATTATCATCAAATTTAGATTATGTTCTGTTGCGTAAAACCGAGTTTTAATAAAATAAATATTTTTTTAAGCTTTTATCTTTGCTTTGTTGAATTTCTTTCACTCAAAAATGTCCAGCGATATTGTCGAGAAAAAGGAGACAAACCCCAATGAGACGGATGACAAAACCAAAGAAATAAAATGTGTTTTTTGTGCTTAACCCAAGTAAAACCCATCATATTTGGTGTTTCTTTCTGTTTCAGCGCTTGACGAGGATGAAATTGCCGCACTTAGTAATTACAACATGGGACCGTACGCGGATCAGTTGAAGCAGGCGGAGAAGGACATTGATGAAATTCAGAAGCGCATAAACACTCTTTGCGGAGTGAAAGAGAGCGACACGGGGCTGGCGCCGCCCATTCTTTGGGACATTGCGGCCGACAAAATGGCCATGTCCCATGAGCAGCCGCTGCAGGTGAATTTTATTTTGATTTTGGTCAATAAGACTTGTTTAAAATCTTAAAGATGAGTGAAAATGAAAATAGTTTAAGGAAAAACTGAAAATGCTAAATTTTAATGTTAGGGATTAGGAAATGGTCAAATTCTTGGTGGGTCAAAAATATCGAAAATTTACAATAATAATTCGCGACGCTCCACCTTAGGCAAATGTTGCATTCAATACAAATTAAAATATCTTTTTAAAAAGGTGGCTCGCTGCACAAAAATCATCAAAGAAGAGGGCAAAGAAACGCGTTACATGATCAATGTGAAGCAGTTCGCCAAGTTCGTCGTGGACCTGCACGAAAATGTGGCGCCCACTGACATTGAGGAGGGAATGCGAGTGGGGGTGGACCGCAACAAATACCAGGCAATGTGCACATTAATTTATTTCAGAATTTGCGTTTCACAGTTACTTAAACTTTTCTGTGGGTTGGACCATTTTTAAGGGATTTGACAAAATACGCCATGAATTGATTTTAAAAATTAAAAAAGTGGGCATTTGACTAATTGTAAGTAAAGGCACAACAAAATCTTTCCTTTAAATAAGAGAGCAGCATCTTGTTTCTCCCCTCCCCCGAAAATTTTCTGATGTATTCTAAGTTTTTCAAAAAACGATTTCTCACCATCCATCGGCTTACAAAACATTTCATTTTTAAGATTCATTTGCCTTTGCCGGCAAAGATTGACGCGTCCGTTACGATGATGCAAGTGGAGGACAAGCCGGACGTTACCTACGCGGACATTGGCGGGTGCGAAGAACAGATCAAAAAGTTGCGTGAAGTGGTCGAGTTTCCGTTGCTTCAGGTCGGCAATTCAATCTCCGTTTTTGTTTTTGTTCCATTTTGCCTCTTTATTTTTAGCCTGAGCGTTTCACGAGTTTGGGCATTGAGCCTCCGGTGCGTTTTGCCACACCTTGGGATTGTCCAACGTTTTCCATTTCAGAAGGGCGTTTTGTTTTTTGGTCCGCCGGGCACCGGCAAAACTTTGTGTGCCCGCGCGGTCGCCAATCGGACGGACGCGTGTTTCATCCGCGTCATCGGTTCCGAATTAGTCAAAAAATACGTTGGCGAAGGCGCGCGCATGGTGCGCGAGCTGTTTTCGCTGGCTAAAACGAAAAAGGCGTGCATTCTCTTCTTCGACGAAGTCGACGCCATCGGCGGAGCGCGATTTGACGACGGAAAAGGGGGCGACAACGAAGTGCAACGGACGATGCTCGAGTTGGTCAACCAACTGGACGGATTCGACTCACGCGGGGCCATCAAGGTGGGTGGGGGGATGTGTCTTCCATTTTGGCTTGAAGGGGAAGGCAAAGGGGGAGGTCAACCGAAATTTTTGCGAACGGGTCCGGTCTTTTAAATCGACGACTTTTAGCTTTTTTTGCGGCGCCCTTTTTGTCAAAAAACTTAGGGAACGGGCAGGGGACCCGGCGGTACCAATAGGCGCAGCCGTGGAATAATTATTGAATTTTTGATGAATTGTTAAGAAAATTTGTTCAGGATTTCTAATTTCAGGTTTTGATGGCCACCAACAGACCGGACACACTCGACCCGGCGCTCATTCGTCCCGGTCGCATTGACCGACGCATTGAATTTTCCTTGGTAACCAATGAAAATAAATGCCGATCTGACAATGAGTACACACACTGCTCATTATGAATCTTTTCAGCCTGACCTCAAGGCACGAGGAAACATTCTCCAAATTCACACCAAACGGATGAGCGTCGACCGGAACATTCGGTCGGTCATTGTTTTTGACATACATTTAAAATGGAGTACAACATGTTCGGCGTTTCAGGTACGAATTGATTGCTCGACTCTGTCCAAACACGACGGGTGAACGAACGCCCATTAAAATGAACCCTCTTACAAATAGCGATTGCTTAATTAACCAGAAAAAGTACGTTTTGCTTTTTGAGGTGCCGACTTGCGCAGCGTTTGCACTGAGGCGGGAATGTTCGCTTTGCGTGCACGTCGAAAGGTCATAACGGAGCAAGACTTTCTCAAGGCTGTTCAGAAAGTGGTACGTTTTCCTTTTGATTGTGCCAAGTGGATTCTTTTATTTGGCTTATCTAAAGTCCTTCATTTGTTCGTTCTCTTTCGCCCTTTGTAGTTTACTTTTTAATTTAAGGTGAAAAGCTACGCCAAGTTCAGTTCAACGCCGGCGTATATGACGCACAACTGACAACACAGTTCTTACAAAACGGACTTTTTTATATTTGTGCACTTTTGTTTCATTACAATATAAATGAGGAAACCAATTCCGCAGAATGTCTTGTTAACAAGGACTACTTTTACGGCTTTTGGAAATTCAAGCGTAAAAATTGAGTGGCGGTTTCGTAAATGCCGTGTTAATAATGCAGTCCCCCCCCCCATGTGTATGCGGAAAAAAGTGGTTTGTGCCCAGGGATGGCACGGAATTCCGTCTTCCTAAATTTTATTAAGTAGTAAAGCTAAAGCACCACCCAAAACAATTGACCGATAAGTGTTTAAAATTTACCAATAAATAAATAATATTCAAAGGGAAGTAACTGTCGTCTTTGGTGCCGTTTCTTCATCTTTCGCTCCGTCTTCGAACATTTGACCCATTGCGTTCAGCCGAGCGTAGCATTCCGCAACGCCGAAGAATTCAATCAGTTCTTTGATTGGAGGACCCCGCACATTGTCAATCATTGACAGACGGAATATTTTTGCCAGCAGCTGATAAGGGATAGCCAAATCTGTGGCCAACAATTTGAAATTGTCAAAAGTGTGCGCAGTGTCCGACGAAAGGAACCATTGGCAAAGTGCCGTAATCTAAATAATCACGCAAAAAACTTAAAATGAAAACTAATTTGGTAAATAGTGAAAATCATATAATCCTCCAATATAAATACGAACCAATCTGACGCATTGTTCACGATCCGCCTCCCCTTTCACGACGACTTCGAGCAGTTTTTGAGCACTTCGAGGCCGATAAAAGAAGAAACGAAAATCGCCGGTTGATAATTCGCCCAAATGACAAAATGCTTCTTCTTTCAACTTGAGAAAGGTGAGAACACGACGAAGATAAGACTCGGAAAGCAAAGAATGGTCGATGGAGCCACGAAGTTCCTGGTAAAATGTTTAATAATAAAAATAATGGTCAAAAATCAAGTTGAATACACACATTTGGCAAATTGTCGAATACCGACTTGATCACCGGCAAAAGGTCCTTGTCATTGGTCTGTTTAAACGCTGAAAACATTTTCCATTTCTCTCGTTTGGTTTCTTTTACTATAAAAACATGCCCAGCTTTCCGTAACTGTTCAGTTCGTTTGTGTCCATCTTAAAAACCGAATAAATTACGACAAATAAATACAATTCTCAAACCGTGAAACTCCCTCGAGTGATCAATCGCTCATCGAATCGTTCGATCAATTCTTCCACTGTAATAAATTAATTTCAATTCCAAAAATTAAAATGCTATCTTCACACATGAGTAAACTGTTTGTGGCTGATGGTCTCTGATTCCGCTTCCGTTGCGCAAGAGAAAGTTCAAAACAGCAATGGGTAAATGCCCATTTTTCAGGTAAAAATCCTGAGACCGAAACTGTTTGAACTATTTTCTTTAAAGGACCAACCGCGTAACCAGCTTCAAAGCGTTTGGACAATTTGCGTTTGCCGTCCAAAGTGATCAGAGGCAAATGGGCAAAGTGTGGCGGAGACCAACCGAAGGCACTAAAGGAAAATGGAAAGATTTTATTTTTTCAAATTATATTAAAATATAAAATTAATTTTCTGATTTTTTTCTTAAATTTTTGAATTTTTATTAAAGTTTCCCAGCAGAGTGTGCGTAAAAATTATGGGGTTAATCGGACGGGAAAAGGTGAGACCCCCGTCCAACCTTTTTTGTTTTCTCGTTCCGAAAATTTTTTAACCGTGTTCATTGTCAAGATACTTCATGAAAATTTATGGTTTATTTCCGAGCACCTGTAAATTTGCAAGTGTTTTGTTGTTGAACATATCCATTCCGCTCCTCTTATTACATCTGTGAAAATGCGATTTCTCAAAGGGATTATAAATTCATTCCCCCTTAACATTCATTGACAAAACGATTATTCCCAGTCAAATTACGGCTGATTTTCATCCGTCGGTCGTCCACGACATTGGCAAAGTGATAAGTGGGAAATCCATCCCTTTTGAGGATCACAAAATCGCCCTCCTCCGAATAATGTTCATAATCGCCGAATACGATGTCCTTCAAAAATATAAGCGAAAGGATCAGTCGGAATTTGCTTTGACACCGTAAATCCGGCCCTTCTCCCGTCAAATTTGAACCGAACAACAAATTGTTCCTCGTTTCGTTCCCGAGCTCGCGTTTCTTCTGTCGAAAGCTGGCGACAAATGCCATCGTAACGGAACGGAATGCGTTCGGAGTTTGCTTTTCGACGCAAAAAGTCGAGTCGCTAAACGATGGGATGGACAGTTGAACAACACCAGAATTCCAAGAAGCCATAATATGATTACTTCTTGACTGCAGAAGCACTTGTACGAATGGCCGATGTCAACCAACTGATCAGCCAATTCCCGGTAAAGAGGCAACCGTTCGGATTGGTAATAGGAACCAAATTGGCCACCACGCAACGGACTTTCGTCGGGTGCAAGTCCAAAGTGGGAGAGGGTCTGCTCAATCTGAAGAAGAGGAAAGTCGGTTCTGGCCTCCTCCTTCAGACCACCCTTTGCTCCGATCCCTCCACCAATCGCTCTCTGTCGGTGTCTTCGATTCGCAACACAAATTTCCCGTTGTATTTACGTGCCCACAGAAAATTGAACAAAGCAGTGCGAACGGAGCCTGAATAAACGGTCAAATGGCTAATTTAATAATGGCAGTTTTATGGAAATTGTTTTGAAATTATGACCCAAATGAAGTTCCCCCGTGGGGGAAGGGGCGAAGCGCACGCGGACGGGTCGAACAAAAGCAGATGAGCAAAAGAGACGGGAAGAGGAAGCACAAAAACATTGGAAAGACGGCATAAGAGAAGGCGGAAAACAGACCATTTCCTTTGATCTGATTAATTTTTATTGCTTGAGCATGCATTATTATTGGTCACAAAAATGCAATAAATGAGCAATGACATGTAACAAATTCTTTCCATATTTCAATAATTAGGTTCTGTGGCTTCATTGTTTAGAAAACGATTCCAAAAACAGCAAAGGGAAGGAAGGGAAGCGGGAGATATGGGACAACCAAAATGAACAAATGGTCGAGAGAAATGTTCCATTATAAAATAAAGAACAAACAAAAGGGAAATATATCAACGAAAATTCATCAGCAGCAAATGACCAAGTGAGGGGAGAGAGAGGCTTTGGTAAGACGACAAACACTTTTGATTTGGTCCGAATGGTCAATCAGTCCGCCGCTTTGGTCAGTTTCACTCGCGGGTGTTTTGATGAGCGCATATATTCCTGGAAAAGCCAAAAATGAATAAATTGACGAATGAGTCAAACTTCAAGTTCGCGGTCCATCTCCGCCAAAGACTTTTTCATCCTTTTGTTGTCCCCCCAACGGCCACGGCGTCCAAAAGGCATCGACGCACCCCTCCGATTCCAATCGTTCGTGCGCCATCTGTTGAAACTGAAATGACTTCCGCGGTTGTAAAAAGGCCGTTTGAATTGCGTCGTATGGCGATGGAGAGGACGACGCAGAAAATCGTAACCGGAAAGCCTGGGAAAAATGGCGACTGACAATGAGCACGAGTTATTGGGGACAGAAAACCTCATTGGCTTGAAACTGAGCCGCTGGTGAATCGGTCGTCTGTTGTAGTCGTTTTGGTTGTACATCTAAATAAAATGGGTTAACTAAAAATATTTCACAGCCTATGGACAGTTTATGCGTCTATTAATCATTAACTATCATAAGTTTCTTAGGCCATTTGTTTTTGCTTATTTGATCAATGCAAAAGTTTAGTCTCGGGGATAATACTAACACTAGGAAAAATACAATGAGAAAAAACGAAATTCAGCTCTTTTCGAGTGTTAAGAATAATTTTTTGAATAATTTTTAACCAAAAATTTCATGCTTTTGATTGATACTTAGAATGTAGGCATTGACCAAATCAGAAAACGTAATGGCCTAAGTAACTGAGGATGGTAAGTGATTGGACGCATAAATCATTGGAAGCCTCCGGTATCTTTAAAATCCCTACTCTTGATCGTGGCGGCTCATCATAATCTCCGTAAAGTGCGTCTTCGGACTCATCATAGACAGGCAAATTCCGAAAACGGCTCATTGACGTTTCAGTTATGCTAAAAACGTAAAAACAAACAAAATAGTAATAAGAAAATCGCCGGACCGAGAATGAATGGACCGGCGATGAGACGGACGGAACCGCGAATACTGATCATAGGCATCCAATGTCAACTTCAGTGGGTCTGGCGCCGGTTGAAATCCCTCGTATAAATTTGCACTGCGAAAACCACCCATTTGAGGCCGTCGAAGGAACGGCTCAACAAAATCGCCATATAAATCATTGTCCTGGAAAGATTGGATCATAACGAAAGTAAATCTTTGCCAAAATCACTGACCATGTAATCGTCGTGAAGAAAAGATTTGCTGCTTTGAATCCGATTATCTGGTCTGTCCCGTTCATCAATAACCCGAGGCCGTGAAATTACGGGGCCAATTGCGACCCCATTGATACTTTCCCTCTTCAAAAACACTTTCTGTTGCTGAGCTTGAGGAGGAGGAGGCGGGGGAGCCTTTTGCAATTTGTTGAATCTGTTAGAATTAGAAAAGCAATTAAAAAAAAATCGAAAAGGCTTGATCAAACAAAACCTTTCGGAAAGGCGCATTTTACTTGTCCCAATTATGACAATCCGCGCGGGGACCGAATCCATCGCATTATTCATTTTTGTAAAAATTGCGAGATCTAATAAAAAAATGATGTCAGATTCGAGATTAGCTGATTAGCAAGGCCAGCCAAAAACCCCTCGGTAAACATTTAAAAAATTTTTGCAAGCAAGAAAAGGTTCCCCACCACTATGCTTTTAATAAAATAAAAAGGGTATTTGCAAGGGAGTGCCATGGTTTTCACAAATTAATTTTGCCGGAATTGCTTATTCTTAAGCAGAAGCGGCAAATGTTTGAAAATTCATAAATAGTGCCAAGAAAATTTAAAATGAAAATGCATATAAAAATTTAAAATGTTACCTATTTGTTTCAGTTTTTAATTTTAATTAGTTTTCATTTTTCAAAATCATAAACCTTTCAATCTTTAGGTACAAAATGCTGAAGCGGAAACGTTATTTGCCAATTGATAGTTATTTGGAAGCGCTTACAATTCCGTTAGAACGGAAACAAAAGCGAGACCAATTCTACCAAAATATTCGCTCGTTCTACAAAAGGAAATGGTGACTATTTTTGCAAAATAGCATTGTTAATTTTCTGTATTTCATCTCAGGGGCTTCGATTTCAAGGCGCCTTCAGCGAACGGACAGGAGCTCGACCTTTTTGAGATGTACGAAGCGGTCACTTTTCTCGGCGGCTGGCAAAAAGTGACAGCACTGAACAGATGGAGCGAAGGTGGCCACTTTACACAAATCTTTCTGCTGATTTTGACATTTTTGGTCGATGTTCGGCCAACTAATAATAATTTATTTTACTACAAAAGCATTTTTTGCCCCGAGTAAATTCAGCCGTTAGCATTTGCCAATTTTAGTGCTGCAACTGCTAAAGATTGATGAAAATATTCAAATGGCTGAGCACGCCGTTCAATTCCTTTACATGCGCTTTCTCAGCAAATTTGAACAGAGCGAAGCGGGCAACGACATCAGCGAAGAGCACGAAGCGGAACTGATCAGCGGACGCACCAATCGTTTCAAAACGTTTGCCTCACTCTCACAAGCGAACTGTGCAGAGCCACCCTTTTCTGCACCAAAAGGTCGGAAAATGAATAAACTTCACGGGAGTCGCTGATCACGAATCATCTTAAGAAAAAATGCAAAAAAAGGGCGGTGTATGCGGCATAATGGAAAAGTAGCCATTCATTTGCAAAACAAAAAATCCTTGGTTTTTTATTTTTTTCAAAACCGTCACACTTTTCCGTAGCACCAAAAAATGCGTGCCAAAAGGTGAATTAGGTAGTAACGAATGGCACAAAATGTTTTTGAAATTCAGCAGTCGCCAACACTTCGGTGCCCGACTTTCACAAATTGACCTTTGCACTGCTCAGCGGACTGCCCAATGAAGTTTCTTTCGGCCTTAACATTCTCACCGTCCTCTCCCACCCCGGTTAGTTCATTTTCATTTGGACATTTCACTTTCTTTTTTCATTTAAGGCCCTTTTGTGTTGAATTTCGCCAATTGTCCCCAGCTTATCGCTCTTTTGGTCGCCCTTTGCGGCGTTTGCGTTAACGTTGAAGGTTGGCTGTGGTTTCTTTGGGTTTTCCCTTATTAATTAGGTCCGTCCAATCCGTTTTTGCTCTACGATTGGTGGCGTCGTTCTTCCGGCTACGATTTCGCCTCCTTTTGGGCCGACTCGGGCGTTGAAGAGGCTCAACTTTGGTCGATTGTTTATAATCCGGACGGAATGAAAATGAACGCGACGGGGAGTGAATTTGAAAGGAACACAGCGCAACTGATGGGCGACGACCGACTCGACCTCGACAGACCGACCAATTGGAGGGTCTTCAACATTTTGGCCGTCTTCCACAATCTTTCGTTTGAGGAGGCGAACACGGCCCTTATGGGCGAAAGTCACGCGCTTGTCAGGTCGAAATTGGATCATGAATTTCAGTTTGTTTTTTAAATTATTTTTCAGGTTTTTGCTGCTTTGCTCCAATTGTCGGTGGCATTTGCTGCGTAAAATTGCCTATGATACACTGAGTAACATCGCAAGAAATGTTTGTTTGTTTGTTCCCCGCTAATAAAAATGCATTTCTACCAGATAAAATTGGTCGACAAATTGTCCACCGTTTTGCTGAACACCGTCCAAAAGGGTCTCCACTCGGACGACAAATGCAAAGTGATGCGATCCATGGAAATTGTGGCCGGTTTATGCGCAACGCCAACCAACGAGTCAATTGTTTGTGAATTCTTCGAAGAATCGGTTCCGCGCTTTTAACTGTGTTTTTAGAGTAATTATTAATTTTTAGCAAATCATACCGCGGATTTTCGCTCTTTTGTCACTGAAGGATATTTTGATGTGTATGTGTGCCATGGAGTCCGTGTTGGCCATTTCCGAGTTGGGACGGGTCGCGTGCGAAGCCGTCGCCCGCTGTGACCGCGTCGTTGAAAGTCAGTGGCAAATTAATTTGACATTTTTATTTGAATTGTTTTTCCCTTTTATAGTAATGAGTTTCACTATTTATGTTTTGTCTTTTAGTGCTCGTCGGCTTTTTGACCACCGATGCCCTTTCTTTTGGCACCGTCGGTTTGGCGGGGATGCACGTGGTTGAGGTGCACGGACACCAAACCAGGCCTTATGTTGCGGTTAGTTTCCGTCTTGAAAATCACAATTAGAAGATTTAAAACTTCGCAAAATGAATCAATTTTTAGCCAAACAAAAAGTATCCTCCCCCGCCGCTTAAACTTCAACCCGTACAACCTCCCGTTCAATATGCGCAACAACGGCACCAAACGCCGGCGAGCAGTACAACAACAACGGCACCACCATTTGGTGAAGCGATGGAATTTGCAATAAATGCTCGTACAGATACTCTTGAAACATGCCCAGGTAATTGATATTAATTAATTAATTATCCCTCCGAATGCTTTCGTCTCCTTCAGATGCCTTTCAACGTCGTGCAACCGATGGCAATGACTCTGCTCAATTTGCCTCTCATCAGCGTCATCCACCGACTCGCAAAAAAGTTTATCTGAAATCTTCGCGCCTGCCTTTTCTCAACCACCGACAACAATTGGCCACCGATGCTCCGCCTTTACAAAATGGCCTTTCGTCAATTGCTGCCGCGGTTCCGTCGTCCATTGAATCTGTGGCGAATGAACGCGACTTTATGTGCGAATGGCTGATGCAGTCGGAGGGGGACGACGATTGGTCGGACGAGGAGGGCACAGCAGCGGGGCCAATTGAGCCGTGCGCGAGGTGTGCCGGGGGAATTTGATTTGTAGTTCTTATACAAAAATTCCAGACTTTCCCGGCGGCCGGACCCCATTGATTTTTGAAAATTTTATCCCAAAACAGCAAAAATTGAATTGTTCAATTTTTATGCGCAAAACCGCTGAATTACTACTTTTTTGGCCTGAAGAGCAAAAAAAAAAACTCTCCGGTGTCCTCCCCAAAATGTTTTATGGATACTGGCCTAGTCTACGGTCTCACTGGCCATTTCTCAGGGCATTGTTTTGTTTTTTCCCTTTTTGTTCCCCACTTAATTCTTTCGTCTGAAATTTCAGGTTTTTTGCTTCCGCCTCACAAATGCTTTTCCACGTGTACAACGAACATTTGGTGCCGCTTGTCCAACAGCACAGCGACGGCGAACCGCCGAGGATTCGCTGTCGTTGGCCCATTTGCGACAACACTCCGCGCACTCTGTGGTCCATCACAACTCATTTGCAAGTAAACAATGATGAGTAATGCATTATGATGGATACTAAATGTGCTCAATGGTCAGGATATCCATTGCACTGAAAATTCGTTGGAGTCGGCGATGCTCCAACGGGTGGAGATGGGCTACCACGGTACAATTTGATCTTGAATAAGCGAGTTCAAATGCAATAATCCATCGGTGCTTCCCTACAAAGAGTACGTCTATCACATTCGGCAACAGTTCGAGCGCAGTAGGGAACGGCCATCCGCGCAGAATGCTTACTCAGACTTTGCCGCACAGGAAGCGATACGACGACACGCATTTGCCAATTTGCGCAAAGAGATTACGGTACGTACAGTGCATGCAGTGCAAGTATTCTGTAGTATTGGTGTGATTTTCCATTCCGTCAGGAAGATTCGGAGGGTCCGGTGACGCGAAGCATTCGCCTCACTTCAGCGCTCATTCTGCGCAACATTTGTCACCATTCCGTCGCCGGACGTCGCAAACTCCGCGCGCATGAGAGTTTCATTAGGTGAACAAAAACACATGGCCAATCAAAGGGAAAGGCATAAATGGACCAGGAAAACAATAACTGACAATGAGTTAAACAGAGCTAATTTTCATTTACTTGATTTGTGTATTGTTTTTTGAAAATAATTGCAATTCTAACAAAATTATTTCATTTTTTACTCTTCCTTTAGTTGGCTGTCACTCTCACAGATGGAATCAGCTCGTACATTGGCACAGTGTTTGAGTGAAATGGCGCGACACGCGAACAATGAAACGGAACCACAACGAAATGTCATTAAACGGAAAACCAGCTGTTCGTCTGGTGATCTACAACAGAATCAGTCAAGCTTTGCGTCAGAACAAATGGATGACAATGACACGGCCTAACACAACTTTCATGGATCATTTCGTCTATTGTTAATTGCGAGCGTTCCTTCTCCGTCGCGAATTTGAGCAATTCGAATTTCTAATCTAATTTGAACAAAAAATCATTAATCGGAAATTCAAATTTCTTCACTTTTACACTAGCGCCAAAGATTTTCTGATGAGTGACCGTATTCCCTCCATTTCCAATTTGTTTATTGTGTGTTCTTTGTTTAAACATGGGTAATAGTTAAGATGGTAGCCCCCCATTTTTTGGCGGAAATTTTCAAAATTTAAAATTCGTTCAAAACAAGTTTCTAGGTGTTTTCGAGGTCGCTGATCACGATTCTGACATCCATTCCGCCCAATTTCGAACCCCGAACCCGAATTCGAACATTTTTTAAATTTCTAATTTTCAATAAAAAAATTTTTTTGACTTTTTCGCCCAATTTCCTTTGTCACATTAAATGGCTGCGCTAGAAGAACTCCGTGGATTTTCGTTGAAAAAACTGCACGAAAAATTAGCAATGCCGCATCGTGGACACGTTCGACGTGCGTGGAGAAGACCCATATTTTCGAGCCACTGATCAAACTCATTGTCCTCCATTGCTAATTTTTCGTGCAGTTTTTTCAACGAAAATCCACGGAGTTCTTCTAGCGCAGCCATTTAATGTGACAAAGGAAATTGGGCGAAAAAGTCAAAAAAAAAATTTTATTGAAAATTAGAAATTTAAAAAATGTTCGAATTCGGGTTCGGGGTTCGAAATTGGGCGGAATGGATGTCAGAATCGTGATCAGCGACCTCGAAAACACCTAGAAACTTGTTTTGAACGAATTTTAAATTTTGAAAATTTCCGCCAAAAAATGGGGGGCTACCATCTTAACTATTACCTAAACATGCAGTCAATATTTAAAATTAATGCATATTTTTACAGATTCATTTCATTTTACATGCATTTTCAGCGATATGAAATTTTCTCTGTTACTCGCAAAAGGCCAATTCCATTTAAACCGTAAGCAAATTCCGTTTCGACTTAATTTTGTCTAAAAGGTGTCAAAAATTTAGCCCACAACTGGTTCAGAGGCATGAGGCAGAAGGGCTATTCGTGGCCATCGTTTTCCAGCGAAAATTGGTTCGTTGTCCATGGAGAGCAGAATTAAAGATAAACAAAACGGGCTTTTTTTTGAGTGGAGCCCAGATTCTCCAATATTACCAAACATTTAACAAAACCATGTAGTTTTTCTATGATTTTTTTTCTTGTTAATGCATTGTCTTGGTGATTGTCCCATTGTGTTTTCAGCACCGAATGTCAGCCTCCGATTGTGACGGATCATGCCGTTAATCAACTTCGTAACATATGGACGCGCAAATTGAACATTCTTAAGTGGATGGCCAATTCAGACAATACCTTGGTTTGACACCGCAAAAAATAAAGCAACCAACCGAAAAATTTCAAAATAAATTTGTAATTTTAGAAAAATGCTTCTTCAAGAGATGCTGATATTTTGTCATACGAGCAGTTCGACTTGTTCGTTGCGGACTTAGATGAAAGTGATTTGTTCAATGTGACTATTTTTTAAATTTTTTTCATTTGCTTTTTTACCTTCTCTACTCAGATGGCAAGAGACTACCAGATTGGCAATCATCACCTTAGCGCAGGCATGTTTCCAAAATCGCCATTCACCCCTCCGCCGCGCGGAAAAATAATCCTACCGAATCAACGGTTCATGATCTCTCTTCCCTGTCGCCGAGTGCCAGACGGTGAAATTCTCCATGTCTGGTTTTTAGTGGATATTGGTAAGCACCCATTGTTATCAACATGTCTTCATAAAACTGCAGGATCACCTTACACCGCTGTGTCATGTACAACACTGTCTGCTCTTTACGGCAACAGATCGGAACCCGTGGACCACTTTTTTCTGAATATCTTGGTATTTTTATGTTTATTTAACTAAAAAACATAATTGAACTATGTTTACATATTTACCCGAAATGGCCGCAAATCAACTATTTTTAGCAATTCACTATTTAAAAATTTTGTCATGCAATTTTTTACAAGATCTTTTTCAAATTTGTACGCAGTTTAGCTCTTCTTTAAAACATGAAATATTTTGGTGTGTTTTAAGGACCCACACATTAATATTGGATGTCAAATATCGAGAGGACATTTTTCCGATCTTAATTTGTTGGGGACAAACACTCTGGAAGCACTTCAACTCACACCCGTCGCTGACTGGGGCAATAAGACTTTTGTCTTAGACAAAATGTAATTTTTTTTTTGATAATTAAATCGAAAATGACATTTTTAGTAAGCTATCAATTTTTGGGCGTTTTTATGTTGTTGGATGATGTACGAGGAAAAGAAGATTATTTAATTTTGTTTTGGCGATTTTGGCATTTCGTTAAAAAAATAATTTTTAAACAATTTTCATCTTAAAAAATATATATTTTTATCTCTATAAAATAAACATTTAAACCAAAATTGACTTTTGGGTTGACGGTTTTAAAAAGTTGTGACCATTTTCTCCTCGCCGGATGTGTAGGAGGGGTGACCAGGTTGCCGAGTGGCCAGAAGGAATTGGCGGGAGAGGAGGAAGTTGTGGTCCTTTACAGGGAGTATGGATGTTTCCGCGTGGAGGTGGTCGGCAGAGGAGATGGAAACGCATCCTGTAATTGTGCGAAGGGCGGAGTTCTGGCATCTCTGGAGGATGGACCAATTTGAGTCGGCCAGTTGGGGGGACCAAATCGGTGCTGCATAATTGAGAAGACTGCGAGCGATGGCTTTGTAGGTGGTCAAGAGTACTTCTTTTGATTGTCCCCAGGTTGTTCCTGCCAAAGCCCGGAGGATGTTGTTGCGTTTTTGGATTTTTGATCGAAGTTCCACGGAATGGGCATTGAATGTGAGGAGTGGGTCGAAGGTAATTCCGAGGAGTTTTGGGTTGCACAGGAAGGGGATAGGGCCGTCAATGGTGTGAATACGCGGATCTGTGCGGCATTCGTTGGAGCTGGTGGTGAAGATGGAGACTGTGGATTTGGCAACGGAAAGGACGAGCTTACGAGAGGTGAGCCAGGCGGAGATTGTTGGGAGGAAGGCGTTGATTTTATCGCTGGCGATTGCGATTGAGGTTGCGCGGGCCAGAATGGTGATGTCGTCAGCGTAGGTGACGATGTGAATTCCTGGTGGAGGAATGGGGATTGTGGCGGTGTAGAAGTTGAATAGGGCAGGTGAGAGGACGCTGCCTTGTGGGACACCCATGCGGATGGTGCGATGGGAGGAGGTTTTGCCTCGGAAAACGACTTGAGCTTGGCGGCCACCAAGGTAGTTGCGGATCCATCTTTTGATGAGAGGGGGAAGTGTTGTGTTTGAGATGTCGTGGATGAGGAGGCGGTGGTCCACGGTGTCAAGGCCTTTGAGAGGTCAAGGGCGACCGCGACCGATCGTTCAACTGGTGCTTGTCGGTTGAGTCCGTCTGTGATGTATTTGTGGATTGACCGAGACGGAAGCCATGTTGGTTGGCGGGGGGTGGGAGGTGTGCGTTGAGGTGGGGAAGAAGGAGTCTTTCGAGAACCTTCGCCACTGGTGATAGAAGGGAGATGGGCCGGTAGTTTGACGGGTTGGTTGTGTCTTTGCCAGGTTTTGTAATGGGAATGACACGGGCATTTTTTCATAGTTGTGGAATGATGCCTGATGTGATGGTGAGATTGAAGAGGTCGGCCATGTATTTGACGGCGACAGGTCCGAGGTGACGAATGGGGGAATGAGGATATGTTGTCGGGACCTAAGGCGGTAGAGTTTTTAGTGTTACTTATGGCCAACTGGACTGTGGTGGCCGTCCATGAAGCAAATTCTGCGGAATTACGCATGGCTTTGTCGATGTGTCGATTTGCTTGTCGGTTGACTTTTGAAGGTCGGCCAGAAGGGCGGGGATGGAATGCGGCATTTAGGAGGGAGGCCGCCTTTGAGTTGTCATAACATGGAAGATTGTTAAAATGAAGGGGAATGTTTTGGTCTTTGGTGTTGTTGTTAAGGCTTTTTATTGTTTTCCATAATTGTCTGCTATTGCGAGGACAACGTTTGAGGTGTTCTAGCCATTTTTCACGTCGACATTGGCAGACACGCTTTGTGATAGTGTTTGTCAAATCGTGAATTCTGTGGTTGGCGGGATCAGTGAGCTGGAGATGGTCGCGTTCATTTGCCAGGTGGACCATGTCGCTGGGGAAGGAGGGACGAATTTTCGGTATGCGACCGGCCGGGATGTGATGGGCAGGTGCAGTCAGGATTGCCGAGCGGAGGCGTCGTTCGCCATGGACAATGTTCGTTGGTTTAGGGAGGGTCTTTAGGAGTGAGTCGACTTCGTCAGCAAAGTTGTTCCAATTTGCTTTTGAGAAATTGATGAAAGTGCGACGTGGGGTGTGACTCCATTGGATTTGGCCTTGGATGGAAATGGTGATCGGTAGATGGTCACTACCAAGAGCTGCCGTTGTTTTCCAGGTTGTTGAAGTGGCGAGCGAGTCGCTGATGAGGGAAATGTCCGGGGATGACAGAATAGTGGAATTGCCGCGGGGGGCCACACGGGTTGGAGTGTCTTCGTCATTTAGAATGACAAATGGCTGTTGGTCGATGGATTCTGCGAAGTCGACGCCGCGCTCGTCTTCGGGGGATATTGCGTCCCAAGTAGTGTGGTGGGCATTGAAATCGCCAACGATGAGTGTGTCCTGGTTGCCGGAGAGGAACCCGTTGATGTTTGGTTTTGAGTTGTTGCAGCTGCTGTTTGGTGGAATGTAAATGTTGTGAATGATTAGTGGGCCTTTGTCTGTGTGAATTGAGATGGAGATGGCTTCGGTAATGTTGTCACGGACTGGTGAATTGAGGGGAGTGAAAGGAATGCGGTCGTCAATGATGAATGCAACGCCGCCACCCTTGTCAGAGGGTCTGTCCTTGCGAAGGAAGGTGAAGCCAGGGCGTTTGGGGAGACGGCTTTTGGAGGTCCATTTTGTTTCTTGGATAGCGGCAATTGTGATGTTGTTTGTGGTGATAAAGTGGATGATGTTGTCCAATTTGCCGCTTATACCGTTAGCATTGAACTGGAGGAGGGTTAGTTTGTCGGTGGGGATTTGGGCTTTTGTTGGAGGGGCAGTGGCCCAATTGAATGTAGTTGATGGGCGGGTAGCCGGATTGAACTGTTGTGTTTGTTGAGGATGAGGAGGAAGGGGAGCCCAATTGAAGCGCAAAGGGCTAGGATTGGGATGGACGTCCCCGGCGAGGAGGAGTAACCGACGACTAGTTGCCGGGTCACCAGCGTCGGATGGGAGAAAAACATGCCAGAGTGAAGAGAAGAGGAGCGGAGGAGATTTGATGGGCCTTGACTGGTGATGACAAGTCGACGGTGTCTGTTGCCACCGAAGAGGCGCCCATTTTGAACAGACTGCTGCTTTGCTCCAATTGTCGGTGGCATTTGCTGCGTAAAATTGCCTATGATACACTGAGTAACATCGCAAGAAATGTTTGTTTGTTTGTTCCCCGCTAATAAAAATGCATTTCTATCAGATAAAATTGGTCGACAAATTGTCCACCGTTTTGCTGAACACCGTCCAAAAGGGTCTCCACTCGGACGACAAATGCAAAGTGATGCGATCCATGGAAATTGTGGCTGGTTTATGCGCAACGCCAACCAACGAGTCAATTGTTTGTGAATTCTTCGAAGAATCGGTTCCACGCTTTTAACTGTGTTTTTAGAGTAATTATTAATTTATAGCAAATCATACCGCGGATTTTCGCTCTTTTGTCACTGAAGGATATTTTGATGTGTATGTGTGCCATGGAGTCCGTGTTGGCCATTTCCGAGTTGGGACGGGTCGCGTGCGAAGCCGTCGCCCGCTGTGACCGCGTCGTTGAAAGTCAGTGGCAAATTAATTTGACATTTTTATTTGAATTGTTTTTCCCTTTTATAGTAATGAGTTTCACTATTTATGTTTTGTCTTTTAGTGCTCGTCGGCTTTTTGACCACCGATGCCCTTTCTTTTGGCACCGTCGGTTTGGCGGGGATGCACGTGGTTGAGGTGCACGGACACCAAACCAGGCCTTATGTTGCGGTTAGTTTCCGTCTTGAAAATCACAATTAGAAGATTTAAAACTTCGCAAAATGAATCAATTTTTAGCCAAACAAAAAGTATCCTCCCCCGCCGCTTAAACTTCAACCCGTACAACCGCCCGTTCAATATGCGCAACAACGGCACCAAACGCCGGCGAGCAGTACAACAACAACGGCACCACCATTTGGTGAAGCGATGGAATTTGCAATAAATGCTCGCACAGATACTCTTGAAACATGCCCAGGTAATTGATATTAATTAATTATCCCTCCGAATGCTTTCGTCTCCTTCAGATGCCTTTCATCGTCGTGCAACCGATGGCAATGACTCTGCTCAATTTGCCTCTCATCAGCGTTGTTCACCAACTCGCAAAAAAGTTTATTGAAGTCTTCGCGCCTGCCATGCTTTTCCACGTGTACAACGAACATTTGGTGCCGCTTGTCCAACAGCACAGCGACGGCGAACCGCCGAGGATTCGCTGTCGTTGGCCCATTTGCGACAACACTCCGCGCACTCTGTGGTCCATCACAACTCATTTGCAAGTAAACAATGATGAGTAATGCATTATGAAAATGCATACTAAATGTGCTCAATGGTCAGGATATCCATTGCACTGAAAATGCGTTGGAGTCGGCGATGCTCCAACGGGTGGAGATGGGCTACCACGGTACAATTTGATCTTGAATAAGCGAGTTCAAATGCAATAATCCATCGGTGCTTCCCTACAAAGAGTACGTCTATCACATTCGGCAACAGTTCGAGCGCAGTAGGGAACGGCCATCCGCGCAGAATGCTTACTCAGACTTTGCCGCACAGGAAGCGATACGACGGCACGCATTTGCCAATTTGCGCAAAGAGATTACGGTACGTACAGTGCATGCAGTGCAAGTATTCTGTAGTATTGGTGTGATTTTCCATTCCGTCAGGAAGATTCGGAGGGTCCGGTGACGCGAAGCATTCGCCTCACTTCAGCGCTCATTCTGCGCAACATTTGTCACCATTCCGTCGCCGGACGTCGCAAACTCCGCGCGCATGAGAGTTTCATTAGGTGAACAAAAACACATGGCCAATCAAAGGGAAAGGCATAAATGGACCAGGAAAACAATAGCTGACAATGAGTTAAACAGAGCTAATTTTCATTTACTTGATTTGTGTATTGTTTTTTGAAAATAATTGCAATTCTAACAAAATTATTTCATTTTTTACTCTTCCTTTAGTTGGCTGTCACTCTCACAGATGGAATCAGCTCGTACATTGGCACAGTGTTTGAGTGAAATGGCGCGACACGCGAACAATGAAACGGAACCACAACGAAATGTCATTAAACGGAAAACCAGCTGTTCGTCTGGTGATCTACAACAGAATCAGTCAAGCTTTGCGTCAGAACAAATGGATGACAATGACACGGCCTAACACAACTTTCATGGATCATTTCGTCTATTGTTAATTGCGAGCGTTCCTTCTCCGTCGCGAATTTGAGCAATTCGAATTTCTAATCTAATTTGAACAAAAAATCATTAATCGGAAATTCAAATTTCTTCACTTTTACACTAGCGCCAAAGATTTTCTGATGAGTGACCGTATTCCCTCCATTTCCAATTTGTTTATTGTGTGTTCTTTGTTTAAACATGGGTAATAGTTAAGATGGTAGCCCCCCATTTTTTGGCGGAAATTTTCAAAATTTAAAATTCGTTCAAAACAAGTTTCTAGGTGTTTTCGAGGTCGCTGATCACGATTCTGACATCCATTCCGCCCAATTTCGAACCCCGAACCCGAATTCGAACATTTTTTAAATTTCTAATTTTCAATAAAAAAATTTTTTTGACTTTTTCGCCCAATTTCCTTTGTCACATTAAATGGCTGCGCTAGAAGAACTCCGTGGATTTTCGTTGAAAAAACTGCACGAAAAATTAGCATGGATGAATTTTATTATTTATTTAGTAATTAAACGCAAAACGGCAATCGCCAAGATTATTGGTCCCGAAAATTTTTTCTGAAAATTCTTATAACTAGGGATGCGATTTTTAGGTAAATAAGATTCACGGAATTTAAAAATGCTGATTTTCCTGTTCGTTTCGTACTTTTCAGAAAAATATGAATTTTTGCAGAGAAATACCTTAGTATAAATACTTTCTGCCTGCAAAATTTAAGAATTTTTCGATCATGTACAAATTTTTTACAAAAATCAACATGTTTTTAAAACTTAAAAATTTCACGGAAAAATATTTCCGTGAAATTTTCAAGTTTATTAAACACGGGAATGTTTATAAAAAAATTTTGAATATATGAAATCTTTTTAAATTTTGCAGGTAGAAAGTATTTATACTAAGGTATTTCTCTGCAAAAATTCATATTTTTCTGAAAAGTACGAAACGAACAGGAAAATCAGCATTTTTAAATTCCGTGAATCTTATTTACCTAAAAATCGCATCCCTACTTATAACACGTTTCAGGGTGTTTTGAGTGGCTGCGGCCTCCATTTCGACCTATTTGTAATCGGACCCGAATTCGAGCAATTTTATTTTTTTAATAGAATTTCAAAAATCATGAAAACATGTTTCCAGGTGTTCTGTGTCGCTGATCACGAACACGACTTTGCTAAACTTAAATTTTTTTTTGGGATTTTCCCTTGTAAAAATGAAAGAGCTGACTCGAGTTAAAAACTAGACAGCTAAAAAATAAACTAAAAATTTGACCCAGGATAAAGTTTTTTCTTTTCTCTCATTTTGGTATTTTACAAATTCATTACATTTTTATATGAATTTTCAGCGATATGAAATTTTCTCTGTTACTCGCAAAAGGCCAATTCCATTTAAACCGTAAGCAAATTCCGTTTCGACTTAATTTTGTTTAAAAAGTGTCAAAAATTTAGCACACAAGTGGTTCAGAGGCATGTGGCAGAAGGGCTATTCGTGGCCATCGTTTTCCAGCGAAAATTGGTTCGTTGTCCATGGAGAGCAGAATTAAAGATAAACAAAACGGGCGGTTTGCGATAAAGTTAAAACTGATCATTGTTGGATTACAAACCTCACCTTTAAGCGGTTTTTAAAGAAATGTAACTTGGAAAGCTAATTTCTTGACGAATGTTGTAATTGCTATACAGAATATTTGGGCTCTTATGCAGTTTGTCCCCATAAAATTTTTTTAATTTCTAAGTCAAAATATACGTTTTCGGGGTCGCTGATCACGAATCCGACATCCATTTCGAACCCCGAATTCTAACAAAAACTCAATTTTCAACAAAATTCACATTTATTGCTCAAAATCGATTCAAATGCACGATTTTAATAGCGAAACCGTCGCCCCTCCTTTTGCTTCATACCACAATCCCCAACACATTCCGGACAAGTTCCTATCGGATTCGTGATCAGCGACCCCGAAACCCTATATTTTGAATTTTACTTAGAAATTAAAAAAATTTTATGGGGGACAAACTGCATAAGAGCCGAATATTTGACTTTTCAAATTCTGCGTTAGTTTTTTGACAATTCTTTGTTTATGAATTGTCTTGGCGATTGTCTCCCATTGGTTTTCAGCGCGGGAAATCCGCCTTTGATTATTACGGATCAGGCCATCAACCACGCGATGACGCGGAATATTGGGCAGTGGATGACCAATTCGGACAGTAAAAAGGTTTGAGGCCGCAAAAAATTTAAAGCAACCAGCAGAAAAGTCAAAATTCCCTGGGAGTTTTAGGCTATAATTACGATTTTTATACTATTATGATAATTTTTTCTGCTAATCCAAATAAAATCAAATTCAGCTCACATGAATGAGCCTAAAATCTTTTCTCTTTTTACTTTACCTTTTTGACAACTATTTGTAGTAATTTGGAGAAAATTTGTTCTTTTTAGGAAAAGTCAACAAGTGGTATTCCTTATGAACATTTTGATTTGTTCGTGGCTGACTTGAAGGAAACGGATTTATTCAATGTGACTCTTTTTATTATTTATTTTCCAATTGCTTTTTTATCTCCTGTACTCAGCTGCCGGATTCTGAAATTGGTACTCGTCATCTCAGCGAAGGGAGTTTTTCGCAATTACCTCACCCACCACGAGGGAAAATATATGGACCGAATCGGCGGTGTGTGATCCCGCTGCCTTGCCGACGTGTGCCAAATGGAAAAATTATTAATGTGTGGTTTCTGGTTGATACCGGTAAGCACCCATTGTTATCAACATCTCTTTCATAAAACTGCAGTTGCGCCTTACACCACCGTGTCAATGAGAACAATTACTGCTCTTTTCGGCAACGCAAGTGAACCAACGGACCGGTTTCCACTTCACATTTTGGTATTTTTATAAGTGAAAAAAATTCTTACTGTTCAAGTTCATACGCAGTTAGCTCTTGTTTAAAACATGATATATTTTGGTGCGCTGATTAGCTAAATATAATTATTTTTTAAGGATCCCAGCGTAATAATCCGTTGCGAAATATCGAGGGCACATTTCTCTGATATTAATTTAATCGGTACCGACGCATTAGCAGCACTTCAACGGACACCCGTTATTGAATGGCACAATGAGACGTTTGTCTTAGCGAAGATGTAATTTTTTTTTTTGAAATTAATTAGTAAATGACATTTTTAGTAAGTTATCGTTTTTTGGACATTATTTTTTGGTTGGCTGATCATGCCGTTTCATTGACATCGCTCCCGTCTTTAATGTTTTACGTGTAATTTTCCATTCTATTGTATAATTTTTATATGCTTATTTGTTTGATCAACAAAAATTTTATTAATGGAATTGAAATTTTATTTATTAATAAAGGAAATTTTTCCTTCATTTCATTTTTTCTATCTCTTTTTCCTTGCAGTGATCATCAACTTTTTCACTACAAATTTTATTATTTATTTAGTAATTAAACGCAAAACGGCAATCGCCAAGATTATTGGTCCCGAAAATTTTTTCTGAAAATTCTTATAACACGTTTCAGGGTGTTTTGAGTGGCTGCGGCCTCCATTTCGACCTATTTGTAATCGGACCCGAATTCGAGCAATTTTATTTTTTTAATAGAATTTCAAAAATCATGAAAACATGTTTCCAGGTGTTCTGTGTCGCTGATCACGAACACGACTTTGCTAAACTTAAATTTTTTTTTTGGGATTTTCCCTTGTAAAAATGAAAGAGCTGACTCGAGTTAAAAACTAGACAGCTACATTAGATGTTTTTTTCCGGTAGTTTTGTTGCCAAAAAATAAATCTCATTTTGGTATTTTACAAATTCATTACATTTTTATATGAATTTTCAGCGATATGAAATTTTCTCTGTTACTCTTGAAAGGCCAAGTTAATTTGAACAGTAAGCGAATTCTTTTCGACTTAATTTTGTCTAAAAGGTGTCAAAAATTTAGCCCACAAGTGGTTCAGAGGCATGTGGCAGAAGGGCTATTCGTGGCCTCAATTTTCCAACGAAAATTGGTTTGTGGTATTCAGTGATAATTCCAAACATTTTTTGTATAGTTGAATTTAAAAATACTCATATTAGTCGTCCAAACGACGACTTTTTAGTTTTTAAAAATGCTATTTGCGGCGCGCTTCTAAAAAATTTTCTGGACGGTGGGTCTGGCGACGCCGATAGCCGCCGCCGTGAAAAATTTAATGCGATTCCTTAACGATTTTGTTCAAACAATGACAAATTTTACGATTTGAGCCACTTTTTAAAGAGATTTTTCCAGATTTTTTCATGCCTTGACCTGGGTTTCCTGGACAAAAATCCAGGCCCAGGAAAAATCCAGATCGATCTCTATTAACCATAATTTATAAAATGAAACCAATTTATAACTGACTAACCTAAAAACATGGGTAAAAATTAGAGATCGGTATTTTGAAAAAAGCCTGGACCTGGACCTGGATTTCCAAACTGACCTGGACCTGGATTTCCAAACTGACCTGGACCTGGATTTCCAAACTGACCTGGACCTGGATTTCCAAACTGACCTGGACCTGGATTTCCTGGACAAAAATCCAGGAAAATCCAGGTCCAGGAAAAATCCAGGTTGCCGAAAAATGACCTGGACCTGGATCCAGGTCCAGGCCGATCTCTAGTAAAAATGTTAAAATTTAAAAAAATCTTTTTTTTTGGCAAAACCATGAAGTTTATTGTCTTGGTGATTGATTGTCCCATTGTGTTTTCAGCACCGAATGTCCGCCTCCGATTGTGACAGATCAGGCCGTCATCAGAGTGTGTTGACCACAAATCTAACATCAGACTTACGACGTCATATCTATGTTTTTTGTCAAACTTTATTAATGTTTTTTAATTTTTAAATGTTAAAAAAAATATTTTTTTGGGTACTTTTCTGTTTTGAGATTCCCACCTGAAACTTTCAAATAGTCATTTATAGGGTAATTTGTGGCGCTGATCACGACTATGATCTTTTATTTGCAAAATTCCGAAACCCGGACCCGAATTCATACAAAAATTCGTTAAAAAGTTATACAGAAAATCATAGATTATATCACGTCGTATGTCTGATGTCAGATTCGTGAACTGTAACTCGGAAAATGCATATGTGTGATATACCATTGGATAGTGCAGGGTCGACTTCTAATTTGATTTTTAATTTTACGGGCCGATAGCGAAAAATAAAAAAATTATGAGGCCTCAAAAATCGAAAATTTGGCCAAAGGGCACATTTCCAGCTTTGTTCACTTTTTATTAATTCACAAGCCTTTACAATTGATTGTTTTTTACTTATTTTCATGAATTAAAACTTGATTTTTAGTTTAAAAAATTGCTTTTTATTCACATATGAAGTCGACCCTGCTCTATCCAATGGTATATCACACATGCATTTTCCGAGTTACAGTTCGCGAGGTTCCCTTGTCAGCACGGTTGCTACGGTTACAGGTTCGAGTCCTGTCGGGTGCTAACCTTTTATGATCCCTCTGTTTATCACTTAAATAATCCCCGACCAAATATCAAATTGCATTAAAATTTGCCTTTTTGTGGTACCAATGTTCTCAAGTAATAAATACCCTCTTTTTGCACAATTTGTGACTGTTACATTAAGATTTTGCTCATGGATCCCTATGAATATCCAGAGGCAATGGTTATTCCGTATGAGAAGTTCGATCTTTTAGTGAGTGATATCGACGAAGACAAACTCATGAAGGTGCCGTTGTCTTTTGTTCTTACAATTGGAGGTTTTCAGTCTATGTGATCACGGGTCTGATTGCCAAATTCGAAAGAAACCGAAGTGAAACCTGCACTTTTTCACTAAAAATTACCCAATTTTGGCCGTTTAAGGCAAAAAACTTAGTAAAAATAGTGGAAAATGGAGTTCCGGCGGGCCGATAGACGACGCCGGGGGAAAATTTTTGAAAATTTGAGTACTATTTGTTACGATTTTTTTTAAATTTTCGTTGGTGGAAGCGAAATTTTTTCCAAAATTGACATTTATTTTTTAGTCTAAAAAATATCAAGTTTGTTAAAATCGGTTTATGGTTCCGTTGCCATGTCAGCGTGATCGTTGTAATAGTCAGATTATCAATGTCTGGTTTATGGTTGCTCCTGGTAAGATAATTTTGCCAACTTTGTCATGATAGTTCGCGCTAATACAATGACGTTTCGTACAATTCTCAAGTTTTAGCCCATAACTTTTTGTTAGTGAGTATCAATTTCTCCATATTTGATGCCATTCGAAAGCTCCGTATTTAGAATGTATGATTAAGCAGATGTTAAGCGATTAAGAAACTTAAAAAAGAAAAAATAATGAAAGTCTCGGTTTTTTCAAATATTAAATTATGACTATTTCGAGTCGCTTAACTTCTGCCAGTCATAATTCTAAACACTTAGGGCTTTCGATCGACATAAGATTAGAAATTGTTGGACAAACAAAAAAGTATGAACTTCCATTGTACGAACTGTCAATGACACGCCAATAACATACATATAGTTAGTAAAATAAATGTGTCAAGGATCTCCATACACAACGCTTACCAAGAAAACGTGTGAAACGATCTTGGAAGGAAAAAATATAGAAGATCTTCCTCGTTTTTTTTGTCTTCGTATTCTGGTATGTTTGGTAGGTTACTATATGTACTGAATTTAAGCGGCAATCATTTGCAAGTTAATGTATAGGCAGGCACTTGCAAATACTCGAAAACCCTACTTGACCGTTGCATAAAAAGGGTTCTTTTTCGGAGTTCCAAAAAAGGCAATTGTCTACACAGCGGCCCAATTTTGGGCTCTCAGTGCAAATAGGTTTATTATTTAGTAATCAGAACGCCAAAACTTAAAATTTTCCGGGGATTTTCCCTTGCAAAAGCACAAGAGCCGATCTCGAGTTAGAAAATATACTTTCAAAAAACAAAATAGAATTCGATAGATGGGGTCAAAAAACTAGCCTAGGCAAAATTTCAAGAAAGTCACAACTTTGGAAAAATTTTTACGACTGCGCGAATTTTCAATAATTTTAATTCTTTTTTAGCCAAGTCCACAATTTAAGGCCAACCCAAATAAAATTTACAATATTCTCCAGAATTTTCCCTTCAAAATGAGCATAAAATGGTTTTATTTGCTCTAGTATTCACCAAGTTATAAGCTAAGAAAATTTCATAAAATTGTCGATGTTGTACGTAACCAACGCTTTTTGAATATGATTTTTTATTGCCACGAAAACTTTTATTAATAAAAAAATAATTCTGCCTTCTTCTGTAAAAGAAGAAATTGAAATTAACACACAACATAAGGAGGACTCGAACCTGAGACCCCCTTTTGGTGACTAACTCACAGACCACTAAGACGAAAAATCCAGCATAATTGTACTTGGAGCCCAAAATTGGGCCGCTGTGTCTAGAATTGTGATCCTGATGAAAAAATTCTGTGTTATGAATATGGGATTAAAATATGCTGGTCACGGATTTGTTCAGATTTTGAAAAATCATTGATTTGTCGAAGGGTAACTTTGTGGATATTTTTGCTTATTTTACCGTGCTTTTTTTGTTTGATCTTATAAAATTTTATTAACAGAATTGAAGTAAAATCAATTGAAATCAATGATTTTTCAAAATCCGAGCAGGTTCGTAATCACAAGGACCAGAATTCCACACAATTGCCAAGTAAAGATTTGGTCGCTAATTTGATTATGTTAAGGATCGGAAGTTCGTCAGTCAGTGTAATGTTTCAAAGCCCCATTTTGAGCAAGTGAACATTTTGGGGAACGATACTTTGAGTCACATGGGTTTGTCCCCAATCGCCATTTGGGATAAGAAAGAGTTCAGTTTGGTCAGATATCCAACACCCAAATATTTTTCATTTCCGTTTTTCAAATATTAATTCCATTGTGATTGTGCTTTGTCGCTGGGTACTTATGGCTTTTGCCAACAACTTCAGAAAAATTAGTTTAAAAATTCTGGGAGGGAGTGGCAAAAGCCATAAGTGCTGCAGGACGACACCCAACTCGTTTTTTGTCTATATAACTATGTAGGAGGCAGACAGCGTGAAGTCAGACAGTTCATATACATATAACACGCAAAAAACGAGTCGGGTTTTTAGTGTACTGAAGAGGTAGAAGTTTGGCAAATATACGAAACGTCTGAAAATTTTGCAGACTAATAGAAAATAATTGGAGCTCTCAAATGTCACCAAGCTTTTTTGATTGGATTTTATGAGAAAAGCATCAATTTTCTTCAATTTTTCTTCTTTAGCTACTCAGCACCATCCCATTTTAATCCTCTCCCAAACCGAAATTGTCAAGTAAATATTCACTTTTTCCATTTCACCTTTTTCTTCCATTTTGTGTTTTATTTGTTAAAAAAATTTACCACGATTTTTGTGGTCAAAATATAATAATTTCATGTAATTAAGTATTTTCGACACAGACTCCAATAACACTTCCTTTATTAATAAAATACGAACCAATCATCAGACATATGAAAACAAACGCTCACACAAACAATAGGCATGACAAGATATAAACAACTACTAGTTTAGGTCCAGCAGAAGAGAGTGATTGAGAGGAAAGGGGCACTCTCCAAAAGTAAGGAACAGCGAGTAAAAGGGGGTGAAGGGAAATCGGAAAGGGTTGCGAGGAAGTGTCAGAAAATGAAGTCCTCCTTCGCCATGTCGAGAGCCCAGCGGAATAGCCTAGGCAAAATTTCAAGAAAGTCACAACTTTGGAAAAATTTTTACGACTGCGCGAATTTTCAATAATTTTAATTCTTTTTTAGCCAAGTCCACAATTTAAGGCCAACCCAAATAAAATTTACAATATTCTCCAGAATTTTCCCTTCAAAATGAGCATAAAATGGTTTTATTTGCTCTAGTATTCACCAAGTTATAAGCTAAGAAAATTTCATAAAATTGTCGATGTTGTACGTAACCAACGCTTTTTGAATATGATTTTTTATTGCCACGAAAACTTTTATTAATAAAAAAATAATTCTGCCTTCTTCTGTAAAAGAAGAAATTGAAATTAACACACAACATAAGGAGGAGGAAACCTGAGACCCCTTTTGGTGACTAACTCACAGACCACTAAGACGAAAAATCCAGCATAATTGTACTTGGAGCCCAAAATTGGGCCGCTGTGTCTAGAATTGTGATCCTGATGAAAAAATTCTGTGTTATGAATATGGGATTAAAATATGCTGGTCACGGATTTGTTCAGATTTTGAAAAATCATTGATTTGTCGAAGGGCACCTGACGATTTGCACCTGAATGTAGGCAATATAAGTGAAATGCCTCTGAACCAGTGGCTTTACGATTGTAGGAAAGCATTTTCTCGTGGACGGAATCGGAAGCTGAAATTTCGGAATTAATTTGGCAATTAAAAATGAGATGGATACGATTTGTCAGTTTGTCCAGCTGTTCTTGGAGAGTGATCGACGCGTTATACGTACGAAACACTTTCGCGGTCAGTCCGTCCATCAGTTCCTTCAGGTATTGGTTCAACGAACTCGTCTAAACAAGCGAGTAAATAAGCAATGTTTCCTTTTTGCTCTCTCACATCCAATCGGTCGAACAAATCGTCCCCCGGGTCTTTCTCCTCCATAAAAAGCTTCAGATTTTTGAACACTTGCTTTTCCACCGGCACACGGTTGTAATAGCGGATGGAGTCTTTGCCGAGGAAGTCGAATTCCACAACATACTTCAGGTCGTCCATATCATCGTGCAATTTGATGTGCTCACAACGCAACGAGCAACAACCGACCGTGTCTGAAAGCAAAGTTGCATTTTTCCAAGTTTACATTTTAAGGCAGATGTGTGAAATTTGACCGGCCGCTTCGTCGGTGTCTTTTTCATTGCCCGCACGAAGTGCCAATTTGTCGATAAAATATAGTGCCACGGCACGCTGACGGATACGCATTTCCTTAGACTTAAAGAGCTTTTTTGATTGGATTTTATGAGAAAAGCATCCATGTCCTTTCAACTTAAAACATTGCAGTTTTATCGTAGTGTCTCTGGTTGATTTGTAACTCGCAAAATGGCACACCTTTCTCGCCTTCTCAAACTTCTCCCAGTCCTTTTGGCCTTTGAGTTTGCTGGACGGATTCAGCATTATGTACTTGTTGCTGCCCAACACATTTTCGGTCCATGAACACAGCCAAGTGACCTGTAAATCACGGACATTTCCCCAATATATTCGGGTTCTCCCCAAATGTACAGTGTTATCATGACGGATTTCCTTCCATTTGTGCCCCTCCGGCGGCATAATCTTCAGTCCTCTTGAGCAGTTGATGACCACATCCTCCGGCTGGACCCGTTTCTTCAGAGAACCCATCTTTGGATGGTCACCTGTTCATCAACAAGTCTCGCTTTCCTCTTCGTTCTCTTATTTCACTCAAATTACCTCTCCCCCTGAATAGTCCCGGCGGTTCTATTCGGAAGTTGCCAATTTTCTGTTTGTATCCGTCCAACATGGCGAACCCGTACACCTTTGCCTCGCCTTCCTTCTCCTCTTTCTCCGCCTTTTTCTCCTCTTTGCTGCGCGCTTTGCGCTTCTCCGACTCCGACACGTAAAAAGCGTGCATTTGCCTTTCAATGGATGTAAAGTTACAAAATGTCTCGTCTTTTTATTTTTTTGTTTACCTAAAATCGCATTTGGCCAAATTTTTAATTTCGGCTCGCTCCGCCTTTGTCATCACTTTGACCCAATCCTTGAAAAAGTTCTGGTTGAACACCGGTTTTGACGTGTAGTCGTGGTCGAGCATTTTCGCGTAAAAGGAAGCCACTTCTTCGGCCGGCAAAGACAAATCCATCTCCTTAAAAAACTCCCATATCAAATTTTGGTTTTAAGTTGTAATTCCACCATACCTTTCCGTCGTATTTGAACTTGATGTGTTTTGGCAATGGCACATAGGCCGGTGCAAAGACGGGCCCTTTGTGGACAAGCGTTTGCCATTTGATGGACCCATCGGAGGCGCCCGCGTTCGACTCGTCCTCCTCCCACCAGCGCCACACTTCCTCTTCTTCCTCCTGTTTCTTCACACGTTTCTTGGACGGACTTCCCTGGGAAGAGGAGGGCTGGAAATGTCCAAAAATACCAGGGTTAAACATATAATATTCCAGGGAAATTAGAATGCTTTTTCTCTACTTTTTAGTGTCCCTTCCCTCCCATTGTTTCCCTTCGCTTCTTCTTCCGACTGACCTCTTCCTTCACTTCAACTTTCGTTGTCTTCCGTTTCTTGTGCTCAACCCCAGCGCCGCTCTCTTCCTTGACCTCCACCTTGGTAACTTTTGTTGTTTTCGTTGACTTTTTGCTGTCGCTTTTCTTCGCCGGGGATGGGTCCGACTTTTGTTTCTTTTTCTGAAGTATGTCATCCTTTTTCATCCGTTTTCCTTCTCTTCGCCTTACCTTTGGCTGATATTCCTCCTCTTCCCCGTCGGAGTCGTCGTCAAAGTCTTCTTCCTCTCCGCTGCTTTCGTTCTTTTTTCGACTTTTTGAGGTCGATTCCTTTGACTTTTTCGGCATAACTTCCTCAGCTTTTTTTCCCTTTTTCTTCTCATTGCTGGTTTCTTCTTTTCTTAAATTGGTTTGTTTTCAAGTGATGTTACCATAAAAAGGCAATTCTTTTAATATATAAAAAAGCGCTCAAAATGTTCGTTACCGTTTCCCCGTGGTGTCGCGTATCCGTTCGCCCCATGGAACATTGTCCAAGTCGGTCCCCTCACTTTGTCCTCCTTTTGGTGCAGGAACATTGTTCCCACCATTTTGCTGGTGCTCATTGTTAATAACAGCAGCTTCAGATGAGGAATTGGACAACTAAAAAATACAATAAAAATTCGTGACTCAAAAATCTTAGTAGTGGAAAAATACTCCGTTTTCGGTGCCCGTGCCAATGGAGGACCCTTCTTGGCTTGAATTCGAGTCCATTAGGTCACCACCATTCAACAGTGGGGTCTCTCCATGACGGATTTCCTTCCATTTGTGCCCCTCCGGCGGCATAATCTTCAGTCCTCTTGAGCAGTTGATGACCACATCCTCCGGCTTAAAAAAACTTAAATATGAAAAAAATTTCTTGTAACAAAGAAAATGAAGAAAAGAATTAGTAATTCAGAGAGACAATTACGATCGATTAAACAGTAAAAGTACTCACGAAAGGTAAGTTAAAGAACAAGCTACGCAAATGAAACTGAATATGTAAAAAAACTGCGGACGACGTACGGAGCACGAAAAAGCTTAAAGACAGACAAAATGCCACAATAATTTATTGATTAAATTTAAAATTGAAATTATTTTGTACGTCTGGCACCAACCCAAAATTAAAAACTGACAATTACCGCATTCCTTTTCCCTCTGTTTGAGCTTTAAGTCCAAATCCGCCGTACACAAATGAGTGATGAACAAAGCATTCGCCGATGTATTACAAATTTATGTTCCAATTTGGATCCAGCTTTGATTAACGTTTTGTTGGACGATGACCAATTGCTAACAGACTCTCAAACTGATAATGATACGTTGCTGTTTCCAATTGTAAAAGCTTTTAGACAACTTCATGCTCAATTGAAGGTATAATAAATAAAAAATTAAACATTTCTCAATTTATGATATTTACAGTAATTCAGGAGGAGCTTAGTTGCGTTTTAACTGGACAAATTGGCAGTGAACCAAAACCTTTTACTCTGCTTTCGATTTTGGAAAAACAACCAAAAGAAAAGTCTGACGATAAATTGGAAAAAGAAAAAGGCAAAAACCTCATTATTATAAATTATAAAATTAGGTTTCCTTCAGAAATGCCAAATTCGAATGGTAAAGAAAAAGCATTGAATGAATGCGCTGAATCGATTGAAGTGATCAGTTTGAAAGAGCAGAAAGCAAGCGAACTGAACATTGATAAAATGGTAAAAGAGAATTAGCAAATAATTAATTAATACATAAAATACAAAATTAGAAAACCGATGTTGCCAATACGACGCGGAAGAATGTACTCGAATTCCAATTCATCGATGCCTTTTCGCTTGGAAAGGAAAAATATTGCAAATTTGTTGACCGATCGGTCCAAGTCGAAAGTGACTTGGATTTTGCCAATTTAAAAGTGGAAAGCATTGAAAAGGAGGATGAAAATCTTGTTGAAAGTGTCAGTGCCGCTTCAATTTACAATGGCAAAGAAAGTTCGATTTCAACAACAGCGAACTCGACAAATTCCACTGAAATGAGTGTTGGGGAAGTGAATGGACGGAAAGTGGCGCGAATATTGGCCATGAGGTGGGAGTGTTCACAAAGATGACATTTGGATCGGTTCCGGTTTCAGAAGTGGCATTGATGTTTATAGTGCGGACACCGAAGGCGCACTTCTCACTTTTGCACAACGGCGGAAGCCGCAAAAAAAGTGGTGAGAAAAGCAATAACAACAAAAATATTGAGATTCTATAATTAGGTATTAATTTTTGGACAAATCGGTTGTAGCTGTGCAACCAGCAACAAATGTAATCATTCGTTGGCGGAGGAGCGGCGCATTGTCATTACGTCACGGAGGCAATCGCCACAAGCGGAGGACGACGAACTGGTCGAAGTTCTGTCTGCCAAAACATTAACCGAAGAGAGAAGGGCACACAGTGGAGGAGGACAGAAAAGTGGCAAAAATGGACAAAGAAAAGGGCGAAATGGGGAGGAGGACGAGGAACAGTCAACGCTGGACCAAGTGACACCAATCCCAACAACTTTGGAACTGAGCAATTCCACATGATGAACTAACAATAAGTTATTCCACGTTACCAATTAAAGTGTAATAAAAATGCATTTGGATAAAGAACAGTGATACAATAATATATATGAGCAAAAGCGAAGGACACTTTTATAATTTAGGGAGACCGATGCTTATTTCAAAAAACAAGGTGACTTAGTTGGACTTAAAAATTAGATTTATTCTATACATACTGCCGTATCTATAAAAGTGCCGACAAACGAAAAATGCAGTCAAAGTGTGGGCAATGAGAAAGGGATTCAACGACCTCCCGCTTTTCGGTTGCTATTTGGCGTACGACGGCGTTTTGCGGTCCTCGCGGTCGAATGGGTCCCTCCACACGGGCAGCCCTCCCGCAAGTTCCTCCCTCGACACGGGCATCCGTTTCCACCACTCGCGTTGTTTCTCAGCATAATATTCGTTGCTGATCATCGGCTGAATGGCAATCGCCCAAAATGCCACACCAATAATCGTAACAGTGGCCACAACTCCGAAGAATTGGGGCTTCATGTAGCGCTTCACTTTCCAGTACACATTATCATAAAAGCGGGCGAAGGGAGGCAATTTAACTCCCGAGGGATAGCGAATTGGTGACATTGCGTATCCAAAAATTGTTTAAATGGGATACACTTTGGAATATTTGAAAGAAATTTAAGTAATGGTCATTGGAAACTACAATTATAGCAATTTGTTGGAATTGATAACTTTAATATTCTTTTCACAATACAGGTAAAAGTAATAAAATTCAACATTTCTTCACCTCTTGCGTTTGGAATAGGGATTATGGACAGAAAATTTCGAATGTTAGGCAAAAATAGGTATACAGCTAAAATGTGTGACAGAAATAGAACAAAAAAATGAAAACACCAAATCACGTAGAAACACTTCAAATTTGTTGTGATCGGAACGTAATTTGCGAAGAAACGCACAAAAATTCGGTTTGGCTCCCCCCAGAAAAAGTCACAAAAGGGTAATTTCAACCAAACTTTTTTGCCACTTTCTGTCGATTTTTTTTTTTGTAACTATCATCTAAAATTTTGTAATGTAAATATAGCAAAAAAGGTTGAATAGAAGATAGATTAATGGGTATGGTGGCTAATTTGTATCACTTTGAAAACGCCTCGAACACGGCGTATATCACATCAAAGGCGGAGCCAGCGGAACTTTCGCCTCCGCCGTTGGCCTGCAATTTGCTGCTTTTCACACTCTCCGCCTCATAGTCCGTCTCCAGCAAAGTCCGCACGCGTTTCATCGCCAATTCGTAGTCTTATGGAAACGTTGGGATAAACAAATGGAAAACAATTGAGCAGATAATCCCCGAATACCCTGGTCATTCAGTGGGGAAAAGGCATTCTCGAGCACGTCGCTGGCATGTGCCAAAATGAGCAGAGAAAGCATTTTCTTGTCCATCCGTTGGAAATCGTTCGTCCATTTGGAGAGGACCGCCTCTTGTACTCTCTGAAACATTTGAACAAAAAAATACTTTGAAAGCATAATTAAAACGAAGACCTTCTGACAAAAAACTGCATTTTTGTTAATTTTTTAAAGCCCATTTTCCCTCGTATTTTTCATTTCGAATGGGAGGGGGCAATTACCTCCTCTCCCACCCCCTCTTTCCCCTGGATAGGGCTTGATCGGTAAACAAATTCATTGGTTACAAAATTACTAATTTAGGGAAATGTCACCTAAGCTGAATTTGGGCATTTTCGGTTCACAATTTGAGTAAAACGCACTTTGACAAGTTTTGCCTTTGCATTTCCATCGTTCAATGGATGCGTGGTCATGTCGAAAAGGAGGAAATTCTGCTTCTCCGTAGTCAGCACGCCCTTTTCCACAAGATTTTTTGCAAGCCTTAAAAGATAAGTTTTTTAACACGAATTTATGAATAAATTGCAATTGCCTTTCTCGTAAGTTTCTGATTTGATACCGCAGCTTCAAAGGGTTCCACGTTTCGCCACTAAATGTAAAAAAAAACATCTTAACAATGCATTTTCGCGTTTTTGGCCCACCTCAGATATTCAATCCAACTGACCACCGTCTCTTTTTGTGGTGTCTCTTTGATGTGTTTAAGTGCTTCGTCCAAAATAACATCGCCGGTCATTTTCTCATTCTTCAAAATCACCTTAAATGCCTTTTCGTGTTAAAGAAAGGACGTCCCAAAATGGGACCTTCCGAGAGGAAAAGCCCTTTTTTCGCATCCCCGCCCTTTCCAACTCAATCCGTCCGCGCAACGCCAATTCGATGAGCACACAGCCACGCAGTCCGCTGCTGATGCAGTCATTCCAAAAGGAAGTGTACCCCTAAGTTTTTGAAAAATTTTAGGAGGGGACAAAAAATATAGAATAAGTTAAAGATTGACAAATAGCCATCCCCCACCTCTCTGTCCTTGAGCCCAAGCAGCAGAATTTCCTCCATCAGTGTTAGCCGTTGCATTTTGTCGTTGTCCTCATCACCAGCACCATTTGAGTCGGTTGTCTGTCTGTAAGTACCCGCCGATTTGTCATCATTCTGAAAGGAAAAGTCCAAAAAGTGTAAATTTGGCATTAAAATTACACACATCCAATTGTTGACCACCGTTTGACGAATTGTTCGACTCGGCTGCTTTCCGTCGCCTTTGTACCAAACCTTCAGACATTGCCCTGATTCTTTAGTTTAAATTTTAATTACAATCAGATAATATTTAGTGGTGAAAAGGCATTCTGTAATTTATACTATTTAATTAGGTAATTGAATTTGATCAAATCAGAGAAATTTTTAAACAAAGGCGAAGTAATGTTTTTTATCTCCAATTAAAGAATTGAATGAAGCTTATTTTTATGTATTCAAAGGGAAACATGCTAATGTTGTTAAATCGATGCTTATTCATTCCATTCCAATTCAGCGCTTTATCGCGGAATCACCCCCCCCCCCCCTTCTTTCACGTCGTTCACTCTTTTTTTGTGTATGTACATTTTTTCAATGTTTTCCGTTTTATGTATTTTTGAACAATTTTTATTTAGACACGCCACTTCGTTGTAAAACTTTTTGGATATTAAAACTTAAGCGAGTGATTATGGCAAATAAACGATTCAATAGCGATATCAAAAACTCCAAATTTTAATGGTGTGTGTAATTAAGAAGCTGGCCTTTATTACAGATTATTACAGATAATAGCGGCGCGCCCAAGCACTCATTTACAAATTATAAAATTCGTTAATTGCATATCCATTTCTATTTAAAATTGGCTAATTGTTAGTTAAAGAGCCGCTAAACCGCTGCAGCTGAAAGCATTTAAATTTAAACTTCGTTTTTGACAATGTCGCTGGTCGAATTAAGCAAATCCCGGTGGTTCAATGGGTATCAGAAAATTTTCGAACATAACAGGTTTAGTGAAATGAAAAAAAGCAAATTGGAATTATTTTATTGTTACAGTGCCCAGTTAAAGTGCCGAATGCGATTTGGGGTTTATTTACCGGACAATCAGCCGGAAAGCAAATTGCCAGTGCTCTTTTATCTTTCTGGTATGAAGTCAATAGAATTTGAACGGCTGGAGAGGGAGAGACTGAGAAAAAACATTTGAGGTTTGAAATGCACCGAGGAAAATTTTGTCGTCAAAAGCGCCATGCAGCGATTCGCATCCAATCGAAAAATCATTGTGGTCAATCCCGACACGAGCCCCCGTGGCGTTGTCACTGGAGACGGTGATGACCCCAGTTTTGGTGCTGCAGCAGGATTGTAATAATTGCTACACAGCAGAGCTCGACATTTTGATAAAAGCCTGGACCTGGATTCCATGTTGGACCTGGATTTCTGGACAAAAATCCAGGGAAATCTGGGTCCAGGTCGAACGAACTCTACTGATCAGAAATCATAAACCCAAAATGGTGTCAATTTCAGTTATTTGGACGCGACGGAAACAAAATGGGCACAGAATTATCGAATGTATTCCTACATTTTGGATGAACTCGTGCCACTCGTGTTCAGCACTTTTTCAGTGGAGAAAAATAAATGCGGAATTTTTGGACATTCAATGGGAGGCCATGGCAAGTGGTGAACACGCGGTGTAGGCACGGACCAATCTGTCCGCGGTTAGAGGGAGGGTACACGGAGACACACCCAACCATGGAACAACCCCCCAACCAACCCATGGGACACCCAACCCCGCCATCCCAATCCGCTACCAGACATAATGAATCCAGAGAGCACCGTCCTCGGAGTTGGCATTAAAATGGGACATTCATACCCGCCGATTTGTCATCATTCTGAAAGGAAAAGTCCAAAAAGTGTAAATTTGGCATTAAAGAATTGTTAAATGTCTCTGCACTTTTGCCACTGACTTTTTCCCAGGTGCTCTGACCATTGCGCTTAAGCATCCGGAATTGTTCAGCTCCGTGTCGGCCTTTGCCCCAATTTGCAATCCGTCGAAGAAAGGACAGAAATATTTGCGTGTCTTTTTGGGGAACGATGAGGGAAAATGGGCAAATTACGACGCCACGGAATTGGCCAAAAAATACGAAGGGCCCAAAAGGGAAGTGCTAATTGACCAGGCGAGTAGAAAAACAGGAACAAAAAGTGATCAAAAATGATGGAATGTTTTGAAGGGAAGTGCCGACCCATTCCTTGCCAACGGCGACCTTTTGCCAGCCAATTTGTTGGCCGTTGAAAATCCGAATCTAACGTGGAAATACCGACTTCATCCCAATTACGACCACGGCTACGCTTTTATCCAGACTTTTATCGGAGACCATTTTGAACACCACGCCAATTGTTGGGCAATTTGATGTTTTAAGCGCTTTTATTTTCCGCTGTTTTTTTTTGTCTCAATTTTAATTGGACAGCTTTTCATATCAATAAAAATGGACCTTTGTTACAAGTCTAGCTTTTTTAAATTTCGTAAATTTATTGTTATAATTTAAAACAAAAAATACAAATGGTAAATAAAAAAATATGGGGTTTCTGTTATCGTTTAAACGATGGCAAAATAAACTGAGAGATTAAAAATGCCGCCGACGATGAAATAACAAAGTACAAAAATTAGCAAACAAATTAAGTGAGTGATTAAGCTTGTCTTTTCGGTAAAGGATTAAGGGCTGAGTTCGTTTTTGAGTTCATTCTGTCCCCGTCGGTCGCTTTTCCTTCCCTCAGCCGCCCTCCGCAATTACATCGTCAAAATTGCGCCTCCTTCGCCAGTTCGAATCGCTGCTTTTCCGTCTGCCCTTTAGCTGCGCCACAATTTGATGCGTCTCGCGCCCCTTCGTCTCCGGCAAGTACAGGTAAAGGTAAAGCAGACTGAGCAAAGAGGGCACGGCGAACAGAGGGCCGAACGAAAGCGGACCGACCAACTGAAAACGGACGGGGAAATTCATCCAATCGAAAAATCATTGTGGTCAATCCCGACACGAGCCCCCGTGGCGTTGTCACTGGAGACGGTGATCAGCAGAGATATCAGAGAGAAGCTCAAGCAGAACATGGACGAACGGTGTGCCATCGGCACGAGCTCGGGAGCGATGAAATAGGAGATGGGACCGATGGCCAAACTGAAGACAGAGAAAGAAACATTTGGAAAAGGGCGCCGTAATGGCTTTGCAATTAATCACTGATCAGTAATTAATGTAAGCAAAATGTGTGTGATCAATTGCAAATTCTGTCCCCAAAAAGTACCCGTACGATACGATGTACGCCATCATTCCCGTCACTGCCACAAAGCGTGCCGATGGCACCACGGGACTGAGCGCGGCCCCGACAACGAACAGAACAAGCAAAAAGACGGAAAAAGCACCGACGGAAAGAAACAAATGGCGACGCGGAAAACGGTCGACAAGAAAAGCGGCGAAGACGCAGCTGACAGTCAGAAGGACCATCATCAGAGAGGAGCTCAGCTGGGCCAACGAACTGAACAGAGAGACAATGAGAAATATTAAGGAGAATGGAGAGAGTGGGAGGGAGAGAGAGACAAATGGGACATTCACTCACTCAACCAAAATACTTTCACAATGTTTTCATTTTGCCAGACTTTTGTTTGAGTTTAAAAGAATTGTTAAATGTCTCTGCACTTTTGCCACTGACTTTTTCCCAGGTGCTCTGACCATTGCGCTTAAGCATCCGGAATTGTTCAGCTCCGTGTCGGCCTTTGCCCCAATTTGTAGAAGGCCAAAGTTGGCACCATGGCCATCAGAGAGAGGAACAAAGCATGGCGAAGATAAGGCACCGTAAACAGAGACTGAAACGGGCACAGAGTGCAATTAATGGGGAACAGGGATTTTACGCACCGTCCCAATGGATTGGCTAATAAGCAGTGATCAGCCTATCCGCTTCACCGAATGTTTTGAAGGGAAGTGCCGACCCATTCCTTGCGTGTCCCCGTTGTCCTGTGCTTCCTGCTGATAGTCCTTCAACGCCTGTTCGTTCGATCCCATTGGGCCTTGGAAGAAAATGAGTGACCGTCGTGCCGCTTCCTCGTCGCCTCTGGAAAATTTGATTTCAAAATCAATTTTCAATTGGTCCGACTTTGCGATCATCAAAAATTTCGGCGTCTCGGGAATCCATGCCAAAAAGAGCACGGAGAGAATGCCGGGCAGGACGGGCACAAAGAAAAGCAAAGTGAGCGAATGGCCGAGCAGCGGACGGATGCCGAGAAGCATGCCGAGAAGACCCATGGCGGAGTAACCGGTGGCGAACAGCGAGGAGAGGGCGCCGCGCAGATGGGTGGGCGAAATTTCCTGTGCCAATTTGCATTCGTCGCTCCCTCTAATTGGCATTTACCTGGAGGTAAAGAATGGCAACGGTGTCGGACATCGGCGAAAAGACGGAGGCCATCAGTCGGCCGAAGACCATCACTTCGGGGTAGGGGAAAAGCGTGGCCAACATTTGCAGGGCACAGGCCAAAGTCATCATCGCAGTGGCCAAAATGTAAGCGGCTGAAGAAAGCGAACGGAATGCCAAAACGTAGAAGGCACTTACGCTTCCGTCCGTATTTGTCGCACAAACGCGGCGAACAGAGTGCGCCCACAATTTGGCCGGCGTACCAGCAGCTGTTGATGGCCGAGCGGAGCAGCGAGAAGTGCTGGTCGGTCAGCTGAGTGCCGCGGTTCGTGTACGACTCGTTCAGGTACGAGTTCAACTCCATCACGGCAGTGTTCACCGAAGTGTGCTGCAGAGGGAACATTTGCATTTAAAAGCAACAAAAAGCCAAATGCATTCAAAAAAAGGAAAAAATGCACTGTACTGACCATAAATGCGCTGGGAAAGTTCGTAATGCAAGTCAAACAGCAGCCGATGCCGACCAATTTGAACGTTTGGTTGACCGACAGAGAGCAGGCCAATCCCTTGGCAGGCGATGTGCTGATGTTGCCGACCGATCTGCTGATCGATGAGTTGGCCAACTCGGCACTTTTTTCGGTTGGTGGTTCGGGCGAACTGTGGACGACATTTGCGGAAGTTGGACAACCGCACATTTGAAAACAAAAAGGAACAGATCAAAGGGCAAAGGGAGGCGAGGGAATTTGGCAAAATGATCAAAAGAAAGCTAAAAGGAGCAGAGAAAGTTGAAAAAAAGCATTTGCAAATGCAAAAGGAAAGGTTAAAACACATGGGAAGAGAAAAGAAATGGGGGACTGAGAAGAAGGGAAGAATGGTATTCTCTGTCTGAGGTCATAATAAATGTTATTTTCCAAAAAGGGAGTGCCATTTGAGTGCATTCCGAGTGCGGCAAGGGCAAAACGAGTGCAACGGTAGGGGGGGGGGGAAGACGGAGGTGCTGCCGCTGTCCAACAGCGAATGGACGCGCGGGTAAATGTGAACCCGTCGTTGCACGTACGTCCGCCCATTGCTCCGTTTCCTCCCCACCCGCCGTTTTCCGCCGCGTTTTTCGTAGTTCCCGGCCAAACCGTCGCACTTTCTCTCCGTTTTTAACCATTGCGGTCGTTGCTGTGTGTTTGGGGTCGGGGATGACCTTTCCAATGCGTCATCATTCCGTCGGTCACCGCCGCCGTCGTTGGCGAGGAAGAGAAAGAGTGGAGGGAGGCATTGCACCGGCATTCCCTCGACCGGCAAAACCACGCACACACACACAAACAGCACTCAACGAATGAATCGTCCCCCTCCCCTCTGACCACTGTCCACCCCCGCCCACCCATCCATTCATTAGTCACTGTCCTACCCCAATCGGCGAGTGATGGTGATAAAAGGAGCAATGTGCGGATGGGTGATGGTGCACTTACATCGCTCAGTCGTCCCACCGTCCGTCTCCCGCCTCCCTTTCCCTTCGCATTGTCTGCTGCTTCTGTGGGCGTCATTCCCAACCCTTCCAAGGAGGTCAAATTGTGTGGGAAGAATGTTAAGAATTTGCATCCTTCTCATCATTTTAAATAGGCAAAATGCAGCAAATGCGTGCCATCATCACAATGTACAAAATCAAATCGTACTCATTGTCAGCCCCCGTCACAGGTCAACAACCCCGGCGAAGCTTAACACAAGCAACACTCAGTTCCACTTCTCATAATTAAGCAAATGCGAGTTAAAAATTCAAAACCAAAAGATAACAAACAAGCAGAGTTTAAGTGAAGGGGGCTAAACAAACGAAGACAGTCGAGGCGGGGGGGGGGGAGAATGGACACCGGAAATTGGAAACCGAACTTTTATTTTTTTTAAAAACGGATTAATTGTTCATCATTAATAAAAATTAATCGGTCCATGCTATGTAATGAATAAATGTGAAATTTTAAACTCAGTCGCCAAGCGCAAATTTGTGCGTTTTGATGGACTTCCCAAACATTAAAATTGTTGCAAAAAAATCTTTGTATGTAATTATTTTTTGTTATCAAATCAAATGCATTGATCACAAGAAAGAAAAATAACAAAAAGTGAAAAGTGCCAAAGGCGTTAAAACTGTCGCGAGTGCCAAGTGAAATTTGGGAAGGGAATGATCCGCCGAATGGGCCAAAAGCAGCGCGGGCCGATCAGTGCCAATTGGATTTTCTCTCGAGAATTTTCGCTGCAAATTCATTGGCCGCGCGTAAAGCGAACGAAAAGTGACCGAAATTGGGGACAATGAATTGGCAAAAGAAGAGGGCACAGACGAAGGTGAAACATGGGTAGCGGTGGTCACTGAAAATGGGTATTTTGAGGGTTTTCACTATTCCAAAGCTATTGCTTTTTTGTGCTTATCGTATGCCCACCGTATGCCATCTCCGTTTTGGCTTTTTTCTGCTTTTTATCCTCGTCTATTTTGCTCCGGGATGCTTTTCCACTTCTTCCGTTCCCTTCTCTTTCGATGCTTTCATTCACATTTTCCCTGATTTTTCTCTCCTCCTTTTCCTCATAAAATGGTGGTAAATCGCCGTTGGGACAGTCCGCGCATTGGCAATTGCGCTGTCGGGCATTGCCAACGGCGCAGCGCCGGAGGCCATTTGTGGGAAGAAATGCCAACGCAGGCAGCAGAAATGAATGATTGGATGAGCGAAGGTCAGCGTGAGAAATGCAATGAGTGGACCTGAAATTGCCAAAATGGACATTTCCGTCGTCGGTAGGGAAGGGGAGGGAGGGGGGCTGTGATTCCTTTTCATTTTATTCGATAAATCCGTCGAGATTCAAAATGAGTGACCGATCGGTGCTGCTGCTGATCCCTTATCCCCACCTGTTCGTCAACAAATCGCGTCCCCACGGGTGCTCATTTCTGACCAAACAGTACAGCAAAGAGTCCGTACAATTCCTCGGCTTCTTCCTGCTTCTGCTGCACTCTGAGCTCAGTTCGTGCCACTGTGCACAATAAGTGCACTTTCGGATGTCCGGCGAAGGTCGAAAGTTTAAAGCAAACGCCAAAAGACAAATGGAAGCACAAGGCAATGAAATGAGCATAAGGTATGAGAGGGCGAAACGGTAAGGGAAATGATAGATAAATATATAAGTGGTACTGTACGAACTACAGTATTGTACGAATTACAGTCAGCAGTCGCTGATGAATATCAAATTTGGAAACGAACCGACAAAAATGAAAATTTAAGGGAGCGGCGGAAAAACGGAAGGAATGCCGTAAAGAATTCGGATGAATTGAAATTGAAAAGTGTTCTTTCGGATTGGATGTTTAAACGGCGGGCGAGAAGAATCTCCAAAATTACAAAAGAGTGAAGTGCTCTCCAAATACTCTTAATTCACTGCTGCGGCTCATCTGCTGAAACTTCGGCAGGGGACGAAATAATTTAAAAATTTGGTTAAATTTGTCGGTTATTAAAAATGCCATTTAAAACCGCACAATGACAGATGGGATGCACACCATGCACTTGAGGAAACTGCTGAAGTAGAATTACCCCTTTGGCACAATTCCCCCATTTGGCTGGACACAATCTTTGCTTTTTTGAGTATGTTTTCTCATTAAACCAGAGCACAGTAAAACATTTTCTATTTTCTTCATATTTCTCGGATTCACTGCACCATTCACCGGCAGAATTGCCAATGAGTGAAATAAAATTGAGCGGCACGCCACAATTCTGCAGATGCCCCCGTGTCGTCCTGCCGCATTTTAAATCCACGGGGATGGAGTCCAATGGCAAATGTACTCTCATTTTAACATTCTCCGGCGGCGCCTACTTAAAAATTCAGCATTTTATGTAATATTTGTCTGTCCGTTTTGTTTTGTGTGCCGCTTCAAAAGCAATGGCTTTGAGAACAAATGACTGAATTACATAATGAATATTATTGGAAGTGCCTTTAATTAATTGATTGTTTCCTAAATTACATAACAATTATTCTTTTATTGGTCATTAATTTTGCGCTTTTCCATTAATTTTTGTTTATTTTTTCTCTTTTTTTGCTCTTCGCCTTTTCTGCCGCTTTTCGTTGATGAGTTGGGGTTGGGGTGAGCTCATTTCCCTCGTCCTTTCGTCACAAATGAACACAGCAAAGCGAGACGGAAGAGACAACACATCACAACACGCGAATTATTGGACTTGCGTGCCGCTTTTCTCACCGCGTCCTCCCCCCCCCCCCGTTTTTCCCCTTTGCTCTCCCTTTTTTTGCCCCTCCTCCCATTTTCCCGTTTCTCGTTTCCGTTCTTTTTGCAGTTTTTTGCGGTCGGTCAATACTTTCCTTTCCTCCCCTTTCTCTCCTTCCGTTTTTCCTTTCTTTTCGTTTCATTGGCTTTGCCTTTGGCTTCACCTCCAACGGCTCCCCCCACGATGCATTTGCCTCTTTTCGTACCTTTTCCCGTCCTTTTGGACTTACGTCGGTTGGCCCTTCGCCGGAACTTTGACGCTTCAAATGATGGCACCACCATCCATCAAACTCAAATTTCCAAAAAGAGAAAGACCACCACTTCCTGCCCTTTTTTATTTTGAAATATTTTGTCCGTAAAATAACCTACCACACTTTCATGTTTATTTTAAGTAAACATGGTTTTTCAACATTTTTAGTTTTGTTTTCATTTCTTTCGGCAAAATGTCTCTGTCAGCGCTCAAAAAACAGTTCAACAAGGCCAACCAGTACCTGAACGAATCAATTGGCACTGCTGAGGCGACGAAACTTGACGAAGAATTTACGGAGATGGAAAGAGTTAGTGGGGGTATTTAAGCGAAATATGTATCAGTATCATAGAATTAAGCTTGTAAAAAGTGCAAATCTCATTTAGACAGTTGAAAATGCACTTAAAAATTTTAACAGAAGTGAGATAAAACTAATTCATTTTTCTAAATTTAGGATTTTTTGCTAATTTAATATTTCACCGACATTAATTCTAATTTCCTTTTACAGAAGGTGGACATGACAAACGAACTGATCACGCAGGTCATCGCGGGTACCAACGAATATTTACAGCCTAACCCTGGTCAGTCCGGCGTTTTCCAAAAAATTGTTTTTTCCCTGTGCAAATTTTGATATAAATTCTCCCAAATTTTAAGCGGTTCGTGCCAAAATCGCCGCATTGGGCGCAATGTCCAAAGTGCGCGGTTCCACCAAAAATCAATCGTATCCCCAAACGGAGGGAATGTTGGCGGACACAATGCAAAAGTACGGCCGTTCGCTTGGCATTCAATCGGACTTTGGAAAGGTTTTTTGAAAAATAATCGATGTATTGTACAATTTTTTGCTCTTTCTCAGGCCCTTTGTGACGCGGCCGATGCCTTCCGTCAAATGGCCGACGTAAAATACCAATTGGAGGACAACGTAAAGCACAACTTTCTCGACCCGATCAGCGATTTTCAAAACAATGAACTCAAAGATTTCAATGTGAGTTTTTGCAATTTAATTATCTCTTTTCTTTTTTGAGGATAATTTGTTATTCTTTTCACTTATTTTAACATTTTTACGAAAAATTTTCGCTTTGAATTTACCCGGGGATTAATTTTTTAGCTCAACATTTAAAAAAGCCATTATTTTTGGACAAAAAGACTGCGTCCAAACTTGGGTCTTAAAAAGGATTCTCAGAAAATATAATTTATAGAAGCTACAATAATAAAACTTTTTTATTTAATAACTCGAACTAAGACAGATAATTACATTAAATCATGTTTTCGTGCCAAACATGGACCGGCCCAGACCCATAGCTCCATTATTCCCGAGCAGAACAAAAAATTTAGCAATATCTTCCCGATTTAAATTAATAATAAATTTTGCTTTCGAGTTGAGTCTTTGGTGGTCAATTCAATTTCAGGGAGTATGACAAAAAAAGAATTGTTGTGATGGTATTGGTTTTAGGCACATCGAAACAAATTGAAAAGTCGACGATTGGATTACGACGCAAAAAAGCGCAAACAAACAAAAGGTATTTGAAGGAACAATGAAAGGTATTATTTGGCATTTTAGAGGACGAATTGGTACAAGCTGAGGAAAAATTGGAGGAGTCGAAACGACTGACAGAAAAAGCGATGTTCAACATTTTGAACAACGACGTAAGGGGAGGGAAAATGAAGAAAGGGAAAGGGGGCAACAAAATGCCAATTTAAATGAACAATTCAATGGACTTTAGGTGGAACAAATCACTCAAATGAAGGCATTGGTCGAAGCACAGTTGGACTTTCACCAACAAACAATGCAAATTTTGGAGAATTTGAAGTGTCAACTTGCCAACAGGTGATTGAGATTGTCCATTATTCAAATTACCAACGGGGAAAATCAAATTTAAGGAAATGATAGATAATCCGACAGAAAAAAACATCCCGGTTCATTTGTATGAGTAGGGGTTGAAAAATTTGCAATTTCTTTTGGTCATCTATCATTCGTTTAGAATAAAACTTTGACAAAAAAAGGCCCCTCCGTTGATTTCCACTGCCCCTAGGGACGGCCCCAGGGTTTTGGCTTGTAGAGGGCATTGGAGATACAAATCCTTTCCAACTACAAAATTTGCTTATTGTGTACTGTAGAATTGGTCAAATTCCCATTTTTCTAAAATTGAAAGGTCTTTTAAGGGTGGACGAGTCGAACACGCGTCAGCGGGTGGAGCACGTGCCGAGGCCGGTGATTGACCGCCAGCGCAGTTCGCGCAGTGACTTAAACTCACTTAGCCCGTTGGTTTTTAAAGGGAAAATTTTCGATCTGTCGGTTTCAAAAAACGGAAATCAACACATTTGGGACTTTTAAACTAACAAATTTTAATTTGCAATGAGTCACTTTGGGAACCTGTTTAAAAGGGAAATGAAACTGTGACAAATCCATGTGTTCAGTGCCAACGATTTGGGAAGGCACAGTTTGGCCAATTTATCCATCTCCGGCCCAATGGCACCCGCTACTGCCAACAACCATGGCGCCGGTTCATCCCCAGCCCACGCCGTCACTGCGGCTTCATCTGCCGATCAAAATGACACATCGACCGCCTCACAAAAGGGCAAATGCAAGGCACTCTACGAATTCCAAGCACTAAACCCGGGCGAACTCGACTTTAAGGGTACGAAACGGAAAAAAGGGAAAACAACGGACAAAGGGGACGGGGGGTACAAGAAGAAACTGAGAGTCATTCATTAGAGACGTAAATTGTAATAGAGAGAGAGAGAGTTTTCTTTTTGTTGCCCCTTTGTCATTAAGCACTTTTTAGAGGGCCAAATCATTCAGCTCGATTCGCAAATTGACGAGCATTGGTTTGAGGGCACAGTGGACGGCCGGACCGGCTTTTTCCCCATCACTTACGTGGAGGTACCAAAAGGAAGGGGAGGGGAAACATTGGACTCTTCCCCTTTTTGAGGTGATCGTACCAATCCCTTCTTCTTCCACGACGGCACAACAATAAACTTTGTAGAACACCGAACAGATGACACAAACTGTGCTTTGGGATGGTCAACAGAACAAGTCAAACAAACTCACCTAAATTTGCTAATAATTCCTTAATTTTCACTGTTTGTTTTTCGACCCGAGATTCTCTTCTTACAATAGAAAATGGCAAATTTCTAAACCATTAACTTCTCAGATAATTTGTTTTATTTCTTTTCCTATTTCTGAAATTATGTCCGCGGAGATTGTTTATAGCTAATCAATCTAATTGTAAAGCCATTTATTCGAGCGACCGTTACTTATAATTCATCCTATGACACTTTCATCAACATTCACATAATTTCAATTATAAAATTTAATAAAAAAAATAAAGAAAATAAAATTGAAAAAATGAAATTTGGTGTCAAAAACGCTTAATGTTGAGGGGCGCCGCACGGATTTGGCAAAGATTCTTTTGGAATTGGAAGCCGACAAATCGTGCCTTGAATGTGTCGCCCGGCTTCACGCCAGGGATTACTGGTGAACACACCTAAAAATGCAATAATTAGTGCCAGTAGACGGTATATTATTTTTTTCAAAATAATTTTTTTTTTGCTCAAGAAAACCATGAAAATTTAGCGGGATCAAACCCACAATTTCCAAAAAAATGCGGGATTGCTGGCTGGATCCCGCGCCGGGCTCTACTAATGAGTCCACACCGCACTCGCTTGCTTACCAAACCGAGACATCCGTACGCCGTGCCACTGATCAGTTTGTTCTCGTAAACCTTCCGCGCTGTGCCGGTGATTTCCCATTGGTCGGTGTTCAATGCTTCGTCGTCCCCGGGATTGACCCTTAAAATACAAAAATGTCATGGCGTTTTTCTCCCACTCCCTCGTCGTACTTTAGCACAATCATCCGAACATCGAAGTCCACGTGCACACAGTTGTGATCCTCGAGAATGAAAATTGGATTTCGAAATTTAATGGCTCCGATGGCAATTGGGACGGCGTCAATCCTAAAAAGCCACAAATATTCCGCCTTTTATAAATGGACGACAGGTCGGAAAGGGCACTTTGGCCTGTAGTGGCCGACCGCATCGTTCATCAGCCGACTGACCGCCCTTTCCACGCGGCCGGCGTATTGCCATCCCTTTTTTTGGGACAAACTTTCGTTTCATTTGGTTGAATTTGTCATTTAATCCGTTACCAAAGTGACGTGCACTTGCTCAGTCACTTCCTCAATTAACGGGTCGGAAAGGCATTGGCGCGCCTGCGCATAAGTGAACCGTCCGTGTTGAATTGACTGAAGAGGGAAGCAAATGGAAAAAGGGACTCCGGCTCTAATGCACTTTGTGAGTCCAATCGACTTTTATGAGTCCAAATCAATTGACAATACCTGCTTAATTAATTGCTGATTATTTTCGTTTTTAACTTTCTTTAAATATTAGAATTATCTTGTTTTCTCATATATTAGCTTCTTTAGACTTTGTGCTTTTGAATGATACCAAAAAGATAGGGTTTGTTCGAATACGAACAAAGTTATTGTCTAAAAAGCAGGTATTGTCAATTGATTGGACTCATAAAGTGCATTAGAGCCGGGACTCCTTCTCCTTTCTCAAATGCGCTCATCATTTTCAATTTTGACTGTTCAAAACCTTTGGCGCAAGTGGAGCCAAATCGATGGGCACCGAAGGCACTTCCGAAGGGGACGGCGGTGCCGGGACGGAAGTGGGCCTTTCTTCTTTTGGTTTCATATGCAGCAAAAAAAGGAGAGTTTTATTTTTTGGTATTTTTTAACAAAAAAATGGGCCTTAAAATCTTTTTGGTAAATTTTAAATCCAATCCAATCATTCACAGCGACATACATACAAAACATTGGTATTTGTATCTTTTTATTTTTGAATTTACTAAAATAATGCCATATTGAATTGTTAAAATTCAAAAAAAAAAAAATTTCTTTCTCAACTCTCTCTCATTGTCAACTATAAAACCATGTTCAGATTAGGTATTTAACAACCATTTTGTTTATTGATACGGTTATTTACTGTAATATTAGAGACCGGTGGGAAAGGGATTCTTGTGAAAAACCCAGGAATCCGTTCACGTTTCCCGTCTTTTTTTATCGGGAAAAAAAGCGGGAAACCCTTCTCGCTTTTTTTTTGTTTTCCCGTCCGGAAAATTTTTTCCGGCCTTAAGTAAATATTACCTATTACATTTTAAGATGCTTCCTCTGTTCGTGACAAATAAATTGCTGACAACGCAAATTGTTAGAACAAATCTCTCTCTTCGACTGCCGTCTCGTCAAAAGAATTTTGGGCCTAATTATTACACAGAAAAACAATGGTGGATCACGAGAAAAATAAAGTAAAACCCAAATAAAATGTCTAAATTATTTTATTTTTATTTTCAGGAAGTTATTCATGCGATTTCCTATCTTGGAAAGGGTACTTTTCAATTTTTAAAATTTTTATTAAATTTTTTGTGGATAAATATACTAAACCAATTAAAAATTTTGCACTTTTTCTCCATTTTCAGACCCTTATTTTGGGTATTCTGTTCAGCACTTTGGCCATTCCTTTTATTACTCAGAGGAAAAAACTCCTCAATATGCGCAACAATCTTTCGGACGACGAGTGGGCCGACTTTACGCAAAAGCACAAAGCCACGATCCTTGCAAGACTCAAATTCGGTTAGGATCGCTTTTTGGGCATTCATTTAAAATCGGTTTTAACTTTAAGTTTTTCAATTTTAAATAGTTTTAAGGAATTCCGTTGGGGAACAATTTCCCAAAGAAATTAAATCTTTAAAAGAAATTTGATTGTTTATCAAATATAAAATGATATTAAGCAGCTTCTTTTTGCAAAAATGCAATAGAACTCGAAGGCGTGCCGAGGATTTTAAGTTCGGAATCCGTCCGGCTTACCTTGGAAATCCGGGTCAGACTTTTCAAAATTCCGTCTTTAATGGTTTTCCTCCACCCACAATCAAACATCAATTCTTACCAGTGTAATTTCATTTCCGGGGTTTCCCGTGGGAATTCCCCCCCCCCCGCCCGTCTCAAATATTAACTAATAATTCTTTCATTCCAACCGATCATTTAACGAATATTTAAATAATCTATTGGTTTTTTCTCAATTTAGGCCAAAATTTGCACCTCCCATTTTACAACAAAGACAAAGCGTTGGAACAGGACGAGCAAACGCAGAAGACATTCATGGACAGCTGAACAGAACGGACGAAAATTGGCGGAATGAAATTTAAAAGTCAAAGCAATTTTTGTTTTATTATTTTGTGTTATAATTTTGGCCCTTTTGAGTAAAATGAGATAAAAAATGATTAAATTACCTGTTGTTTTTGAGCATTCTTCCAATTTTGACAAATTTAGAAATAAAAAATGAAAAAATAAGAATTCCATTTTAATCCTTTTTACTAATGCCTTTTTGAAGCTTTTTGGATTGACTTTTTTGTCCGTATTTTGTATAATATTAAATTTTTCTTTTCGAAAAATCATTAGGGTTTTTTGCGAAAATAATATTTAAATTTTATGTTGTTTTCTTCTAATTGTAAGATGATGCCATCATATTTTCAGTCAAATGCAATGAATTTGAAGAAAATTATGCCCATTTTTACACAATTTATGGCCATATTTTGTGATTTTATTATATCCATTTATTATTGTACGTATGCCCTGGTAGTAATAATTAAAATAATTAAATTTCAATATATTTTTTGTCTCATAGAAATGTTTTGGCATCGTCCGAAGGGTCGGAAGAAGAGAAGCTTTTAACAAACATTTCGTGGGCTCATTCCCCCCTTGCTTTTATATAATAATAATTCACTTTCATTGCGCCGATTAAATTTTTAAAGAATTTTTGATAAAAATAAAATTTTGACAAATTTCCATAAGAAATTTTCAAGAATTAATGTTTAAATGTCCTCTTTTTTCATTTCATGAAAATATTTAATTTAAAGAAATTAAAATTTATCAAGTAATTTGTAAAAGAAGCTTTAATTTTAAAATTTCTGTCTTTTGGATTTTTAAAAATATTATTTGATTTTCTATCGAAAATATTTTTATTTTAATAATTATAAAATTATTCTTTCATCATTGAATTTTAATTTATTTGAATATTTTATAGGATTGGACCCGGACTCGGTTAACAATTTTATCCGGAATCGACTTTCTGGAGCCGGCAATACTTGGATCCGGTTTTTTAGGCCCAGTAACCGTATAACCCTAGTTATAATTACTTTTACGCTTGTAATAATAATGATGATTTTGCTAAAGTGTCGGGAGAGGGAGGGATTAGCTCCTCGGCCGAGTGCCGTCCCTCCGTCCGCCGAATGAGCAGCACCAATTGCCCCGCCCCCCCCCTTTCCCCCCTTTTCCTTTTGTCTGCCGCCGCTTTCATCGCAAAACATTTTTTACGGCACTTTTTATTCACCACAGAAAATAAAATGAGAAAGAACAAAAGGTGGAATTGGAAAAGGATGACAATAATGAGAATATCATAACAAAAACAAATTTAAAAAAGCGAAGAATTCCATTGGAAATTGGGGGGGGGGCAAAAAGGCACTTTTTGGGAGGGGAGGGAACAAATGTGAGGGAAGTGATCGGAGTGTGCAATTGCCAATTGGTGGTGTCAAAATGGGGGAGGGGGAGGGACTGACGGCCGTTTGATCACCGCCAAAACCGATTAATCTTCGCCGATCGATCTGAAATCACTTTCATTTTTTGGTTGGCTTATGACTTGAGTGCCCTTTTCCTCTCTCTCTCTCTCTCTGAGCGTTTCTTTGCCCCGGGCATTCCCAATTCCTTCGATTGTTGCGTAATTGGCAGTATTAGTGAAAAACCGACCATTTCAATGTGCTAAGGGCACATGAAACTCTCTCTTTCTATTTTATTTTTCATTTTTTTGTTTTTTATTTCAGTTTTCTTCCGTTTCACTGCCCCCCCCCTTTTCCCTCTCACTTTTTTCTCCCATTTTTTCATGCACAAAAGGCATAGAAATTCTTTGAACAACTCTCAAATAATAAATTGAATTTTTAATGCTTTCGAAAATGCCTTTTCTTTGTCACTTTATTTTTTCATTTTTTTTTTAAATTTTTCCCGATTTTTAATTTTTTCCAAAATTTTCCTTGAAAAATGCTCCCACGTCACCTGAGCACAAAAAAGGTGGGAAATTCATTCGAATTCGATGTGTCGCAATTGAAAAAGGAGGGGGGGGGGGATCCAATTTCAACACGAAAAGAAAAAGCGAAGAAACGAAAAAAAGGGGGAAAATGAAGCGAACCCCGGGGGGAAAGGGAAGGGAAAGGCGGGGGCAAAAGGGGGAGAGATAACATAAGAAAAACGCAAAAAATAATAATAAATAATAAAATAAATAATAAAATAGTAAAATGAAATAACATTCCCTCCAATTCGATTCGAATTCCCTTCTCTTTCAGCCTTTTGTTGTTGTGCTCCGTCTCCCTTTCCTTTTGCATTTTCTGTCGCTTTCGTTGGACATTTTGCGACTCGCAAATTCATATGGTGAGAGCGGAGAATTTGTTGCAAATCGTTTAACAACTAATTAATTATTTATTAATTTTAATAAAATAAAAATGTAAAGTCAATCAATCAATCAATCAATTCGCAACTAATGGAATTGTCAATTAATTAATTAATTAATTATTGCTGTTTTTCTGTGTTCAAAATTGTCGACTAAAACAGAAATTGAGCACAGACAAAAATTTTATGACGCCATTTACTCAACCAATTAATTGCCTAACATATTCATAATTGCCAATTTGTGCGAATGGCATAACGAATAATTAACATTTTTACGGATTTTTTATGGTTTCCTCCAATAATTACTGAATCTTTTGGTCAATTTATTTGTTCACAAATCAGGAATCAGTCCTTTTCTTTTGTAGGCATTTTTTTGTTTTGCCAAATAAATCTCCCCAATAAAAATGCCTTTTTTACCATTGTTTTTTGGCTCGATAATAAATCTAAACACAAATTTTAGGCGTATTTTGGCAAAAATCCCCAGGGATTTGAAAATTCTTTTCGCAGAATTTGAAATTTTTGAAGAAAAACATTAAGAAATAAAATCAGAAACATTTAAATTGGAATTACTTATTAAAATTATGTAATGTAAATTACCCTTTGGGGAAAATAATTAAAAAAAACAATTTTAAATTAAAATTAAAAATAAAAATAAATTTTAGAAATATTTTTAATTGTCATAAACAGCTGTGGCTAACAAATCAATGTTCCAGCAAACGCTTCTTTTAATTTGCATAATTTGCTTTGGAATTTTCTGCCCTCAATGGATAAATATTGACCGGCGATTTTTATGAGTCCCCCGAGGGAATGGCCAAATTTCCGCTGCGATTTGCTCAATTTACGGAGGGATGAGAGGGGGGTGGGGGGAGTTTAAGCAATGCGTGCCAATCCGAATTTGGCATGGCTTAAGTGTTCCAAAATGGGACTGAGAAGAAAAGCATCGTCCGAAGGCATTGCAACGATTGGCCAAATTACCAAAATTAAATTTACTCACGGAATATTCAAAATTGAGTTTTTAGTCTTCTTTTTTTGTTGAGTTCGACCGGAAAATCACCGAATTTGAGTTCAAAAATCGGCCACTTTTTCAACATTATTTTGTTCATAATTTCCCATCATAAAAAATTATTTCTTTGCCCTCTTTTTGTCCCCTTTTTCAATTTTAAATTTTAATTCATTTTATTCTATTTAATTTTAAGACCTCCGTGGCCAAACAATGAATCGCTTCTCAACGGCACACAAACTGAACAAAAGCATTGGCATTTACAACCCGAAAAATGCGAACAGTTACAAACAGCAATTGCTCGACGTCATCGCTTTGCAGCAGAAGCAAAGTGAAAATGGGTGAGCTTTTCCTTTTTCGATCGTCGCAATTGAAAAAGGAGGGGGGGGGATCCAATTTCAACACGAAAAGAAAAAGCGAAGAAACGAAAAAAAGGGGGAAAATGAAGCGAACCCCGGGGGGAAAGGGAAGGGAAAGGCGGGGGCAAAAGGGGGAGAGATAACATAAGAAAAACGCAAAAAATAATAATAAATAATAAAATAAATAATAAAATAGTAAAATGAAATAACATTCCCTCCAATTCGATTCGAATTCCCTTCTCTTTCAGCCTTTTGTTGTTGTGCTCCGTTTCCCTTTTCTTTTGCATTTTCTGTCGCTTTCGTTGGACATTTTGCGACTCGGAATTAGCTTCCCTTTCGCCGGGGGCGTTTCTCGGAAAAAAACATTTTCGAAACATTCGCGTGCTTTGAAATGAGCGGGGAAAGTTTTCGTTTGAACAAATGACACAAAGAATGCCGCCATTCAATCGGCGGCGATAAATTCCCGACAAATTTTAGTGCCATTTTTCGTTTTTTCACAATTAGTTTTTACCGGAATTCGCTTTGTTTTGGCATCAGACAATTCCGTTGGCATTCCTTTCGCTCATTAATTTTTTGCCCTTTTCGCTTAATTTTTTCTTTTCTCCCAATTTACTTAATACCATAAAATGTTTTATTTCGTTTTTTATTTTCATTCTCCTCATTTTCAATGCCAATTAGCTGATTTGTTGTCCATTTTCCCCATTAATTTTCTCTTTTCACTTTTTGCCAATTGTTTTTTCCCTTTGTCCCCTCCGTCACTCTTTTCTTCTCGAGAGTGCGGTGTTTTGCCCCGAGATTTGACGGATCGATTCGTGATAAATCACTCTTCTGCTGACGCCGCAATTTGATCCCGGGATAATTCAGTTCAGCCCTATATTAACCAACTTTGAAAATTTAAAAATAATAACTTTAAAATAAAATGAATTCGGTAATTTTGTTACAAAAAATACCGAATTTTCAATGGAAAAAACAATTTTAAATTAAAATTAAAAATAAAAATAAATTTTAGAAATATTTTTAATTGTCATAAACAGCTGTGGCTAACAAATCAATGTTCCAGCAAACGCTTCTTTTAATTTGCATAATTTCTAAGTCAAAATATACGTTTTCGGGGTCGCTGATCACGAATCCGACATCCATTTCGAACCCCGAATTCTAACAAAAACTCAATTTTCAACAAAATTCACATTTATTGCTCAAAATCGATTCAAATGCACGATTTTAATAGCGAAACCGTCGCCCCTCCTTTTGCTTCATACCACAATCCCCAGCACATTCCGGACAAGTTCCTATCGGATTCGTGATCAGCGACCCCGAAACCCTATATTTTGAATTTTACTTAGAAATTAAAAAAATTTTATTGGGGACAAACTGCATAAGAGCCGAATATTTGACTTTTCAAATTCTGCGTTAGTTTTTTGACAATTCTTTGTTTATGAATTGTCTTGGCGATTGTCTCCCATTGGTTTTCAGCGCGGGAAATCCGCCTTTGATTATTACGGATCAGGCCATCAACCACGCGATGACGCGGAATATTGGGCAGTGGATGACCAATTCGGACAGTAAAAAGGTTTGAGGCCGCAAAAAATTTAAAGCAACCAGCAGAAAAGTCAAAATTCCCTGGGAGTTTTAGGCTATAATTACGATTTTTGTCATCGCTTTGCAGCAGAAGCAAAGTGACAAATAAAATCAAATTCAGCTCACATGAATGAGCCTAAAATCTTTTCTCTTTTTACTTTACCTTTTTGACAACTATTTGTAGTAATTGGAGAAAATTTGTTCTTTTTAGGAAAAGTCAACAAGTGGTATTCCTTATGAACATTTTGATTTGTTCGTGGCTGACTTGAAGGAAACGGATTTATTCAATGTGACTCTTTTTATTATTTATTTTCCAATTGCTTTTTTATCTCCTGTACTCAGCTGCCGGATTCTGAAATTGGTACTCGTCATCTCAGCGAAGGGAGTTTTTCGCAATTACCTCACCCACCACGAGGGAAAATATATGGACCGAATCGGCGGTGTGTGATCACGCTGCCTTGCCGACGTGTGCCAAATGGAAAAATTATTAATGTGTGGTTTCTGGTTGATACCGGTAAGCACCCATTGTTATCAACATCTCTTTCATAAAACTGCAGTTGCGCCTTACACCACCGTGTCAATGAGAACAATTACTGCTCTTTTCGGCAACGCAAGTGAACCAACGGACCGGTTTCCACTTCACATTTTGGTATTTTTATAAGTGAAAAAAATTCTTACTGTTCAAGTTCATACGCAGTTAGCTCTTGTTTAAAACATGATATATTTTGGTGCGCTGATTAGCTAAATATAATTATTTTTTAAGGATCCCAGCGTAATAATCCGTTGCGAAATATCGAGGGCACATTTCTCTGATATTAATTTAATCGGTACCGACGCATTAGCAGCACTTCAACGGACACCCGTTATTGAATGGCACAATGAGACGTTTGCCTTACAAAGGAAGGTCCCCAGGTGTCCGTGGGATTTCCAAATGAAATTTGGTGGGTGGATAGAGCACCCATGGGTTCTTAAGAAAAGTGTTTTTATTTTCTGCGAAATGAGTACGAGTGCCGAGATATGACGTGCCAAACTTTTTTCTATCCCAATAAATCGAATAAACATTTGCACCGTTTGTGTTGTTCGGTGGTGCGGAGGTTGTGCTCCTGCCTTCCCTTTTTGCCCTCACAGGTTCGAATCCCACATATGTTAATTTATTTTCCCCGTTTTATTTTTGATTTTATGCAAATTAATGGCCATTGAAATCAATTCCATCGGGTCAAAAATTTTTATTCCTCCTCCAAGTCATTCCTAAATATGTCCGTATATCCCCAAAATATTATTGTCCTTTTAAAAATGCTAAAAATTAAGGCCAAAAATGTTTTTGCTGTTCCAAATACAAGCCATATTATGACCAAAAATTTAATGATCGATTGGGTTCACAATATTTTGGTCCCAGTTTTACGCCCTGGAGAACAATCATTATTGTTGGTGGATAGTTGGAATGATTTTCGACTCCCGGATAATGTTAAATTAAAAGTGAAGCAAATCCCAAAACATGCAACTGGAATCTGCCAAAATTACGCCCCTGGCATTTTTTATGACCTTTCCCTCCCACGCCGTCGCACATTTTTTTGTGTTTAATCCCACACATAAAACCAATTTTTTCGAGAACATTCATTGCTTTATGTAATGCTTCTTTTTCCTGGTTGTCTCTTCATTTTACCCCGTCTTTCGTCATTAATATTATCAAAAATTTAAAATTCGCTTTCGTTTAAATTTTAATTTCTTTTACCCTTTTGTGCCTTTTTCTCTTTCTCTCTGTCTCTCTCTTTCTCTCTTCTCTCTGTCTCTCTCTTTCTCTCTGTCTCTCTCTTCTCTCTGTCTCTCTCTTTCTCTCTGTCTCTCTCTTTCTCTCTCCCTCTTTCTCTCTCTCTCTATATATATATCTCTCTCTCTTTCGTCTCATTTTTTATCGTTTGTTCTCTCCTCCTTTTTTGGCACTTTCTGTCAGTCCTTCTCACTTTCCTTTTGGCATGACCGCATCAAATTGGTCTCGTCATTCGTTTTTTGACAATAATTCCCCTGAGGCTTTTCCTTTCCAATGGCATGCCATCATTTGGTCCATCAAAATAAACCCATTTGTCAATGAGAAAAGCGGTGATTCTTAATGCTTATTGAAATTCACAAACCCAAATGCGTTCGTTTATTTTTACTTAAAATTCCTCCGCGATTTCGTCCCTTTGCTGCGCTTTCCTTCATTCGCCGTTTCTTTGATCCTACCGCTAATTATCGCTAATTACTCTTGTTTGTGTCCCAACTTTTTCACATTTTCTTGCTGAACTCATTTGGCATTTTCAGCAGCTCGTCTTCGTCCGTCCCTTTTCCCCACCGTCGGCCACCGATCCGTTCCCTTTGGTCCCTTCGGTGTCCGCCCCTCCGCCCACCGAATCGACGGAGTTTGGCAACGGAAATATGAAAAGCAAACACTTCGGAAACGGCGATGGCGAATTGGACATGTTGTGGGTGAAAAGGGAAATAAAGGAAACGGAAGTAGAAAAAGGGCACAAAAATGCCAATTTGAGATGAGAAATTACAACCATTGAAAATTCACTTTATGATTATTTTTAAAAATATTTTTAATATTTCCACTCTCAACCAACAGAATTTCATTTCCTTCAGATTCGGCTTTTTTATTATGAATGGCGCTTTTTTCTGAAAATTCTTATAACACGTTTCAGGGTGTTTTGAGTGGCTGCGGCCTCCATTTCGACCTATTTGTAATCGGACCCGAATTCGAGCAATTTTATTTTTTTAATAGAATTTCAAAAATCATGAAAACATGTTTCCAGGTGTTCTGTGTCGCTGATCACGAACACGACTTTGCTAAACTTAAATTTTTTTTGGGATTTTCCCTTGTAAAAATGAAAGAGCTGACTCGAGTTAAAAACTAGACAGCTAAAAAATAAACTAAAAATTTGACCCAGGATAAAGTTTTTTCTTTTCTCTCATTTTGGTATTTTACAAATTCATTACATTTTTATATGAATTTTCAGCGATATGAAATTTTCTCTGTTACTCTTGAAAGGCCAAGTTAATTTGAACAGTAAGCGAATTCTTTTCGACTTAATTTTGTCTAAAAGGTGTCAAAAATTTAGCACACAAGTGGTTCAGAGGCATGTGGCAGAAGGGCTATTCGTGGCCATCGTTTTCCAGCGAAAATTGGTTTGTGGTATTCAGTGATAATTCCAAACATTTTTTGTATAGTTGAATTTAAAAATACTCATATTAGTCGTCCAAACGACGACTTTTTAGTTTTTAAAAATGCTATTTGCGGCGCGCTTCTAAAAAATTTTCTGGACGGTGGGTCTGGCGACGCCGATAGCCGCCGCCGTGAAAAATTTAATGCGATTCCTTAAGATTTTGTTCAAACAATGACAAATTTTACGATTTGAGCCACTTTTTAAAGAGATTTTTCCAGATTTTTTCATGCCTTGACCTGGGTTTCCTGGACAAAAATCCAGGCCCAGGAAAAATCCAGATCGATCTCTATTAACCATAATTTATAAAATGAAACCAATTTATAACTGACTAACCTAAAAACATGGGTAAAAATTAGAGATCGGTATTTTGAAAAAAGCCTGGACCTGGACCTGGATTTCCAAACTGACCTGGACCTGGATTTCCAAACTGACCTGGACCTGGATTTCCTGGACAAAAATCCAGGAAAATCCAGGTCCAGGAAAAATCCAGGTTGCCGAAAAATGACCTGGACCTGGACCTGGATCCAGGTCCAGGCCGATCTCTAGTAAAAATGTTAAAATTTAAAAAAATCTTTTTTTTTGGCAAAACCATGAAGTTTATTGTCTTGGTGATTGATTGTCCCATTGTGTTTTCAGCACCGAATGTCCGCCTCCGATTGTGACAGATCAGGCCGTCATCAGAGTGTGTTGACCACAAATCTAACATCAGACTTACGACGTCATATCTATGTTTTTTGTCAAACTTTATTAATGTTTTTTAATTTTTAAATGTGAAAAAAATATTTTTTTGGGTACTTTTCTGTTTTGAGATTCCCACCTGAAACTTTCAAATAGTCATTTATAGGGTAATTTGTGGCGCTGATCACGACTATGATCTTTTATTTGCAAAATTCCGAAACCCGGACCCGAATTCATACAAAAATTCGTTAAAAAGTTATACAGAAAATCATAGATTATATCACGTCGTATGTCTGATGTCAGATTCGTGAACTGTAACTCGGAAAATGCATATGTGTGATATACCATTGGATAGTGCAGGGTCGACTTCTAATTTGATTTTTAATTTTACGGGCCGATAGCGAAAAATAAAAAAATTATGAGGCCTCAAAAATCGAAAATTTGGCCAAAGGGCACATTTCCAGCTTTGTTCACTTTTTATTAATTCACAAGCCTTTACAATTGATTGTTTTTTACTATTTTCATGAATTAAAACTTGATTTTTAGTTTAAAAAATTGCTTTTTATTCACATAAGAAGTCGACCCTGCTCTATCCAATGGTATATCACACATGCATTTTCCGAGTTACAGTTCGCGAGGTTCCCTTGTCAGCACGGTTGCTACGGTTACAGGTTCGAGTCCTGTCGGGTGCTAACCTTTTATGATCCCTCTGTTTATCACTTAAATAATCCCCGACCAAATATCAAATTGCATTAAAATTTGCCTTTTTGTGGTACCAATGTTCTCAAGTAATAAATACCCTCTTTTTGCACAATTTGTGACTGTTACATTAAGATTTTGCTCATGGATCCCTATGAATATCCAGAGGCAATGGTTATTCCGTATGAGAAGTTCGATCTTTTAGTGAGTGATATCGACGAAGACAAACTCATGAAGGTGCCGTTGTCTTTTGTTCTTACAATTGGAGGTTTTCAGTCTATGTGATCACGGGTCTGATTGCCAAATTCGAAAGAAACCGAAGTGAAACCTGCACTTTTTCACTAAAAATTACCCAATTTTGGCCGTTTAAGGCAAAAAACTTAGTAAAAATAGTGGAAAATGGAGTTCCGGCGGGCCGATAGACGACGCCGGGGGAAAATTTTTGAAAAATGCCAATTTTGCCCCCCCCCGGCAGAGTGTGGCGGCTGTTGCTCCGTCCATAATTTTTTCCAAAATTGACATTTATTTTTTAGTCTAAAAATATCAAGTTTGTTAAAATCGGTTTATGGTTCCGTTGCCATGTCAGCGTGATCGTTGTAATAGTCAGATTATCAATGTCTGGTTTATGGTTGCTCCTGGTAAGATAATTTTGCCAACTTTGTCATGATAGTTCGCGCTAATACAATGACGTTTCGTACAATTCTCAAGTTTTAGCCCATAACTTTTTGTTAGTGAGTATCAATTTCTCCATATTTGATGCCATTCGAAAGCTCCGTATTTAGAATGTATGATTAAGCAGATGTTAAGCGATTAAGAAACTTAAAAAAGAAAAAATCATGAAAGTCTCGGTTTTTTCAAATATTAAATTATGACTATTTCGAGTCGCTTAACTTCTGCCAGTCATAATTCTAAACACTTAGGGCTTTCGATCGACATAAGATTAGAAATTGTTGGACAAACAAAAAAGTATGACTTCCATTGTACGAACTGTCAATGACACGCCAATAACATACATATAGTTAGTAAAATAAATGTGTCAAGGATCTCCATACACAACGCTTACCAAGAAAACGTGTGAAACGATCTTGGAAGGAAAAAATATAGAAGATCTTCCTCGTTTTTTTTCGTCTTCGTATTCTGGTATGTTTGGTAGGTTACTATATGTACTGAATTTAAGCGGCAATCATTTGCAAGTTAATGTATAGGCAGGCACTTGCAAATACTCGAAAACCCTACTTGACCGTTGCATAAAAAGGGTTCTTTTTCGGAGTTCCAAAAAAGGCAATTGTCTACACAGCGGCCCAATTTTGGGCTCTCAGTGCGGGACTGGGTCGTTTTGGCGCCGACGTTTTGGCGCCAGCCTCAGTTTTTTTATTATAACTTTTTTTCTTGTTGACCAAATCTAACAATCTTGGTATCATTCGAAAGCCCTTCACAAGCTCTATTAGCCTTACAAAAAACAAACAAAAATTTTAGCTTCTAAAAAAGTTATTAAGAAAAAAACTCAAAAATTTCGACTTTTTTGGAATTTCATGTTATAACTTTTTGGCTTAAAGACTTTCTAAAAACCTTCCTCTTATCATCATTCTTCTAAACATGTTAAGCTTTCGATTGATACCAAGATTGCTGGATTTGGTTAACAACAAAAAAAGTTATAACCCAAAAACTTGGGCTGGCGCCAAAACGTCGGCGCCAAAACGATACGGACCCTCTCAGTGCAAATAGGTTTATTATTTAGTAATCAGAACGCCAAAACTTAAAATTTTCCGGGGATTTTCCCTTGCAAAAGCACAAGAGCCGATCTCGAGTTAGAAAATATACTTTCAAAAAACAAAATAGAATTCGATAGATGGGGTCAAAAAACTAGCCTAGGCAAAATTTCAAGAAAGTCACAACTTTGGAAAAATTTTTACGACTGCGCGAATTTTCAATAATTTTAATTCTTTTTTAGCCAAGTCCACAATTTAAGGCCAACCCAAATAAAATTTACAATATTCTCCAGAATTTTCCCTTCAAAATGAGCATAAAATGGTTTTATTTGCTCTAGTATTCACCAAGTTATAAGCTAAGAAAATTTCATAAAATTGTCGATGTTGTACGTAACCAACGCTTTTTGAATATGATTTTTTATTGCCACGAAAACTTTTATTAATAAAAAAATAATGGAAGGGGGCAATTATTAGCAGGAGAGAGTGCCAATGATCGGAAAAGAACGGATTTATGGGCGAATTAGAAGCCAAAAATGACCAAAGAGACTGAGCGACTGCAAACATTTTCATAATTGTACTTGGAGCCCAAAATTGGGCCGCTGTGTCTAGAATTGTGATCCTGATGAAAAAATTCTGTGTTATGAATATGGGATTAAAATATGCTGGTCACGGATTTGTTCAGATTTTGAAAAATCATTGATTTGTCGAAGGGTAACTTTGTGGATATTTTTGCTTATTTTACCGTGCTTTTTTTGTTTGATCTTATAAAATTTTATTAACAGAATTGAAGTAAAATCAATTGAAATCAATGATTTTTCAAAATCCGAGCAGGTTCGTAATCACAAGGACCAGAATTCCACACAATTGTCAAGTAAAGATTTGGTCGCTAATTTGATTATGTTAAGGATCGGAAGTTCGTCAGTCAGTGTAATGTTTCAAAGCCCCATTTTGAGCAAGTGAACATTTTGGGGAACGATACTTTGAGTCACATGCGTTTGTCCCCAATCGCCATTTGGGATAAGAAAGAGTTCAGTTTGGTCAGATATCCAACACCTAAATATTTTTCATTTCCGTTTTTCAAATATTAATTCCATTGTGATTGTGCTTTGTCGCTGGGTACTTATGGCTTTTGCCAACAACTTCAGAAAAATTAGTTTAAAAATTCTGGGAGGGAGTGGCAAAAGCCATAAGTGCTGCAGGACGACACCCAACTCGTTTTTTGTCTATATAACTATGTAGGAGGCAGACAGCGTGAAGTCAGACAGTTCATATACATATAACACGCAAAAAACGAGTTGGGTTTTTACCGTACTGAAGAGGTAGAAGTTTAGCAAATATACGAAACGTCTGAAAATTTTGCAGACTAATAGAAAATAATTGGAGCTCTCAAATGTCACCAAGCTTTTTTGATTGGATTTTATGAGAAAAGCATCAATTTTCTTCAATTTTTCTTCTTTAGCTACTCAGCACCATCCCATTTTAATCCTCTCCCAAACCGAAATTGTCAAGTAAATATTCACTTTTTCCATTTCACCTTTTTCTTCCATTTTTGTGTTTTATTTGTTAAAAAAATTTACCACGATTTTTGTGGTCAAAATATAATAATTTCATGTAATTAAGTATTTTCGACACAGACTCCAATAACACTTCCTTTATTAATAAAATACGAACCAATCATCAGACATATGAAAACAAACGCTCACACAAACAATAGGCATGACAAGATATAAACAACTACTAGTTTAGGTCCAGCAGAAGAGAGTGATTGAGAGGAAAGGGGCACTCTCCAAAAGTAAGGAACAGCGAGTAAAAGGGGGTGAAGGGAAATCGGAAAGGGTTGCGAGGAAGTGTCAGAAAATGAAGTCCTCCTTCGCCATGTCGAGAGCCCAGCGGAATTTGTCGCGTTGCGTTTTGCTGAATATTTTCTCAACGGGCACGTCATTCTTTTTGCACCATGCAACCGAAATCCTGAAATTTTTTTGGACATAGTAAATTGGAATATTCGATAGAACCAACCTCGGATCCAAGTAGTTCAGTTTTGAGGTTCCCAGTGCAATTTGTTTGTTTTCATCCTGAAATCAAAAATGACCAATCTTTGCTGTTCCCGATTCGTTGATTTGAAGGGTGACTTATTTCCCCAAAAAAATCAAATTCCAAATTTGTTCGGAATTTTTGCCAACCCTTCCTTCCCCATGCCTTGTCCGTGCGCTGTGTGTTCAGTTTGGCGATCTGTTCCTTCAATCTTTCGTATTTTTTTGCCATTTTCTCGTCCACCGATTTGCTCTTCTTCAGCTGATCCTTCAACTCCTTGTACTCCTGCTTCTTCTCTTTTATCTGAATTTTGCTTAGGATTTGCTTTTCCGTTTCATGTCATATTCACTTTATTCTCCAAATTTTCCATCGACTTTTCGTGCGTTTTTGGCACTGCCCTTTGATGGTTACAAAGGATGGCCACCTGACGATTTGCACCTGAATGTAGGCAATATAAGTGAAATGCCTCTGAACCAGTGGCTTTACGATTGTAGGAAAGCATTTTCTCGTGGACGGAATCGGAAGCTGAAATTTCGGAATTAATTTGGCAATTAAAAATGAGATGGATACGATTTGTCAGTTTGTCCAGCTGTTCTTGGAGAGTGATCGACGCGTTATACGTACGAAACACTTTCGCGGTCAGTCCGTCCATCAGTTCCTTCAGGTATTGGTTCAACGAACTCGTCTAAACAAGCGAGTAAATAAGCAATGTTTCCTTTTTGCTCTCTCACATCCAATCGGTCGAACAAATCGTCCCCCGGGTCTTTCTCCTCCATAAAAAGCTTCAGATTTTTGAACACTTGCTTTTCCACCGGCACACGGTTGTAATAGCGGATGGAGTCTTTGCCGAGGAAGTCGAATTCCACAACATACTTCAGGTCGTCCATATCATCGTGCAATTTGATGTGCTCACAACGCAACGAGCAACAACCGACCGTGTCTGAAAGCAAAGTTGCATTTTTCCAAGTTTACATTTTAAGGCAGATGTGTGAAATTTGACCGGCCGCTTCGTCGGTGTCTTTTTCATTGCCCGCACGAAGTGCCAATTTGTCGATAAAATATAGTGCCACGGCACGCTGACGGATACGCATTTCCTTAGACTTAAAGTCGGCGAGGTACTGCTGGCGGATTTGACCGACATGTCCTTTCAACTAAAAACATTGCAGTTTTATCGTAGTGTCTCTGGTTGATTTGTAACTCGCAAAATGGCACACCTTTCTCGCCTTCTCAAACTTCTCCCAGTCCTTTTGGCCTTTGAGTTTGCTGGACGGATTCAGCATTATGTACTTGTTGCTGCCCAACACATTTTCGGTCCATGAACACAGCCAAGTGACCTGTAAATCACGGACATTTCCCCAATATATTCGGGTTCTCCCCAAATGTACAGTGTTATCATGACGGATTTCCTTCCATTTGTGCCCCTCCGGCGGCATAATCTTCAGTCCTCTTGAGCAGTTGATGACCACATCCTCCGGCTGGACCCGTTTCTTCAGAGAACCCATCTTTGGATGGTCACCTGTTCATCAACAAGTCTCGCTTTCCTCTTCGTTCTCTTATTTCACTCAAATTACCTCTCCCCCTGAATAGTCCCGGCGGTTCTATTCGGAAGTTGCCAATTTTCTGTTTGTATCCGTCCAACATGGCGAACCCGTACACCTTTGCCTCGCCTTCCTTCTCCTCTTTCTCCGCCTTTTTCTCCTCTTTGCTGCGCGCTTTGCGCTTCTCCGACTCCGACACGTAAAAAGCGTGCATTTGCCTTTCAATGGATGTAAAGTTACAAAATCTCTCGTCTTTTTAATTTTTTGTTTACCTAAAATCGCATTTGGCCAAATCTTTAATTTCGGCTCGCTCCGCCTTTGTCATCACTTTGACCCAATCCTTGAAAAAGTTCTGGTTGAACACCGGTTTTGACGTGTAGTCGTGGTCGAGCATTTTCGCGTAAAAGGAAGCCACTTCTTCGGCCGGCAAAGACAAATCCATCTCCTTAAAAAACTCCCATATCAAATTTTGGTTTTAAAGTTTAATTCCACCATACCTTTCCGTCGTATTTGAACTTGATGTGTTTTGGCAATGGCACATAGGCCGGTGCAAAGACGGGCCCTTTGTGGACAAGCGTTTGCCATTTGATGGACCCATCGGAGGCGCCCGCGTTCGACTCGTCCTCCTCCCACCAGCGCCACACTTCCTCTTCTTCCTCCTGTTTCTTCACACGTTTCTTGGACGGACTTCCCTGGGAAGAGGAGGGCTGGAAATGTCCAAAAATACCAGGGTTAAACATATAATATTCCAGGGAAATTAGAATGCTTTTTCTCTACTTTTGAGTGTCCCTTCCCTCCCATTGTTTCCCTTCGCTTCTTCTTCCGACTGACCTCTTCCTTCACTTCAACTTTCGTTGTCTTCCGTTTCTTGTGCTCAACCCCAGCGCCGCTCTCTTCCTTGACCTCCACCTTGGTAACTTTTGTTGTTTTCGTTGACTTTTTGCTGTCGCTTTTCTTCGCCGGGGATGGGTCCGACTTTTGTTTCTTTTTCTGAAGTATGTCATCCTTTTTCATCCGTTTTCCTTCTCTTCGCCTTACCTTTGGCTGATATTCCTCCTCTTCCCCGTCGGAGTCGTCGTCAAAGTCTTCTTCCTCTCCGCTGCTTTCGTTCTTTTTTCGACTTTTTGAGGTCGATTCCTTCGACTTTTTCGGCACAACTTCCTCAGCTTTTTCCCCCTTTTTCTTCTCATTGCTGGTTTCTTCTTTTCTTAAATTGGTTTGTTTTCAAGTGATGTTACCATAAAAAGGCAATTCTTTTAATATATAAAAAAGCGCTCAAAATGTTCGTTACCGTTTCCCCGTGGTGTCGCGTATCCGTTCGCCCCATGGAACATTGTCCAAGTCGGTCCCCTCACTTTGTCCTCCTTTTGGTGCAGGAACATTGTTCCCACCATTTTGCTGGTGCTCATTGTTAATAACAGCAGCTTCAGATGAGGAATTGGACAACTAAAAAATACAATAAAAATTCGTGACACAAAAATCTTAGTAGTGGAAAAATACTCCGTTTTCGGTGCCCGTGCCAATGGAGGACCCTTCTTGGCTTGAATTCGAGTCCATTAGGTCACCACCATTCAACAGTGGGGTCTCTCCATTTGCCTCAGCCATCATTGCCATATTAGGGCAGGACAACAGAAATTACAATACAATAATAGTTAAAAGGGGGGTACGGTAATAAAAAAACTTAAATATGAAAAAAATTTCTTGTAACAAAGAAAATGAAGAAAAGAATTAGTAATTCAGAGAGACAATTACGATCGATTAAACAGTAAAAGTACTCACGAAAGGTAAGTTAAAGAACAAGCTACGCAAATGAAACTGAATATGTAAAAAAACTGCGGACGACGTACGGAGCACGAAAAAGCTTAAAGACAGACAAAATGCCACAATAATTTATTGATTAAATTTAAAATTGAAATTATTTTGTACGTCTGGCACCAACCCAAAATTAAAAACTGACAATTACCGCATTCCTTTTCCCTCTGTTTGAGCTTTAAGTCCAAATCCGCCGTACACAAATGAGTGATGAACAAAGCATTCGCCGATGTATTACAAATTTATGTTCCAATTTGGATCCAGCTTTGATTAACGTTTTGTTGGACGATGACCAATTGCTAACAGACTCTCAAACTGATAATGATACGTTGCTGTTTCCAATTGTAAAAGCTTTTAGACAACTTCATGCTCAATTGAAGGTATAATAAATAAAAAATTAAACATTTCTCAATTTATGATATTTACAGTAATTCAGGAGGAGCTTAGTTGCGTTTTAACTGGACAAATTGGCAGTGAACCAAAACCTTTTACTCTGCTTTCGATTTTGGAAAAACAACCAAAAGAAAAGTCTGACGATAAATTGGAAAAAGAAAAAGGCAAAAACCTCATTATTATAAATTATAAAATTAGGTTTCCTTCAGAAATGCCAAATTCGAATGGTAAAGAAAAAGCATTGAATGAATGCGCTGAATCGATTGAAGTGATCAGTTTGAAAGAGCAGAAAGCAAACGAACTGAACATTGATAAAATGGTAAAAGAGAATTAGCAAATAATTAATTAATACATAAAATACAAAATTAGAAAACCGATGTTGCCAATACGACGCGGAAGAATGTACTCGAATTCCAATTCATCGATGCCTTTTCGCTTGGAAAGGAAAAATATTGCGATTTTGTTGACCGATCGGTCCAAGTCGAAAGTGACTTGGATTTTGCCAATTTAAAAGTGGAAAGCATTGAAAAGGAGGATGAAAATCTTGTTGAAAGTGTCAGTGCCGCTTCAATTTACAATGGCAAAGAAAGTTCGTTTTCAACAACAGCGAACTCGACAAATTCCACTGAAATGAGTGTTGGGGAAGTGAATGGACGGAAAGTGGCGCGAATATTGGCCACGAGGTGGGAGTGTTCACAAAGATAACATTTGGATCGGTTCCGGTTTCAGAAGTGGCATTGATGTTTATAATGCGGACACCGAAGGCGCACTTCTCACTTTTGCACAACGGCGGAAGCCGCAAAAAAAGTGGTGAGAAAAGCAATAACAACAAAAATATTGAGATTATATAATTAGGTATTAATTTTTGGACAAATCGGTTGTAGCTGTGCAACCAGCAACAAATGTAATCATTCGTTGGCGGAGGAGCGGCGCATTGTCATTACGTCACGGAGGCAATCGCCACAAGCGGAGGACGACGAACTGGTCGAAGTTCTGTCTGCCAAAACATTAACCGAAGAGAGAAGGGCACACAGTGGAGGAGGACAGAAAAGTGGCAAAAATGGACAAAGAAAAGGGCGAAATGGGGAGGAGGACGAGGAACAGTCAACGCTGGACCAAGTGACACCAATCCCAACAACTTTGGAACTGAGCAATTCCACATGATAAACTAACAATAAGTTATTCCACGTTACCAATTAAAGTGTAATAAAAATGCATTTGGATAAAGAACAGTGATACAATAATATATATGAGCAAAAGCGAAGGACACTTTTATAATTTAGGGAGACCGATGCTTATTTCAAAAAACAAGGTGACTTAGGTGGACTTAAAAATTAGATTTATTCTATACATACTGCCGTATCTATAAAAGTGCCGACAAACGAAAAATGCAGTCAAAGTGTGGGCAATGAGAAAGGGATTCAACGACCTCCCGCTTTTCGGTTGCTATTTGGCGTACGACGGCGTTTTGCGGTCCTCGCGGTCGAATGGGTCCCTCCACACGGGCAGCCCTCCCGCAAGTTCCTCCCTCGACACGGGCATCCGTTTCCACCACTCGCGTTGTTTCTCAGCATAATATTCGTTGCTGATCATCGGCTGAATGGCAATCGCCCAAAATGCCGCACCAATAATTGTAACAGTGGCCACAACTCCGAAGAATTGGGGCTTCATGTAGCGCTTCACTTTCCAGTACACATTATCATAAAAGCGGGCGAAGGGAGGCAATTTAACTCCCGAGGGATAGCGAATTGGTGACATTGCGTATCCAAAAATTGTTTAAATGGGATACACTTTGGAATATTTGAAAGAAATTTAAGTAATGGTCATTGGAAACTATAATTATAGCAATTTGTTGGAATTGATAACTTTAATATTCTTTTCACAATACAGGTAAAAGTAATAAAATTCAACATTTCTTCACCTCTTGCGTTTGGAATAGGGATTATGGACAGAAAATTTCGAATGTTAGGCAAAAATAGGTATACAGCTAAAATGTGTGACAGAAATAGAACAAAAAAATGAAAACACCAAATCACGTAGAAACACTTCAAATTTGTTGTGATCGGAACGTAATTTGCGAAGAAACGCACAAAAATTCGGTTTGGCTCCCCCCAGAAAAAGTCACAAAAGGGTAATTTCAACCAAACTTTTTTGCCACTTTCTGTCGATTTTTTTTTTGTAACTATCATCTAAAATTTTGTAATGTAAATATAGCAAAAAAGGTTGAATAGAAGATAGATTAATGGGTATGGTGGCTAATTTGTATCACTTTGAAAACGCCTCGAACACGGCGTATATCACATCGAAGGCGGAGCCAGCGGAACTTTCGCCTCCGCCGTTGGCCTGCAATTTGCTGCTTTTCACACTCTCCGCCTCATAGTCCGTCTCCAGCAAAGTCCGCACGCGTTTCATCGCCAATTCGTAGTCTTATGGAAACGGTGGGATAAACAAATGGAAAACAATTGAGCAGATAATCCCCGAATACCCTGGTCATTCAGTGGGGAAAAGGCATTCTCGAGCACGTCGCTGGCATGTGCCAAAATGAGCAGAGAAAGCATTTTCTTGTCCATCCGTTGGAAATCGTTCGTCCATTTGGAGAGGACCGCCTCTTGTACTCTCTGAAACATTTGAACAAAAAAATACTTTGAAAGCATAATTAAAACGAAGACCTTCTGACAAAAAACTGCATTTTTGTTAATTTTTTAAAGCCCATTTTCCCTCGTATTTTTCATTTCGAATGGGAGGGGGCAATTACCTCCTCTCCCACCCCCCTCTTTCCCCTGGATAGGGCTTGATCGGTAAACAAATTCATTGGTTACAAAATTACTAATTTAGGGAAATGTCACCTAAGCTGAATTTGGGCATTTTCGGTTCACAATTTGAGTAAAACGCACTTTGACAAGTTTTGCCTTTGCATTTCCATCGTTCAATGGATGCGTGGTCATGTCGAAAAGGAGGAAATTCTGCTTCTCCGTAGTCAGCACGCCCTTTTCCACAAGATTTTTTGCAAGCCTTAAAAGATAAGTTTTTTAACACGAATTTATGAATAAATTGCAATTGCCTTTCTCGTAAGTTTCTGATTTGATACCGCAGCTTCAAAGGGTTCCACGTTTCGCCACTAAATGTAAAAAAAAACATCTTAACAATGCATTTTCGCGTTTTTGGCCCACCTCAGATATTCAATCCAACTGACCACCGTCTCTTTTTGTGGTGTCTCTTTGATGTGTTTAAGTGCTTCGTCCAAAATAACATCGCCGGTCATTTTCTCATTCTTCAAAATCACCTTAAATGCCTTTTCGTGTTAAAGAAAGGACGTCCCAAAATGGGACCTTCCGAGAGGAAAAGCCCTTTTTTCGCATCCCCGCCCTTTCCAACTCAATCCGTCCGCGCAACGCCAATTCGATGAGCACACAGCCACGCAGTCCGCTGCTGATGCAGTCATTCCAAAAGGAAGTGTACCCCTAAGTTTTTGAAAAATTTTAGGAGGGGACAAAAAATATAGAATAAGTTAAAGATTGACAAATAGCCATCCCCCACCTCTCTGTCCTTGAGCCCAAGCAGCAGAATTTCCTCCATCAGTGTTAGCCGTTGCATTTTGTCGTTGTCCTCATCACCAGCACCATTTGAGTCGGTTGTCTGTCTGTAAGTACCCGCCGATTTGTCATCATTCTGAAAGGAAAAGTCCAAAAAGTGTAAATTTGGCATTAAAATTACACACATCCAATTGTTGACCACCGTTTGACGAATTGTTCGACTCGGCTGCTTTCCGTCGCCTTTGTACCAAACCTTCAGACATTGCCCTGATTCTTTAGTTTAAATTTTAATTACAATCAGATAATATTTAGTGGTGAAAAGGCATTCTGTAATTTATACTATTTAATTAGGTAATTGAATTTGATCAAATCAGAGAAATTTTTAAACAAAGGCGAATTAATGTTTTTTATCTCCAATTAAAGAATTGAATGAAGCTTATTTTTATACAGAATGCCAATGGGCGGTGGGAGGGGGGGGGGGAGAAGCGGGCGAATGGACAGAACGAACGACGGGCCCACGGGGGAGGGGAAATGGGGGGGGGGAGATAAAGGCAAGAGGGAAAAGTTGGGAGGAAAATCATTTTTCAATGCTTTCCGTTTTATTTTTGAACAATTTTTATTTAGACACGCCACTTCGTTGTAAAACTTTTTGGATATTAAAACTTAAGCGAGTGATTATGGCAAATAAACGATTCAATAGCGATATCAAAAACTCCAAATTTTAATGGTGTGTGTAATTAAGAAGCTGGCCTTTATTACAGATAATTACAGATAATAGCGGCGCGCCCAAGCACTCATTTACAAATTATAAAATTCGTTAATTGCATATCCATTTCTATTTAAAATTGGCTAATTGTTAGTTAAAGAGCCGTTAAACCGCTGCAGCTGAAAGCATTTAAATTTAAACTTCGTTTTTGACAATGTCGCTGGTCGAATTAAGCAAATCCCGTTGGTTCAATGGGTATCAGAAAATTTTCGAACATAACAGGTTTAGTGAAATGAAAAAAAGCAAATTGGAATTATTTTATTGTTACAGTGCCCAGTTAAAGTGCCGAATGCGATTTGGGGTTTATTTACCGGACAATCAGCCGGAAAGCAATTTGCCAGTGCTCTTTTATCTTTCTGGTATGAAGTCAATAGAATTTGAATGGCTGGAGAGGGAGAGACTGAGAAAAAACATTTGAGGTTTGAAATGCACCGAGGAAAATTTTGTCGTCAAAAGCGCCATGCAGCGATTCGCATCCAATCGAAAAATCATTGTGGTCAATCCCGACACGAGCCCCCGTGGCGTTGTCACTGGAGACGGCGATGACCCCAGTTTTGGTGCTGCAGCAGGATTGTAATAATTGCTACACAGCAGAGCTCGACATTTTGATAAAAGCCTGGACCTGGATTCCATGTTGGACCTGGATTTCTGGACAAAAATCCAGGGAAATCTGGGTCCAGGTCGAACGAACTCTACTGATCAGAAATCATAAACCCAAAATGGTGTCAATTTCAGTTATTTGGACGCGACGGAAACAAAATGGGCACAGAATTATCGAATGTATTCCTACATTTTGGATGAACTCGTGCCACTCGTGTTCAGCACTTTTTCAGTGGAGAAAAATAAATGCGGAATTTTTGGACATTCAATGGGAGGCCATGGCAAGTGGTGAACACGCGGTGTAGGCACGGACCAATCTGTCCGCGGTTAGAGGGAGGGTACACGGAGACACACCCAACCATGGAACAACCCCCCAACCAACCCATGGGACACCCAACCCCGCCATCCCAATCCGCTACCAGACATAATGAATCCAGAGAGCACCGTCCTCGGAGTTGGCATTAAAATGGGACATTCACTCACTCAACCAAAATACTTTCACAATGTTTTCATTTTGCCAGACTTTTGTTTGAGTTTAAAAGAATTGTTAAATGTCTCTGCACTTTTGCCACTGACTTTTTCCCAGGTGCTCTGACCATTGCGCTTAAGCATCCGGAATTGTTCAGCTCCGTGTCGGCCTTTGCCCCAATTTGCAATCCGTCGAAGAAAGGACAGAAATATTTGCGTGTCTTTTTGGGGAACGATGAGGGAAAATGGGCAAATTACGACGCCACGGAATTGGCCAAAAAATACGAAGGGCCCAAAAGGGAAGTGCTAATTGACCAGGCGAGTAGAAAAACAGGAACAAAAAGTGATCAAAAATGATGGAATGTTTTGAAGGGAAGTGCCGACCCATTCCTTGCCAAAGGCGACCTTTTGCCAGCCAATTTGTTGGCCGTTGAAAATCCGAATCTAACGTGGAAATACCGACTTCATCCCAATTACGACCACGGCTACGCTTTTATCCAGACTTTTATCGGAGACCATTTTGAACACCACGCCAATTGTTGGGCAATTTGATGTTTTAAGCGCTTTTATTTTCCGCTGTTTTTTTTGTCTCAATTTTAATTGGACAGCTTTTCATATCAATAAAAATGGACCTTTGTTACAAGTCTAGCTTTTTTAAATTTCGTAAATTTATTGTTATAATTTAAAACAAAAAATACAAATGGTAAATAAAAAAATATGGGGTTTCTGTTATCGTTTAAACGATGGCAAAATAAACTGAGAGATTAAAAATGCCGCCGACGATGAAATAACAAAGTACAAAAATTAGCAAACAAATTAAGTGAGTGATTAAGCTTGTCTTTTCGGTAAAGGATTAAGGGCTGAGTTCGTTTTTGAGTTCATTCTGTCCCCGTCGGTCGCTTTTCCTTCCCTCAGCCGCCCTCCGCAATTACATCGTCAAAATTGCGCCTCCTTCGCCAGTTCGAATCGCTGCTTTTCCGTCTGCCCTTTAGCTGCGCCACAATTTGATGCGTCTCGCGCCCCTTCGTCTCCGGCAAGTACAGGTAAAGGTAAAGCAGACTGAGCAAAGAGGGCACGGCGAACAGAGGGCCGAACGAAAGCGGACCGACCAACTGAAAACGGACGGGGAAATTGGGACGGAATTGGGGAGGGGGGGGGGAGGGAAACTTTGTAAAGGGGGAGGGTGGCGAAGTTGGTCAAAGTGATCAGCAGAGATATCAGAGAGAAGCTCAAGCAGAACATGGACGAACGGTGTGCCATCGGCACGAGCTCGGGAGCGATGAAATAGGAGATGGGACCGATGGCCAAACTGAAGACAGAGAAAGAAACATTTGGAAAAGGGCGCCGTAATGGCTTTGCAATTAATCACTGATCAGTAATTAATGTAAGCAAAATGTGTGTGATCAATTGCAAATTCTGTCCCCAAAAAGTACCCGTACGATACGATGTACGCCATCATTCCCGTCACTGCCACAAAGCGTGCCGATGGCACCACGGGACTGAGCGCGGCACCGACAACGAACAGAACAAGCAAAAAGACGGAAAAAGCACCGACGGAAAGAAACAAATGGCGACGCGGAAAACGGTCGACAAGAAAAGCGGCGAAGACGCAGCTGACAGTCAGAAGGACCATCATCAGAGAGGAGCTCAGCTGGGCCAACGAACTGAACAGAGAGACAATGAGAAATATTAAGGAGAATGGAGAGAGTGGGAGGGAGAGAGAGACCTGAGAGAGAGGGGGAGGGAAGGGAGAGAGAGAGAAAGGAGAGAGAAAAAGAAAATGAGAGAGATGAGAGAGAGGGAGGGAGAGAGAGAGAGAGGGAGAGAAGGACAAAAACAAAACGGAGCAAAACTCACGTGGAGAACTGCAGAGAAAGCATGAAGAAAGTGCTGGACTGGAGGATGGGGTAGAAGGCCAAAGTTGGCACCATGGCCATCAGAGAGAGGAACAAAGCATGGCGAAGATAAGGCACCGTAAACAGAGACTGAAACGGGCACAGAGTGCAATTAATGGGGAACAGGGATTTTACGCACCGTCCCAATGGATTGGCTAATAAGCAGTGATCAGCCTATCCGCTTCACCCCCCCCCCCCAACTGACCACAAGCGATGCCTCTCTTTCTGTGTCCCCGTTGTCCTGTGCTTCCTGCTGATAGTCCTTCAACGCCTGTTCGTTCGATCCCATTGGGCCTTGGAAGAAAATGAGTGACCGTCGTGCCGCTTCCTCGTCGCCTCTGGAAAATTTGATTTCAAAGTCAATTTTCAATTGGTCCGACTTTGCGATCATCAAAAATTTCGGCGTCTCGGGAATCCATGCCAAAAAGAGCACGGAGAGAATGCCGGGCAGGACGGGCACAAAGAAAAGCAAAGTGAGCGAATGGCCGAGCAGCGGACGGATGCCGAGAAGCATGCCGAGAAGACCCATGGCGGAGTAACCGGTGGCGAACAGCGAGGAGAGGGCGCCGCGCAGATGGGTGGGCGAAATTTCCTGTGCCAATTTGCATTCGTCGCTCCCTCTAATTGGCATTTACCTGGAGGTAAAGGATGGCAACGGTGTCGGACCAATGATAGTGAAATGGGAAACATTTTTGGGTGGGCGAAAAAAAAGAGAAAAAACGGACTAAGTAAAAAGGAGGAGGTGGACGAAGGCCAAAGTCATCATCGCAGTGGCCAAAATGTAAGCGGCTGAAGAAAGCGAACGGAATGCCAAAACGTAGAAGGCACTTACGCTTCCGTCCGTATTTGTCGCACAAACGCGGCGAACAGAGTGCGCCCACAATTTGGCCGGCGTACCAGCAGCTGTTGATGGCCGAGCGGAGCAGCGAGAAGTGCTGGTCGGTCAGCTGAGTGCCGCGGTTCGTGTACGACTCGTTCAGGTACGAGTTCAACTCCATCACGGCAGTGTTCACCGAAGTGTGCTGCAGAGGGAACATTTGCATTTAAAAGCAACAAAAAGCCAAATGCATTCAAAAAAAGGAAAAAATGCACTGTACTGACCATAAATGCGCTGGGAAAGTTCGTAATGCAAGTCAAACAGCAGCCGATGCCGACCAATTTGAACGTTTGGTTGACCGACAGAGAGCAGGCCAATCCCTTGGCAGGCGATGTGCTGATGTTGCCGACCGATCTGCTGATCGATGAGTTGGCCAACTCGGCACTTTTTTCGGTTGGTGGTTCGGGCGAACTGTGGACGACATTTGCGGAAGTTGGACAACCGCACATTTGAAAACAAAAAGGAACAGATCAAAGGGCAAAGGGAGGCGAGGGAATTTGGCAAAATGATCAAAAGAAAGCTAAAAGGAGCAGAGAAAGTTGAAAAAAAGCATTTGCAAATGCAAAAGGAAAGGTTAAAACACATGGGAAGAGAAAAGAAATGAGGGGACTGAGAAGAAGGGAAGAATGGTATTCTCTGTCTGAGGTCATCATAAATGTTATTTTCCAAAAAGGGAGTGCCATTTGAGTGCATTCCGAGTGCGGCAAGGGCAAAACGAGTGCAACGGTGGGGGGGGGGGGAAGACGGAGGTGCTGCCGCTGTCCAACAGCGAATGGACGCGCGGGTAAATGTGAACCCGTCGTTGCACGTACGTCCGCCCATTGCTCCGTTTCCTCCCCACCCGCCGTTTTCCGCCGCGTTTTTCGTAGTTCCCGGCCAAACCGTCGCACTTTCTCTCCGTTTTTAACCATTGCGGTCGTTGCTGTGTGTTTGGGGTCGGGGATGACCTTTCCAATGCGTCATCATTCCGTCGGTCACCGCCGCCGTCGTTGGCGAGGAAGAGAAAGAGTGGAGGGAGGCATTGCACCGGCATTCCCTCGACCGGCAAAACCACGCACACACACACAAACAGCACTCAACGAATGAATCGTCCCCCTCCCCTCTGACCACTGTCCACCCCCGCCCACCCATCCATTCATTAGTCACTGTCCTACCCCAATCGGCGAGTGATGGTGATAAAAGGAGCAATGTGCGGATGGGTGATGGTGCACTTACATCGCTCAGTCGTCCCACCGTCCGTCTCCCGCCTCCCTTTCCCTTCGCATTGTCTGCTGCTTCTGTGGGCGTCATTCCCAACCCTTCCAAGGAGGTCAAATTGTGTGGGAAGAATGTTAAGAATTTGCATCCTTCTCATCATTTTAAATAGGCAAAATGCAGCAAATGCGTGCCATCATCACAATGTACAAAATCAAATCGTACTCATTGTCAGCCCCCGTCACAGGTCAACAACCCCGGCGAAGCTTAACACAAGCAACACTCAGGTCCACTTCTCATAATTAAGCAAATGCGATGTTAAAAATTCAAAACCAAAAGATAGTTTGTTGTCGGATGGACGACGCCGGCGGGGGAAGAGGGACAAACAAAAAGAAATGGCAAATGGAAGAAAAAAAGAACGGAGCAACAAAAAGGCGAGGGGAAAGGGGACAAATTTAGACGGGCAAAAGGGAAAACGGGGGAAAGTGGGGGGAGGGGAGGGGAGGGGTCTAAAAATAATCGGCGGATGAATGAATGGGGGGAGCGGGGGGGGGGGGTAAGGGAAGGGGCCCTGGGGTGATCCATCCCCATCCCTATTAAGGGAAGTGCAAAGTCACAGATGCTAATTGTAAGTCCGAGGCTTGAAAGAAAAATAACAAAAAGTGAAAAGTGCCAAAGGCGTTAAAACTGCTTTGTATGTAATTATTTTTTGTTATCAAATCAAATGCATTGATCACAAGAAAGAAAAATAACAAAAAGTGAAAAGTGCCAAAGGCGTTAAAACTGTCGCGAGTGCCAAGTGAAATTTGGGAAGGGAATGATCCGCCGAATGGGCCAAAAGCAGCGCGGGCCGATCAGTGCCAATTGGATTTTCTCTCGAGAATTTTCGCTGCAAATTCATTGGCCGCGCGTAAAGCGAACGAAAAGTGACCGAAATTGGGGACAATGAATTGGCAAAAGAAGAGGGCACAGACGAAGGTGAAACATGGGTAGCGGTGGTCACTGAAAATGGGTATTTTGAGGGTTTTCACTATTCCAAAGCTATTGCTTTTTTGTGCTTATCGTATGCCCACCGTATGCCATCTCCGTTTTGGCTTTTTTCTGCTTTTTATCCTCGTCTATTTTGCTCCGGGATGCTTTTCCACTTCTTCCGTTCCCTTCTCTTTCGATGCTTTCATTCACATTTTCCCTGATTTTTCTCTCCTCCTTTTCCTCATAAAATGGTGGTAAATCGCCGTTGGGACAGTCCGCGCATTGGCAATTGCGCTGTCGGGCATTGCCAACGGCGCAGCGCCGGAGGCCATTTGTGGGAAGAAATGCCAACGCAGGCAGCAGAAATGAATGATTGGATGAGCGAAGGTCAGCGTGAGAAATGCAATGAGTGGACCTGAAATTGCCAAAATGGACATTTCCGTCGTCGGTAGGGAAGGGGAGGGAGGGGGGCTGTGATTCCTTTTCATTTTATTCGATAAATCCGTCGAGATTCAAAATGAGTGACCGATCGGTGCTGCTGCTGATCCCTTATCCCCACCTGTTCGTCAACAAATCGCGTCCCCACGGGTGCTCATTTCTGACCAAACAGTACAGCAAAGAGTCCGTACAATTCCTCGGCTTCTTCCTGCTTCTGCTGCACTCTGAGCTCAGTTCGTGCCACTGTGCACAATAAGTGCACTTTCGGATGTCCGGCGAAGGTCGAAAGTTTAAAGCAAACGCCAAAAGACAAATGGAAGCACAAGGCAATGAAATGAGCATAAGGTATGAGAGGGCGAAACGGTAAGGGAAATGATAGATAAATATATAAGTGGTACTGTACGAACTACAGTATTGTACGAATTACAGTCAGCAGTCGCTGATGAATATCAAATTTGGGAACGAACCGACAAAAATGAAAATTTAAGGGAGCGGCGGAAAAACGAAAGGAATGCCGTAAAGAATTCGGATGAATTGAAATTGAAAAGTATTCTTTCGGATTGGATGTTTAAACGGCGGGCGAGAAAAATCTCCAAAATTACAAAAGAGTGAAGTGCTCTCCAAATACTCTTAATTCACTGCTGCGGCTCATCTGCTGAAACTTCGGCAGGGGCGAAATAATTTAAAAATTTGGTTAAATTTGTCGGTTATTAAAAATGCCATTTAAAACCGCACAATGACAGATGGGATGCACACCATGCACTTGAGGAAACTGCTGAAGTAGAATTACCCCTTTGGCACAATTCCCCCATTTGGCTGGACACAATCTTTGCTTTTTTGAGTATGTTTTCTCATTAAACCAGAGCACAGTAAAACATTTTCTATTTTCTTCATATTTCTCGGATTCACTGCACCATTCACCGGCAGAATTGCCAATGAGTGAAATAAAATTGAGCGGCACACCACAATTGCTGCAGATGCCCCCGTGTCGTCCTGCCGCATTTTAAATCCACGGGGATGGAGTCCAATGGCAAATGTACTCTCATTTTAACATTCTCCGGCGGCGCCTACTTAAAAATTCAGCATTTTATGTAATATTTGTCTGTCCGTTTTGTTTTGTGTGCCGCTTCAAAAGCAATGGCTTTGAGAACAAATGACTGAATTACATAATGAATATTATTGGAAGTGCCTTTAATTAATTGATTGTTTCCTAAATTACATAACAATTATTCTTTTATTGGTCATTAATTTTGCGCTTTTCCATTAATTTTTGTTTATTTTTTCTCTTTTTTTGCTCTTCGCCTTTTCTGCCGCTTTTCGTTGATGAGTTGGGGTTGGGGTGAGCTCATTTCCCTCGTCCTTTCGTCACAAATGAACACAGCAAAGCGAGACGGAAGAGACAACACATCACAACAATGGAAATGTGCGACTGGGTGTCCTCCATTATTTTCTTCACACAGATGCCACTTTTGCCGATCAGTCGACCGACAAGATGGTCAGGCACTCGAATTTTCACTTCCACTTGAATTCCGTTCTTTTTGCAGTTTTTTGCGGTCGGTCAATACTTTCCTTTCCTCCCCTTTCTCTCCTTCCGTTTTTCCTTTCTTTTCGTTTCATTGGCTTTGCCTTTGGCTTCACCTCCAACGGCTCCCCCCACGATGCATTTGCCTCTTTTCGTACCTTTTCCCGTCCTTTTGGACTTACGTCGGTTGGCCCTTCGCCGGAACTTTGGCGCTTCAAATGATGGCACCACCATCCATCAAACTAAAATTTCCAAAAAGAGAAAGACCACCACTTCCTGCCCTTTTTTATTTTGAAATATTTTGTCCGTAAAATAACCTACCACACTTTCATGTTTATTTTAAGTAAACATGGTTTTTCAACATTTTTAGTTTTGTTTTCATTTCTTTCGGCAAAATGTCTCTGTCAGCGCTCAAAAAACAGTTCAACAAGGCCAACCAGTACCTGAACGAATCAATTGGCACTGCTGAGGCGACGAAACTTGACGAAGAATTTACGGAGATGGAAAGAGTTAGTGGGGGTATTTAAGCGAAATATGTATCAGTATCATAGAATTAAGCTTGTAAAAAGTGCAAATCTCATTTAGACAGTTGAAAATGCACTTAAAAATTTTAACAGAAGTGAGATAAAACTAATTCATTTTTCTAAATTTAGGATTTTTTGCTAATTTAATATTTCACCGACATTAATTCTAATTTCCTTTTACAGAAGGTGGACATGACAAACGAACTGATCACGCAGGTCATCGCGGGTACCAACGAATATTTACAGCCTAACCCTGGTCAGTCCGGCGTTTTCCAAAAAATTGTTTTTTCCCTGTGCAAATTTTGATATAAATTCTCCCAAATTTTAAGCGGTTCGTGCCAAAATCGCCGCATTGGGCGCAATGTCCAAAGTGCGCGGTTCCACCAAAAATCAATCGTATCCCCAAACGGAGGGAATGTTGGCGGACACAATGCAAAAGTACGGCCGTTCGCTTGGCATTCAATCGGACTTTGGAAAGGTTTTTTGAAAAATAATCGATGTATTGTACAATTTTTTGCTCTTTCTCAGGCCCTTTGTGACGCGGCCGATGCCTTCCGTCAAATGGCCGACGTAAAATACCAATTGGAGGACAACGTAAAGCACAACTTTCTCGACCCGATCAGCGATTTTCAAAACAATGAACTCAAAGATTTCAATGTGAGTTTTTGCAATTTAATTATCTCTTTTCTTTTTTGAGGATAATTTGTTATTCTTTTCACTTATTTTAACATTTTTACGAAAAATTTTCGCTTTGAATTTACCCGGGGATTAATTTTTTAGCTCAACATTTAAAAAAGCCATTATTTTTGGACAAAAAGACTGCGTCCAAACTTGGGTCTTAAAAAGGATTCTCAGAAAATATAATTTATAGAAGCTACAATAATAAAACTTTTTTATTTAATAACTCGAACTAAGACAGATAATTACATTAAATCATGTTTTCGTGCCAAACATGGACCGGCCCAGACCCATAGCTCCACTACCCGAGCAGAACAAAAAATTTAGCAATATCTTCCCGATTTAAATTAATAATAAATTTTGCTTTCGAGTTGAGTCTTTGGTGGTCAATTCAATTTCAGGGAGTATGACAAAAAAAGAATTGTTGTGATGGTATTGGTTTTAGGCACATCGAAACAAATTGAAAAGTCGACGATTGGATTACGACGCAAAAAAGCGCAAACAAACAAAAGGTATTTGAAGGAACAATGAAAGGTATTATTTGGCATTTTAGAGGACGAATTGGTACAAGCTGAGGAAAAATTGGAGGAGTCGAAACGACTGACAGAAAAAGCGATGTTCAACATTTTGAACAACGACGTAAGGGGAGGGAAAATGAAGAAAGGGAAAGGGGGCAACAAAATGCCAATTTAAATGAACAATTCAATGGACTTTAGGTGGAACAAATCACTCAAATGAAGGCATTGGTCGAAGCACAGTTGGACTTTCACCAACAAACAATGCAAATTTTGGAGAATTTGAAGTGTCAACTTGCCAACAGGTGATTGAGATTGTCCATTATTCAAATTACCAACGGGGAAAATCAAATTTAAGGAAATGATAGATAATCCGACAGAAAAAAACATCCCGGTTCATTTGTATGAGTAGGGGTTGAAAAATTTGCAATTTCTTTTGGTCATCTATCATTCGTTTAGAATAAAACTTTGACAAAAAAAGGCCCCTCCGTTGATTTCCACTGCCCCTAGGGACGGCCCCAGGGTTTTGGCTTGTAGAGGGCATTGGAGATACAAATCCTTTCCGACTACAAAATTTGCTTATTGTGTACTGTAGAATTGGTCAAATTCCCATTTTTCTAAAATTGAAAGGTCTTTTAAGGGTGGACGAGTCGAACACGCGTCAGCGGGTGGAGCACGTGCCGAGGCCGGTGATTGACCGCCAGCGCAGTTCGCGCAGTGACTTAAACTCACTTAGCCCGTTGGTTTTTAAAGGGAAAATTTTCGATCTGTCGGTTTCAAAAAACGGAAATCAACACATTTGGGACTTTTAAACTAACAAATTTTAATTTGCAATGAGTCACTTTGGGAACCTGTTTAAAAGGGAAATGAAACTGTGACAAATCCATGTGTTCAGTGCCAACGATTTGGGAAGGCACAGTTTGGCCAATTTATCCATCTCCGGCCCAATGGCACCCGCTACTGCCAACAACCATGGCGCCGGTTCATCCCCAGCCCACGCCGTCACTGCGGCTTCATCTGCCGATCAAAATGACACATCGACCGCCTCACAAAAGGGCAAATGCAAGGCACTCTACGAATTCCAAGCACTAAACCCGGGCGAACTCGACTTTAAGGGTACGAAACGGAAAAAAGGGAAAACAACGGACAAAGGGGACGGGGGGTACAAGAAGAAACTGAGAGTCATTCATTAGAGACGTAAATTGTAATAGAGAGAGAGAGTTTTCTTTTTGTTGCCCCTTTGTCATTAAGCACTTTTTAGAGGGCCAAATCATTCAGCTCGATTCGCAAATTGACGAGCATTGGTTTGAGGGCACAGTGGACGGCCGGACCGGCTTTTTCCCCATCACTTACGTGGAGGTACCAAAAGGAAGGGGAGGGGAAACATTGGACTCTTCCCCTTTTTGAGGTGATCGTACCAATCCCTTCTTCTTCCACGACGGCACAACAATAAACTTTGGAGAACACCGAACAGATGACACAAACTGTGCTTTGGGATGGTCAACAGAACAAGTCAAACAAACTCACCTAAATTTGCTAATAATTCCTTAATTTTCACTGTTTGTTTTTCGACCCGAGATTCTCTTCTTACAATAGAAAATGGCAAATTATGGTTTAAACAATCTTTTATTGAAGCACTGATGACATTAAAGTTCATTTTAATGTATTTAGACCTTGTCGGCCAAAAACCCGAAATTCGAAAATTTTGAATTTTCGACTTTTTGTTCGAATTTGGTTTCGGAATCACGAATTGGATGTCGTATTCGTGATCAGCGACCCCGAAAACCCCATAATATTTGTTTTCAGGAGTTTTTAAACCAAAAAAAAAATTTGAAAAAATTTTGACCAAAAATGTGGACCCAAACGCAATTAGTACCGAATTTGACTCGGACGAAGGGCAAAAACGCACTCGCATGACCATGATGACAATGAATTTCGGCGCCGCAAAGTTCAGCTCAGAGACCAACATGGCATCCTCGAGCACTCTCCCGTTGAAGATCAGCTTTTGGTTCTCCGCTGGGTATTCTGCGCCTTTGACCTGTTGGATCTTTCGTTTGACTTCGCCGATCTGAAAGCTGGATCCCGCGTCGGGCTCTACTAATGAGTTCACACCGCATTTGCTTGCTTACCAAACCGAGACATCCGTACGCCGTGCCACTGATCAGTTTGTTCTCGTAAACCTTCCGCGCTGTGCCGGTGATTTCCCATTGGTCGGTGTTCAATGCTTCGTCGTCCCCGGGATTGACCCTTAAAATACAAAAATGTAATGGCGTTTTTCTCCCACTCCCTCGTCGTACTTTAGCACAATCATCCGAACATCGAAGTCCACGTGCACACAGTTGTGATCCTCGAGAATGAAAATTGGATTTCGAAATTTAAAAATTAGTGAGGGAAGGAAAGATGCAGAAAAAATGATGAGAATTGGTCTCGTTTAGTTCGACGCTAGTTTCGATTATAAATTATAATATTGGATTAGACAACTAAACAAATTTACTATATCAAAAGATTAGAATGTCAATAATTTGGAGATTTTCAAGCTAAAGTTTTACACAGCATTTCTGAAATTCTAAAATATTAAGAACCAGGTGAAAAGCAAAATGATGCTTTTTTAAGATGGGATGTTGTTAATTTAAAACAAGCGGGAATTCAAAAAACGGGATAAGCTTATCTTTTTTTCCCAGTCGTCCGTGTTGAATTGACTGAAGAGGGAAGCAAATGGACAAAGGGACTCCGGCTCTAATGCACTTTGTGAGTCCAATCGACTTTTATGAGTCCAAATCAATTGACAATACCTGCTTAATTAATTGCTGATTATTTTCGTTTTTAACTTTCTTTAAATATTAGAATTATCTTGTTTTCTCATATATTAGCTTCTTTAGACTTTGTGCTTTTGAATGATACCAAAAAGATAGGGTTTGTTCGAATACGAACAAAGTTATTGTCTAAAAAGCAGGTATTGTCAATTGATTGGACTCATAAAGTGCATTAGAGCCGGGACTCCTTCTCCTTTCTCAAATGCGCTCATCATTTTCAATTTTGACTGTTCAAAACCTTTGGCGCAAGTGGAGCCAAATCGATGGGCACCGAAGGCACTTCCGAAGGGGACGGCGGTGCCGGGACGGAAGTGGGCCTTTCTTCTTTTGGTTTCATATGCAGCAAAAAAAGGAGAGTTTTATTTTTTGGTATTTTTTAACAAAAAAATGGGCCTTAAAATCTTTTTGGTAAATTTTAAATCCAATCCAATCATTCACAGCGACATACATACAAAACATTGGTATTTGTATCTTTTTATTTTTGAATTTACTAAAATAATGCCATATTGAATTGTTAAAATTCAAAAAAAAAAAAATTTCTTTCTCAACTCTCTCTCATTGTCAACTATAAAACCATGTTCAGATTAGGTATTTAACAACCATTTTGTTTATTGATACGGTTATTTACTGTAATATTAGAGACCGGTGGGAAAGGGATTCTTGTGAAAAACCCAGGAATCCGTTCACGTTTCCCGTCTTTTTTTATCGGGAAAAAAAGCGGGAAACCCTTCTCGCTTTTTTTTTGTTTTCCCGTCCGGAAAATTTTTTCCGGCCTTAAGTAAATATTACCTATTACATTTTAAGATGCTTCCTCTGTTCGTGACAAATAAATTGCTGACAACGCAAATTGTTAGAACAAATCTCTCTCTTCGACTGCCGTCTCGTCAAAAGAATTTTGGGCCTAATTATTACACAGAAAAACAATGGTGGATCACGAGAAAAATAAAGTAAAACCCAAATAAAATGTCTAAATTATTTTATTTTTATTTTCAGGAAGTTATTCATGCGATTTCCTATCTTGGAAAGGGTACTTTTCAATTTTTAAAATTTTTATTAAATTTTTTGTGGATAAATATACTAAACCAATTAAAAATTTTGCACTTTTTCTCCATTTTCAGACCCTTATTTTGGGTATTCTGTTCAGCACTTTGGCCATTCCTTTTATTACTCAGAGGAAAAAACTCCTCAATATGCGCAACAATCTTTCGGACGACGAGTGGGCCGACTTTACGCAAAAGCACAAAGCCACGATCCTTGCAAGACTCAAATTCGGTTAGGATCGCTTTTTGGGCATTCATTTAAAATCGGTTTTAACTTTAAGTTTTTCAATTTTAAATAGTTTTAAGGAATTCCGTTGGGGAACAATTTCCCAAAGAAATTAAATCTTTAAAAGAAATTTGATTGTTTATCAAATATAAAATGATATTAAGCAGCTTCTTTTTGCAAAAATGCAATAGAACTCGAAGGCGTGCCGAGGATTTTAAGTTCGGAATCCGTCCGGCTTACCTTGGAAATCCGGGTCAGACTTTTCAAAATTCTGTCTTTAATGGTTTTCCTCCACCCACAATCAAACATCAATTCTTACCAGTGTAATTTCATTTCCGGGGTTTCCCGTGGGAATTCCCCCCCCCCCCGCCCGTCTCAAATATTAACTAATAATTCTTTCATTCCAACCGATCATTTAACGAATATTTAAATAATCTATTGGTTTTTTCTCAATTTAGGCCAAAATTTGCACCTCCCATTTTACAACAAAGACAAAGCGTTGGAACAGGACGAGCAAACGCAGAAGACATTCATGGACAGCTGAACAGAACGGACGAAAATTGGCGGAATGAAATTTAAAAGTCAAAGCAATTTTTGTTTTATTATTTTGTGTTATAATTTTGGCCCTTTTGAGTAAAATGAGATAAAAAATGATTAAATTACTTGTTTGTTGTTTTTGAGCATTCTTCCAATTTTGACAAATTTAGAAATAAAAAATGAAAAAATAAGAATTCCATTTTAATCCTTTTTACTAATGCCTTTTTGAAGCTTTTTGGATTGACTTTTTTGTCCGTATTTTGTATAATATTAAATTTTTCTTTTCGAAAAATCATTAGGGTTTTTTGCGAAAATAATATTTAAATTTTATGTTGTTTTCTTCTAATTGTAAGATGATGCCATCATATTTTCAGTCAAATGCAATGAATTTGAAGAAAATTATGCCCATTTTTACACAATTTATGGCCATATTTTGTGATTTTATTATATCCATTTATTATTGTACGTATGCCCTGGTAGTAATAATTAAAATAATTAAATTTCAATATATTTTTTGTCTCATAGAAATGTTTTGGCATCGTCCGAAGGGTCGGAAGAAGAGAAGCTTTTAACAAACATTTCGTGGGCTCATTCCCCCCTTGCTTTTATATAATAATAATTCACTTTCATTGCGCCGATGTAAATTTTTAAAGAATTTTTGATAAAAATAAAATTTTGACAAATTTCCATAAGAAATTTTCAAGAATTAATGTTTAAATGTCCTCTTTTTTCATTTCATGAAAATATTTAATTTAAAGAAATTAAAATTTATCAAGTAATTTGTAAAAGAAGCTTTAATTTTAAAATTTCTGTCTTTTGGATTTTTAAAAATATTATTTGATTTTCTATAGAAAAATTTTTTATTTTAATAATTATAAAATTATTCTTTCATCATTGAATTTTAATTTATTTGAATATTTTATAGGATTGGACCCGGACTCGGTTAACAATTTTATCCGGAATCGACTTTCTGGAGCCGGCAATACTTGGATCCGGTTTTTTAGGCCCAGTAACCGTATAACCCTAGTTATAATTACTTTTACGCTTGTAATAATAATGATGATTTTGCTAAAGTGTCGGGAGAGGGAGGGATTAGCTCCTCGGCCGAGTGCCGTCCCTCCGTCCGCCGAATGAGCAGCACCAATTGCCCCGCCCCCCCCCTTTCCCCCCTTTTCCTTTTGTCTGCCGCCGCTTTCATCGCAAAACATTTTTTACGGCACTTTTTATTCACCACAGAAAATAAAATGAGAAAGAACAAAAGGTGGAATTGGAAAAGGATGACAATAATGAGAATATCATAACAAAAACAAATTTAAAAAAGCGAAGAATTCCATTGGAAATTGGGGGGGGGGCAAAAAGGCACTTTTTGGGAGGGGAGGGAACAAATGTGAGGGAAGTGATCGGAGTGTGCAATTGCCAATTGGTGGTGTCAAAATGGGGGAGGGGGAGGGACTGACGGCCGTTTGATCACCGCCAAAACCGATTAATCTTCGCCGATCGATCTGAAATCACTTTCATTTTTTGGTTGGCTTATGACTTGAGTGCCCTTTTCCTCTCTCTCTCTCTCTCTGAGCGTTTCTTTGCCCCGGGCATTCCCAATTCCTTCGATTGTTGCGTAATTGGCAGTATTAGTGAAAAACCGACCATTTCAATGTGCTAAGGGCACATGAAACTCTCTCTTTCTATTTTATTTTTCATTTTTTGGTTTTTTATTTCAGTTTTCTTCCGTTTCACTGCCCCCCCCCCCTTTTCCCTCTCACTTTTTTCTCCCATTTTTTCATGCACAAAAGGCATAGAAATTCTTTGAACAACTCTCAAATAATAAATTGAATTTTTAATGCTTTCGAAAATGCCTTTTCTTTGTCACTTTATTTTTTCATTTTTTTTTTAAATTTTTCCCGATTTTTAATTTTTTCCAAAATTTTCCTTGAAAAATGCTCCCACGTCACCTGAGCACAAAAAAGGTGGGAAATTCATTCGAATGGCAATTGAGAACAATTCGAAAGTTTAAATGTAAGTCTCAAGAAATTATAAATGTAAGAAAAGAGCAATAATGAATGACATGGATTGACAAAGTAAGAAAAAGTTGACACGTTCATCGATTGCGGGGACAAAAGGGGGAGAGATAACATAAGAAAAACGCAAAAAATAATAATAAATAATAAAATAAATAATAAAATAGTAAAATGAAATAACATTCCCTCCAATTCGATTCGAATTCCCTTCTCTTTCAGCCTTTTGTTGTTGTGCTCCGTTTCCCTTTTCTTTTGCATTTTCTGTCGCTTTCGTTGGACATTTTGCGACTCGCAAATTCATATGGTGAGAGCGGAGAATTTGTTGCAAATCGTTTAACAACGAATTAATTATTTATTAATTTTAATAAAATAAAAATGTAAAGTCAATCAATCAATCAATTCGCAACTAATGGAATTGTCAATTAATTAATTAATTAATTATTGCTGTTTTTCTGTGTTCAAAATTGTCGACTAAAACAGAAATTGAGCACAGACAAAAATTTTATGACGCCATTTACTCAACCAATTAATTGCCTAACATATTCATAATTGCCAATTTGTGCGAATGGCATAACGAATAATTAACATTTTTACGGATTTTTTATGGTTTCCTCCAATAATTACTGAATCTTTTGGTCAATTTATTTGTTCACAAATCAGGAATCAGTCCTTTTCTTTTGTAGGCATTTTTTTGTTTTGCCAAATAAATCTCCCCAATAAAAATGCCTTTTTTACCATTGTTTTTTGGCTCGATAATAAATCTAAACACAAATTTTAGGCGTATTTTGGCAAAAATCCCCAGGGATTTGAAAATTCTTTTGGCAGAATTTGAAATTTTTGAAGAAAAACATTAAGAAATAAAATCAGAAACATTTAAATTGGAATTACTTATTAAAATTATGTAATGTAAATTACCCTTTGGGGAAAATAATTTAAAAAAACAATTTTAATTTTAAATTAAAAATAAAAATAAATTTTAGAAATATTTTTAATTGTCATAAACAGCTGTGGCTAACAAATCAATGTTCCAGCAAACGCTTCTTTTAATTTGCATAATTTGCTTTGGAATTTTCTGCCCTCACCGCTCGTCGAGCGGCTTCGCCTCGGGGCGGCGCGGCGACGACCTCGACGAGTTCATTTAGTCGTCGTCGCAATTTACGGAGGGATGGGAGGGGGGTGGGGGGAGTTTAAGCAATGCGTGCCAATCCGAATTTGGCATGGCTTAAGTGTTCCAAAATGGGACTGAGAAGAAAAGCATCGTCCGAAGGCATTGCAACGATTGGCCAAATTACCAAAATTAAATTTACTCACGGAATATTCAAAATTGAGTTTTTAGTCTTCTTTTTTTGTTGAGTTCGACCGGAAAATCACCGAATTTGAGTTCAAAAATCGGCCACTTTTTCAACATTATTTTGTTCATAATTTCCCATCATAAAAAATTATTTCTTTGCCCTCTTTTTGTCCCCTTTTTCAATTTTAAATTTTAGTTTATTTTATTCTATTTAATTTTAAGACCTCCGTGGCCAAACAATGAATCGCTTCTCAACGGCACACAAACTGAACAAAAGCATTGGCATTTACAACCCGAAAAATGCGAACAGTTACAAACAGCAATTGCTCGACGTCATCGCTTTGCAGCAGAAGCAAAGTGAAAATGGGTGAGCTTTTCCTTTTTCGATCATTTGGCATTTTTTGGCTGGCAAATAAAATAAAATAATATTTTTATTTTATTTATTTATTTTATCATTTGTTTATATTTTATGAACCCATCTAACGGATGATAACATTTCCCCTCCGAGTCCTTAAGTCCCTCGGGCGAAGTGCCATTTCCAAATAGCCAAATGCCCGAGGCATCAGTCGACGGCACTCGAAATTTCGTCTCCCGAAAATGCCAAAAAGGGTTAAAGACAGTGAGTGAACTCGTGAGTTGTGTTTTGCGAGGAGTCCAAATGCGGTTAGACGAGTTGGGGAAGGGGGGCGTTTATTAGGGGGGAAGGGAATTAGCTTCCCTTTCGCCGGGGGCGTTTCTCGGAAAAAAACATTTTCGAAACATTCGCGTGCTTTGAAATGAGCGGGGAAAGTTTTCGTTTGAACAAATGACACAAAGAATGCCGCCATTCAATCGGCGGCGATAAATTCCCGACAAATTTTAGTGCCATTTTTCGTTTTTTCACAATTAGTTTTTACCGGAATTCGCTTTGTTTTGGCATCAGACAATTCCGTTGGCATTCCTTTCGCTCATTAATTTTTTGCCCTTTTCGCTTAATTTTTTCTTTTCTCCCAATTTACTTAATACCATAAAATGTTTTATTTCGTTTTTTATTTTCATTCTCCTCATTTTCAATGCCAATTAGCTGATTTGTTGGCCATTTTCCCCATTAATTTTCTCTTTTCACTTTTTGCCAATTGTTTTTTCCCTTTGTCCCCTCCGTCACTCTTTTCTTCTCGAGAGTGCGGTGTTTTGCCCCGAGATTTGACGGATCGATTCGT
>CP049706.1:7247833-7396613 GCA_004148225.2 Heterodera glycines
TCTCCTCTTACTCTTTGATTTCGAACTTTGTTGTGTTTAATCTCAGGCACTTAATGAAACGATGTAATAATTTGCAATTTGTATTGGTAATTATGCGTAACATTCGAATAATTGTTTTTTATTTTATGCATTTTTGGCACAAAAAGCAAATTCCTTTAGAATGAATGTCCAACCTCCTCCTTCGCAGCCGACGATTTTGCCGATGCCAATTCAGAATTGGTCCCATGAATTGGGCATTGAATTTGGGGTGTTTAACGTTTACTTGGTTGATTTTAAGCCGTGTTTTTCCTAGTTAGGACGTGCTCATCGCTGATTTGCTGCGTCGTATGTGCAGTCCCGATTTTTCCTCGCCTTTGGCGCCCTCAGCTCGTTGGCATGACATCCCATTCTTCGAGCAGTTCCGCAGCGATCTCCAATTCCAATGGACTCTGCTCCGATCGGTGCTCGTCGGGGGCAATCGGTGAAATTCTCCCACTATCATTCAGGCATTTCATTTTTGAATTTTAGTGGGAAATTAAATGCCAAACTGTTGTCCATCCTTTTTTGGACTGTGTCGGATCGCGAGGAATGGCAAAAACGAACGGTTGCCCGACTCATTTATGCGGCAAAAGACGACAAAGAGGCAGGACAAACGGGCGGGAACATTACGATGAAAATTCAACTTTTCCAACAAATTGCTTTTGACTCCCAATTCAGCTGGCCAACCTGGTCTCCCTCGTCATTGCTGTGTTGCCCCAACTTTGCCAACACCGACAACAGTCGTCGGGTGAACTTGGTCTGATGAGTGCTGCCATTTTGCTTGCTTTGGCCGATGCCCGTCGCTTTGGCACCGAATGGGACCAATTTGTGATGGCCACCGATGCCAGTGGAAGCACCGACCCAAAAAATGGCAGCAAAGTGGTGGAGAATGTGCTGACATTAATCCGATGGCAACAAACCGCGCCGGAAGACAGTCCAATTCGGCACTTGGGGTGAGCATGGGAGGACGACCCATGAGATGTGAACTTGTGAAACTCACAACAATCAGTGGGATTCCACAACCAAAATGAGATGTTTTATAATTTCTTTGCTTAGCATTTCTTTGCCCGACCTTCGTGGCCAATTGCAAGACGCACTGCTCGGCTGGACCCTCGACTACGTTGACTCGCTTCTTCAGCAAAGTGGTGGCACTGAAGACATCTTTTTGGAGTCCCAAAATGGTTCCAGTGTTGGTGCCCCTTCTTTACGCGTTTTGGACACCTTTCACAGGTTTATTGGCTTGCCAATTAAATAATTATGCTTTGTTAATTGCTTTCTTTAATTCCCCTCCCTCCTATCTTTTTAAGTTTGATGTGTATTATTGTGCCCCAAGTGCAACTTCCACTTCGTTACCACAACAAATTGCTCACTAAAATTTGTGCGCTTATTGTCTCAATGCTTCGGCTTGTGGACAGAAGTGAATTCAATTTGCATCATCTACTTAATTATATTTTTAAAATATTTTAGGCCACTGGGGCACTCCCGCCGATGGGGTGGACTTTGTGTGCCGCTGCTTCGCCATTTCCGGCAAAATTTTCACTGCCCAAATTGGGGCCAGCAAAACGCATTTGTTGGCCGCGTTGATGGACGAAGTGTTTGGGGTAAGTGCCAGTCTAAAAAATATTATCATTTTCAAATTAAGTCCTATGACAAATTATTCTCCACCGATTGTGGGAGTGGTGACAAACACTGTTTCAACCCGTCGGTGGGCGGGTGCCGCGATGTCGGTGCCCGGTTCAATTTCGACGCTTTTCGATGCTTGGATTTTTTGAATACCGACAAAAAGAAAGAGGTGGGATTTTTAATAGAATCGAGCCCAGTTTCCCAATGCATAGGTCATTCATTCATTTCTTCCCCTCCAGCACTCTCTCCTCCGCGATATTCGCCATTTGGCCATGGAATGGCGTTCGGCCGCCGAAGTGGCGCACAACGGCACTCTTCCGCGTCGGAGGCGACGTGTCGACGAAAGCGGTGACCAGCAGCAAAACAGCGTGATGGGAGAAGGCCACAAAAAAGAGGAGAATGAATTGAACCGAGTCGAAAGTGTCATTGTCCGACGGCTCCTCTTTTTGAACATGGTCGAAAATTTGTGTGCGTCACTGCCCGGCCCTGTCGGAAATGGGCCGTACGACACGGAAATGTGCCAGTTTTTGGTACTTTGTTAATTGAAACTGTCAGTGACCCAGTAACTATTGTTCCCAATTGAAAATAGGGCCAATTGCTCGTCGATCGGTTTGCTGGCGACGGACTCACCGCCCATTACACTTGGCTCGATTGGGATGAACACGAGCGGGAGTTGAGCCCACAGTGAGTGAGTGACGACTATCCACTGGTTCACCATCATTCATTTTGCGTTCCTACTTTTCCCCTCCTCCCACCATTTTCTTACAAATTTGTCTTAAATTGTTAAAACAGAATTTCTTTTTAGGTATTTGATTGTTTCTCAACAAATTGACCGTTGTCCGCTCCTCTTCGATTTGCTGCTTTTGCTCTCCGATTTGGGTTTCCATGGCCTTTTCTTTTGTTTGCCGCTCATCAAAGCGCAATTTGCCAATGTGTAATAACATATTCAGCTGTTTTCCTACAATAATTCGCTTTCTTCTGCAGACTTTCTCAATTGGAGTGTACTCCTCTCAAAGATTTGCCCATTTCCGTCGCAATTAGGCAGCGATGCAGGCAACTCTTTGCACTTCTCATTTCGGTAAAATATCTTTTTAAATTAATTGTTTCTATAATATTTCCACAATTGCAGGCTGATTTTTTCCCCGATCTGATCGACATTTGCGTTGAAATGCTCCCCGAGACGACAAATCACGAAATGGCTGTGTTAATGCGTGACTTGTGGAACTTTTTGAAGGTGAATTGGCACACTTCTCTTAATTTTACTTTTTTTCCCAATTTTCAGTCCCTCTTCTCCATGTCTTCCTCTCCAACGTCGCTTCATTCGTCCGATGTTCGTCCGATGCCTCCGCCGTCTCCGAATCGAATGGACGCGCTCACTTCCGTAAACCAATGCACAAAAAAAAAATATTGACACATAACACTGTTTTTCTCGTTAGAAAGAGGGTCGTCTGCTTACCTCCACCATTTTGCTGATTGGACAGCGTCACATCGCATCGATGGGTCCGTTGTTGGCCAAACTCGTGGACCTTTTGGGCGGAGTTGAGAGAGAGGACATTTCTATCGTCGTGGAAGAGGAAGAGGACGATGAGAAAGCCCAGCAGATGACAGTGGAGGAGGGCGAGGAGGTCGACGACGAATGGGCCATCGAACGGCTTTATCGGCCAACGGCGATTCCGACGGCGGAGATACGACGGGGCACCTGGGAAGGGCGACTGCCAGACGGAAAATGATCGCCAAAACAATCATCAAAATTACACTTTTTTTTTTGCCATTTTTGTTTTTTGAGCATATTTTATGTATAATAAATAATGACTTGTTTTGCTCATTGGGTCAGTAAAAAATAATAATATTAAATGGTTTTGCCCATTTTCCACACATTTTAAATTTAAATTGGTTTAAATTGAACTTTTTTTTATTTAATTTAATTTATTGTTTTTACAAACTAAGTTAGTTTTATTATTTTACAATGTTTCAATTATTTTCTTCGATGCCGCTGGCACTTTGCCGTTCCTTCTCTTCTCCGTTGATGGCGCCTTTTCTGTTTCCTCCCAATGGCCTCGGCGGACTGTGCCAAACACGGGGACGAACAGACGCACCAAACAATGTGGCAAAATCACTACGAACTGTTGACCAGGAAGCTGAACAAATCCAGGAGTTATTGCGACGTCGCAATTCACCGGTGGACCCGAGGGATCGAGTAAAGAAAGCCACTTTTTTCGATCAGTTTATTTTACTATTAATGCTTTTCTGCCCCATAGTTCGGCTCAATTGCGGCGAAAAAGGTGCACATGCCGCAGACGGAACGCATTTATTACGGCTTTCAGCCGGACGTTTGGAACGAAGGCGCCCAAATTGAACGGCTGCTGCATGAGCGACAGAATGCGTTTATGGCGGACGATGAACGCGTGGAGGACGAATTCGCTGAGGGACGCGTTCCACAGATTGTAGAGCCAGCGCAAGGGACATGTCCGGGACTGAAGAAGCACGCGCGAATCCAACGAAAACGGAGGGAGTGGCGCACACTGATGAAAGCGGAGAGAAAGCGCAAGGCGGTGGCGACTGACCCGGGCTGCGTTTAAGCGAGGAGATGCTTCACCTTCGCCGATTTCATTTTCTCAAATTTTTAATTTTGTGTAAAATAAATATCTTGTTTTTTTTTTTGTTTTTCCTCTGACTACCGATTTAACTGTCAGAATATTTAATCCTTAAACATTTCGCCAAATTAATTTTGAACGATTTCTCTGGTTTGTCGAAAAAACCGGATCTACGTCTGGCGGCCCGGCTGAATCCCACACGGGCTTTATTTTTAAGATTCAATAACTGATAGATTACTCTCGATTTCTCAGGCTTAAATTTCACTTTTTCTTTCTGAGCGTACCTTTGATTTTAGTACCATTAAAGATTTTGCTAAGCAAAAAAATTTATGGCCAAGAATGTTCGGTTGGTTTGAGTCCCTAAAAGTGGATCGGTTTGCTTCCAATGACATTATTTCTAATCTAAACTATCTTACAATTAGATTTGATTTTAAAAATTGTCAATGGGTACCGCCGACAAAGACGCTTTTGTTGAACGGACGGCCGAAACGATTGGCGCTTCCAATGCCAATCCAAGTGAGCCGCTGACAAAGGCCGGCGGTGCGTACATTCCGCCGGCCAAACTGCGCATGATGATGCAACAGCAAAGCGACGACAAACAGGTTATTTCCAAAGGAAAATTCGAAAAAAAGTAATTAGTCGTTGATTTATAGTATATTTGTTGTTTAAAATTTAGTCGGAGGCATTTCAACGGGCGAATTGGGAGCGACTGAAGCGAAAAATCCATGGACAGGTCAATCGTGTGAACATTGCCAACATTGTGACAGTGGCACGAGCACTGCTGCAGGAGAATTTGCTGCGCGGAAGGTTTAGTTTAAAACGATAATGCGAGACGGTTCACAAGCAGTGGAATGTCGGTTCTTATGAGTAAATCCAATGAATGACCACCCTCGGCTAAAAGCCGCTTTTCGTTTTTTACCCGATGTTTAATAATTCACCAATCATTCCCCAGGGGTTTGTTCGCCCGTTCGATTATCCAAGCGCAGGCCTTTTCGCCTTCCTTTTCCCACGTGTTCGCCGCTCTCGTTGCCATTGTCAACTCCAAATTCCCAAACATTGGCGAGTTGGTGCTGCGTCGTCTGATCATCCAATTCAAACGGTCCTTTCGTCGAAATGATAAAATGACTTGTGTGACGGCGTGCCGATTCATCGCCCATTTGGCCAACCAAAGAGTGGTGGGTGGACAGCGGACTGAACCTTACAAATGCCACAAAATTAAAGGCGCACGAAATTATTGTGCTGGAAATGCTCGTTTTGCTGATGCAACGGCCGACCGACGATTCGATTGAAGTGACTGTGACTTTGCTGAAGGAATGTGGGGCAATGCTTCTGAAAGTGACGCCGAAAGGCTCAATCGGTAATAAAATTGTTTCATCTGTTTTTTTTGGCACAGTTCGCACTTTATAAAAAAATAAATTATGGAGAATTGAATAGTCGGACAAATTCATGTTCAAATCAGCACTCCTCCCCAAAATTTAAAACCTTGGACTATCATTTGTCTTGGCCATTTATTTGTTTCCGATAATGCCGTTCTATTCAGCTGTCTTTGAGCGTCTTCGTGCCGTGCTCAACGATTGCGACTCAATCCATGAACGTACTCAGTACATGATCGAAACAATGTTCCATATTCGGAAGACCAAATTTGAGGTTGGAAATTGAAATTAGTTAACAAAAGCCATAAAATCAATTTAGAACTATCCGACAATGTTGGAAGAGTTGGATTTGATCGACGAAGACGACCAAATTGCGCATTTGGTTCAGCTAAATCCCGAAGACGGAAGGCCCTATGACCCCGAAATAAATTTAAGTACGACATTTTCAATTAAAGGAAGCAAAACCTTGGGAAATAGATTATTTACTCATTGCCTTGGTTCAATTCAGATGTGTTCAAGTACGACCCCGACTTTGAGAAGAATGAGGCGGACTATGAAGAGATTCGGAAGGAAATCATCGGCGATGCTGACGAATCTGAGGGCGAAGGGGCCGACGAAGAGGAGGAGGGGGACGAGCAACAGCCAGCGGAAAGTGAGTGCCAAACGGAGGACATTTTGAAAAGGGAACACAAATTTGCGTTTAGCGACCACCGGCATGGAAATTTTGGACATGACGGAACAGGACATGGTCAGCCTGGAGCATATCACGGTTTAACAATCGAAGGCATTTTCAGGTGGCATTTCGACGCAACGTTTATTTGACCATCCAATCGTCATTGGACTTCCAAGAAGCGGCTCACAAACTGATCAAAAACGAATTGAAGCCCAAATTAGAGGCAATGGAAGGCTTTCGGGCATCATTAATCGTTTTTCCCTTTCAGAATGAATTGTGTCATATGATCGTCGACTGCTGTGCCCAGCAACGCACTTACCAGCGATTCTACGGACTTCTCGCGGAACGCTTTTGTCGATTACGCAAAGAATTCCAAGTATGTCGCTCGGGTTTCCGTTTACTTCACTATACCCCCGGGACTGATCTTGCTGTTTCTCTTTAAAAATCTACTTCGTTGCAGACCGAAAAATTCCCTTACAAATCTCTTTCAATGTTCAGGATTCATTTGAGCAAATTGCGCGCGACACATACAACGCAATTCATCGCTTTGACCACACAAAATTACAAAATATGGCCAAATTAATAGCGCATTTATTAGCATTGGTCTGTCTGTTTTCTGATTTTCTTATTCTTCAAATTAATATTAATGATGAATTTGAGTCACAAAGAATTTAAAAAATTCAGGACGCGATCAGTTGGGAAGTGCTGAGCGAAATCAAACTGAACGAAAATGACACGACTTCGTCTGGACGGGTGTACATCAAAATTCTCTTTTTGGAGCTGGTCGAAATCATGTCATTGGTCAAAGTGTATGAACGAATCTGCGACCCGTTAGTCAATTAATTAATTCATTCATTTTCATTTTATTAACTGCCATTTTAAAATTGAGGTCCCACAATTCAGAACTCTTCAATCGGCCATGGAGGGACTGTTCCCGCGCGACCATCCAAAAAACACCCGTTTTGCAATCAATTTTTTCTCTCTAATAGGAATTGGCGGTTTAACGTGAGTTTTATAGGGAGCTGGGGGAAAGCAACGAGGACAATACCACGGAAATAATTTTTACCCAACAAATCAAGTAAATGAAAATTAGCTCTGTTTAACTCATTGACGGTACGCGAGAAACGAAAACATTACGACCCGAACCTTCTCATGGTTGTGCTCACACTTTTAGTGTTGATCTGCGAGAACATCTTCAAAAAGTTGACAAGAAAAAGGCGGTCAAACAAGAAGCGTTGACTTCGTCCGAAGAATCTTCTTCATCTTCGTCAGATGAGTCGTCTTCCTCCTCCTCCTCTTCATCATCGGAGGAAGAAAGAAGAAGAAAGCGTGAGAAAACGAGAAAGAGAAAGCGATCGGAGGAAAAGAAAGAAACGAAGAGAAAGCGATCGGAGGAAAAGAAAGAAACGAAGAGAAAGAGGGATGAGAAGAGAGGGGGCGACAGAAAGAGGGAGGAAAGGAAGAGAGAGGGGAAAAGAGAGAGAAAGAGCAGAGAGTGAGAGAGATGCCGTGACCGATGCTTTTGACGTTTCGATTAATTTGTTTATTTATGCATTTTGTGGTAAACCGGATAAAGAATTGGCTAATAATCCGTCTTTTCATTTATTATAATGTTTTATATCACAAAATTCTATACTGCTTTGGCTTTAATTGTCTTGCTGTAACAATTTTCTGATCAGAGTGATGTCATCTGCAAAATTGGCGAATATCAAGGAATGGCGCGACACTTACACGCGGCTGTGCCAAGTGCCTTCACTCAGCTCGGCATATCTCTATGGCTATTCGGTGAGTTAAAAACCCATTAGTTTTGCTGTTTGCGTGACCATAAAAATTGCAAAGCAATAGAAGCGATAAAATTCAACGTTCTCGGTAAAATTTGATAGCCCTTACTGTTTTTTTTGTTGGGGCATATAATAAGATTAGTGTTGAAATTGCTAAAAAAAATTGAATTAGATTTGTTGAGTGACTCCGAGAATTTAAAATTTAGATACTTTTGGAAAAAGTTATGAAGCGCTGAAGTTGGCATGTCATTTTATTGTTGTGCAAATTTTCTTATGGTCCTGTAAATTGCATTCGATTTTCACTTTCGCCTAATTTACAACGGTCGTTTCACTCTTTTTCAGATTGTCAGTGTTTGGGCCAATCGCGCGCCGTTTGTGGAGAAAATGATCCGACAGCAGCGCGTGCACACACCGTTGGGCATCAGCGACGGGCTCAAGCAGTTCTCCACCATTAATGTGCCAATGATAAACACTGAGTATAAATTAATAGTTTTCAAGACTCCTTAATCCATGCAACTTTTTACGTGCCATTTTTTTAGTTCTCAACGTGTTTCGCTGAGTCCGTCGTGTGCCAAAATGGCCACATTGGTCGAATATAAAAACGGAAATGGTTCGGCAGCTGACGGCGAACCGAAACAGTTTATCAGGGTGAAATTTTGTTGATCGATTAATATTTTGCACTTTTTAAGCATTTTTTTACTATTGCAAATTCTTTGAGGTGATTGACAATCGTACGGGTGATGAAATTTGTTGTGCCAATGTTACGGACTTGAAAAAGCATGGCACAATTTTGGGCGGCACTTTCGGCTGTTTTCGTTGGTCCTCCGGGGAGGACCGACTCCTTTACTTGGCGGAACGCAAATTGACTGAGCGACTGGCGAAATTCCACGACGCGGGCCTGGAATGGGAGGAGGCGGACAAAATGGAGAAGAAATTGCTGGTTGGTGGGGATGGGCATAATTATGGCATCCGATCAGTTGGCCAAATTGTCAGTTTTTTGTTCCCCCTCCCCTTGGGTGGAATATGTTTGGTGACCTCCTCCCCACTCCTAATCACCCCATTAACGTTTCCGACCTAACGGCAAGAACTTAAACAAAAAGGCATCATCTTTTCAACTTTTGTTTGGTACCTCTACATTTTTGAATTTATTTTGGCTCATTCACCCGATGCTTAAGTTTTTTATCTGTCTTTCAAAGCACAACTCGAATTCAAAACTTTCTCAAAGAAAATCATGTGTTACTCGGTTTGAACTTCGTTTCCCAAGGGTGAGAAATTCCAACTGCGCGAGTCGTGGGGTGAGCAGTGCGCTGAGGTGAAACAACCGATGCTTTGCGTGTTCAAAATTGAGGACCAAACTGTGCAAACTTTTGAAGAGGAATGGCTGGACAAACTGACGCCCCAATCGGTGGGAAGAAAACTTATTCGTCTATTAACATTTTGAATCAAATATTTGTTGTTTTGCCTTGATTTAGTGCGTTTGGACGCCCGACGATTCGTCGGTTGTTTTTGTTGGGTTGGACAACGGACCGATTCGACTCGGTCGCATATTTTGCAGCAATCGCAAGTTTGTTGGATATTTAATTTGTTTAAATTTATTTACATTTCAATTAATTATCCACCTCCCACCTTAGGGCTCTCCTTTATTTGTTTGAACTTTCCACCCGTCGTCTTACACCCATCGGACAGCAAAATGATGAAGACCCTGAATGCTTTTCCTTCTACGGAAATCTGTCCTTCTCTCCGGACGGCATAAATTTGTTGGCATTTGCTCGTAATGCGCGACTCGGCCCACACAACGCTTCGATGGCACTGTGCCGGGTGAGTGAACAAAAGTGGCCATGTATTCACAATATTCCCTTCCTTCCGTTTAAGTTTAAATGGGATGGCGCAGTGTCACCGGCTAATGAGCAGGCGGAAGTGCTCATCCCAACGCTGGACAGTCCCCAGCTGGTGGACATCGGTCGGCAGAGTGTGCCATTCCCCGGCTGTTTCGACCCGTCGGTGCCATTGCGGGCGTGGAGCCGAGACAGCCGCTTCTTCTTCTTCACTACCGTTTGGCATAACAAAACGGCGAGTTTCTTAGTAATTCAACATTAAATTTTGAAAAATCGCTGGAAAATTTTTTGAAAATTTTTTTTCCTTTGAATTTTCTAAGAAAAATTTTTCTGAGATTTTTTTCATGAAAAATTTCTGTTTGAAAATTTTTTCCCGGCTGTGTTATGTCTCGACTGTGTTTCAGCGGCTGTGTTTTGTCCTGTTCCGCCTTTTTACTTGCCTATCTGTACATATCAAATTTAAATTGGTGCCTTTGTCTCCGAACATTGCCCAATTTAATCATTTAAAAAATTACGATTTATTTTCAGAAAATTATCCGTGTCGATTTGCACAACGGAGGCCAATGGACGTGCATCCCAACGGAACATTTGGAGGGCAATTGGGTTTTGTTGGATGTTTTCTTCGACATTTTGCTTGCTCAACACTCGGCTCCCAACCGTCCGCACTCTTTGCATATTGCCGACAGTGCCACTAACGGCGACGACAATGACGCCGAACACGGTACGGTACTCATTGTCAGCCAAAATGGCATTTTTTAATTGTTTGTAATTGTAAATTCTGTCAGTTGCTTGGCACAAAGTGGACAGCGCATGTCGAAGGGCCGAAGTTGGCAGCGCGTGGGACTGGCGAACCGTCGCATTCAAACGCGAAGGTAATTTTCATGACAAAATTTATCCGTTCTCTGATAAATTGCCGTCATTAAACAGAGGACGAGCAATACGATGGCATTCTGATGTGGCCCAACAAAGGGAGACAAAGCGATGGCGCAGAACAAAAGAAACTGCTCCCTTTGGTGGTCACTCCCCACGGGGGCCCGCATTCCGTTTCGACTTGCACGTAACAAATATATCATTTTGTAGAGTTTTTTCTAATTTTGTTGTCCCCAGATGGCCCCATCGTGCCCAGCAATTGCTGCTCGAGAATGGCTTTGCTGTGCTGATGGTCAATTACCACGGCTCCACAGGCTACGGGGACCGTTTTGTGCGTTCGTTGCCCGGCCGATGTGGCGAACTCGACCTGGAGGATGTTCATGTCAGATAATAAATTGGATAATGAAGGGGCTAATTGGGGAGGAAATCGAATTGGGAACGACAAAAGTTAAAAATAAACATCGAAATGGGTTTTATTGGATAAATGGTCGAAAAAAACTCAACCAAAGTCTGCAGCTAATTAATGCTCATTAATTTGTGCAGTACGCTGTCAAAACGACGTTGGCCTCTGCACCCGACCTTCTCGACCCGGCCCAAGTGGTGTTGTTCGGCGGTTCTCACGGCGGTTTCCTCGTCTCGCATTTGATCGGCCAATATCCGGTGAGAAAGTGTGCGGTTCAGCACCAGTTGACAAAGAGTTTTGGGTGTTTGTTCGATTAACATAATATTTAATTTGTTTTTGCAGGATTTCTACAAGGCATGCGTTGCGCTTAATCCCGTCCTCGACATGGTTTCCATGTGGTCTATTACTGACATCCCGGATTGGTAGGGCCAAAGGCAGATAGTTTTTTTTCTTAAAATTGGCAATTTTGCCATAGGACGATTTACGAGGGCACCGGCCGTTTTCCCGACTATTGGCCAATCTGCGGTCGCCGTCGTTCGCCCACCAGATTGGCCGAATGCCGCACAGATCCGCGTATTCACACCATTGACGGCCCTATCCCCTTCCTGTGCAACCCAAAACTCCTCGGAATTACCTTCGACCCACTCCTCACATTCAATGCCCATTCCGTGGAACTTCGATCAAAAATCCAAAAACGCAACAACATCCTCCGGGCTTTGGCAGGAACAACCTGGGGACAATCAAAAGAAGTACTCTTGACCACCTACAAAGCCATCGCTCGCAGTCTTCTCAATTATGCAGCACCGATTTGGTCCCCCCAACTGGCCGACTCAAATTGGTCCATCTCCAGAGATTCCAGAACTCCGCCCTTCGCACAATTACAGGATGCGTTTCCATCTCCTCTGCCGACCACCTCCACGCGGAAACATCCATACTCCCTGTAAAGGACCACAACTTCCTCCTCTCCCCAATTCCTTCTGGCCACTCGGCAACCTGGTCACCCCTCCTACACATCCGGCGAGGAGAAATGGTCACAACTTTTTAAAACCGTCAACCCAAAAGTCAATTTTGGTTTAAATGTTTATTTTATAGAGATAAAAATATATATTTTTTAAGATGAAAATTGTTTAAAAATTATTTTTTTAACGAAATGCCAAAATCGCCAAAACAAAATTAAATAATCTTCTTTTCCTCGTACATCATCCAACAACATAAAAACGCCCAAAAATTGATAGCTTACTAAAAATGTCATTTTCGATTTAATTATCAAAAAAAAAATTACATTTTGTCTAAGACAAAAGTCTTATTGCCCCAGTCAGCGACGGGTGTGAGTTGAAGTGCTTCCAGAGTGTTTGTCCCTATTTTACTTGAATTTAATGAATTTAAAGAATTTAAAAATTTCCACACTCAATTTGGAAAAATTTATGGCCATATTTTTGCCATTTTATGTCCATATAATTTTATTCCCTACAAATGATGAATTTCGCTGTGTTTTATTTTGTGTCCACATAATCTCCTAGTATTACAATTTTTTGGTTCTTTTTTCATTTCCTTTTAAATTATTATTATTTCTTTTATTAAATTACTTTCACTTTTCTGCTTTGATTGGTTACCTTCCGTTATATTGATAAATTATGCTTTAATTTGACATGTTTTTTCCGCTTTAAGACGATGAAGCGCTTTTCGATTCCACCCGACATTTTGGAAAGGCTTCATTTTGTCGCCGGTGCGCGGACGGGACTGCCAAAGAGCCGAGGCGAAGGCGAATTCACAGTGTACGAACCGCGGAATGGTGCGCTTTTAAGGCCGAATGGGCATTTTAACACCATTTTTCTAATGCAAGGCGCCGTTCTCACCAAATTTCTCGCAGCTGATAAACAAAGCATCGATCGAATCGCTTCTCAGGCGCACGAAGCGCAGCGCAATGGGCGAATACGCCAAGGATTGAGCGACGCCAAATTTTGAACGGGGCCGCCCATTTATTACGGTTGTTGCGATGGAAAAGCGAATAACTAAAGCCGATGTGCTGTCATGTGCCGACACTTTTGAGTGAGTCGCTTCGATTGGTTGGTTTTGTGGCGAATGTTTCCACTAATTATTCAATTGCAGGTTTTACGCTGGTGTCAATTTGTGCGAACACATTCCGTACGGGGGCGAACTGTCGGGGCGTTTTGCGTACACGCGACGCGAACCATTCGGCGTGGTGGGGGCAATCGGAACAGTGCACGGGGCGTTGTTGGCCGACTTTCTCAGCCAGGGCCAAGTGTGCAGCAACGCGTCCAAAGTGTTGGTGCAGCGCAAAGTGTTGGAACAGTTCACCTATTAAATCGTGCATCAGACGGAGAACATGCGCATTGGGGTGGGCATTTGGAAACACCGTGGGCGGGGAGAATGGGAGGGTAATGCCAAAATTGGCATTTGGAAACATTGGGGAGGGGTACAAAAAGCTGAATAAAATGCTATGCTTTACGCGTCCAAAACCATCCTCAGTTTCTTATGCCATAACTTTTTCTTACTTGTTCAATTCCTCTATTTTCAGCACTTTTGTTATTCCATGGATCCTATAGATTTCCAACTTAACGGGGATGCAGCGGACGTTGCAGAGATGTCGGAACTGAGGTCGAATTGGCGTGCTGAAATGGCCGACCATTTTGCTGGTTTAAGTTACAAATAAAAATGTATACTACAAAATTTATGCTCTGTCCATTCGACATTGGAAAAACATGTGAGGAAAAGCATTTGAGAGAGAGAGCGGAGAGAGAGGAAAAGCATTGGGGAGAGGGGGGGGGGAAATAGTGTGAGAGAGAGAGAGAGAAAAAATCACTAGGAGAGGAGCAAATACCATTTCTAAATTTTAGTGTTTTGACATGACAGGAACATTTTCAGATGCGCAAATGCGTTGTGCAGAATGGCGGCTTCCAATCACACGAAAAAAGGGGCGGTGCTCTTTCGCCGCACGAAGAAAAAGGCGCCGTTAGCAATGGCATTTCCAATTTTCGGAGATGTTCGTTGTGCCGTTTTTGCGCAGTTACCTTCGAGTTTTAAGCCGCTTCACTTAAACACACGCCGGATGCGGCCAGTTCAGTTGCCGCCCTTTTGGAGCTGTCCAAAGGGCCTGTTTCGGTCGGTGGTGCGGCAATTGGGGAGGAGGAGGACGGCGCGGAAGGCGACTGCGACCGGACGGCGCCGCTGGCGACCGCTTCCGCGACGGCGGGCGCGCCACTTCCGGCAAATATTGCGCAAAGCAATCGGCTGGTGCTCAATTGGCTTCAGGTAGTGATAGCATATGATCGGAAGCGGCAGTATTATTTCCAAAATTGGCAGGCATTGAACGCTCAAAATGCGAACGCTTCCGGCGAAGGATTGACCGGCGGAGGAGGCGCCAACGCCGGGCGCGACGGTGCACTCGGAAATGCCGAACAACTGCAGAAGCAGCCGCAAAAGGGCGCCACTACTGGTGCCAAAACAAACGGTGGGGCGGCGGAAGAAAACGCCGAAATTGACGGGGAAGACATCACAGAGGCAGCTGATTTGGCACTGATCAAAAAGGTGGGCAAGGACACTGACCCATCAGCAAGCACTGCTCTGATCAGTCTCAATTTGGAAGAGGGAGGGAAGTGATCATTGACTGATCGGGGAGGACCATTCATTAGCCATGTGATTAAAGGTTATTGTTTTGTCTCTATGACAAGCCCTGACCATTCAATTATTTGTCGTTGATCGGTTGCGATGATCACTACCCCTTTTTGATGATTGGCGAACTTTCTCATGCATTTCTTTTGTTCCAGGAGAAGTTCGACCCCTCCTGCGGCTGATGCCAAATTCCGATCACTTCCTCCGATCGTCGGTTCTTTCGTCGTCCGTCGCCTTTCCCTTCACTCTGTCCCCCTCTCTCCCCTTCTCTCCGTTCCCCTTGCTATTTCTCTTCCGTTTTGTTCCCACCCGATTCTTTCATTTCTTTACTTTATGTTTAGTTACCTCCTTTTGTTGTGCTGACTTTTTGATATGTGGCGCAAATGGTAACATAAAAAGAAACGCACTTTCAAATGATTGGCCGTGTTTCTCTCTCCCCCCCCCCCCCAGTGATGGACGAAATTTCGTTTTCGTTTCGTCGTACATTTTCGGCACTTTTTGAGTTTCGTTTTCGTCTACCAAAGTTTTTTCGTTTCGTTTTCGGTTTTCAGAATTTTTTTTTCGTTTTCGGTTCTAAATGTCATCGCGGCAAAAAAAATTAATTTTTTTATTGCATTTTTATTAAATAATTTCTGAATTTTACATGAAATATTTGAAAAATATGCACTAAAATATGCCTTAAAAACTGCCAAAAAATGACTTTTAACTTTCAAATAAATGCCAAATTTACTTTGAAAACACCAAAACAAAGAACTAAGGAGCATTTTTTAGATAATTGCAAAAATTTTGAATTTCCAAGTTTTAAATTTTTGTTATATGCTAAAACAAAATTATATTTTTTATATAAATAAATTTTTTTCCAAAATTTTCTTACAAAAAATTAAAAAAATTTTTTGGTATCATTCGAAAGTACAAAGTCTAAATAATGTAATAATACGAGAAAACAAGAAAATTCTAACATTTCAAGAAAGTTACAAACGAAAATAATAAGTAATTACTTAATTAATCAATCTTTTATTTTTCAATTTTCTAGCCAGCGAAACTTAGGTAAGCTAATTTTTGGGAATTCATAACTTAGATTGGATATGTTAGTGGTATTAAGCTTAAAAATAAAAAAAATCGTGAGATTTTTATGTATTTAATTTGGTTTTTGAAAAAATTTTTGGAAACTCAGAAAATTTTCGAATTTCATAAAAAACTGAGAACTCGGTTCTGAATGAGAGTTCACCCAAATTAAAATAGTAGGAAAATCCGCAATTTTTGCTTTATAAAATTTTTCGAAAAATAAAAAATTCTATTTGTCCCCCGGGGGATAAATGGAGACGGTGGGATTATTTTTCAACCTCCTCAGAAAGGGGGGCATAATTGGAGACAGCGGGATTAATGGAGACAGGGCCATAATTAGAGAATATACGGTATGTAGATTTGATCAATCAATTAAATGCACTCCTGGACATGACATGAGGAATCGAAGGAATTAGCATTGACGAAAACCGCTTTTCGTGACGCGCTTTTTCCAAAAACTTTTGAGAACTTGGGGAGTCTGGCGGTGCCGTTAGGCGCCATCGGGAAAATTTTTGAAAATTTCATTCTGATTAATTAACATATTTTCACTAAAATTACCATTTTTTGAAATCTTATCAATTTATTAACAGATTTTGTCCAAAAATGACAAAATTTTAATTTTGAAAAATTAGCCCATTCGACCAATTCCAAATCCTGACCCGAACTCGAAAAATCCAAAAACAATTTTAAAAATTTCCCAGGCAAGGCAAGTGGATTTCAAATGGCCCAACATACCTGTACAAGGGGTGATGTGGTGAGCAAAAAAAAAAAGTCTTCAGATTTTTTGGACCCCATCGTAAGAAAAATCGGCCACGGCCACCCCCCCCCCCCTGGTCCGTCCGATCGTACAACCATTTTTAACCAACCCCAATGACACAATATTATTTAACATGTTTTTATTAATCATCTAGAAACAACACTCGTACGACGGGAGGGAGAAACAAGGTTGGGGAAGGGGTGAAGTGAAAGGCGGGCGGACAATCATCGTTGTGTTTGGGCGTTGGCGTGCCGAGGCGACATTCGATGCCAAATCGGTGCAAAATGAGCGCCGCTTCGTCCCGGGGGCGCGTGGAGGAGGAATTGGGCGAGTAAACCGTCGGATGGCTAAGCATTCGCAGAGTCACCGGGTGAAAGTTGCAGGGGAAGGAATGGCGAAGGACGGACCCAAATGGACGACGGGCTTTAAACTCAGAATTTTGTCAAATTGTCTCTGTTTGAAGTGCCACTTTGTCCACCTTTGGGGTCGTCCATTTGTCCAGCGAGTGAAATGGGCGGATAATGGAGACGAAGTGACGAATGGTGGGCGGCCAATGAATGAAAAGCGATTGTCCCCTCGGCGGAAGAAGACGGAGGGGAGGAGAAGCGGTCGAAGTGCTCGAGCAGAAGATGGAAGCGACTCTCCGTCAACAAATTGTCCTCCACGTCCTTTAAATGCGGAAAATTTGGGCATGAAAAACGGCGCATGGGTTTCAGAATTCAGCAGAGACCGAATGCCGAAAGTGTACAAAAGTGAAGTAAATGTACACTGACTGTTAAATCTCGGACGGAGGCCAACAATTTCCAAGGCCCCAATAAAGCGGAAAATTTGTGGCACAATTTCCTGCCTTCGGTCGGCCATTAATCCCCCCCCCCCCCCGCAAAAGAAGGCTTGACATGGACCATTGATGGCTTAACTAAAATGAAAAAACAATGGTCAAAAGTCGTGCCCGGGTCGTTGTGCGAGTCAACTTCGAGCCGTTTCTCTGTCCGAATCTTTTCCGGGTCGTATGTGATCGGCCATCCCTGCTTCCAAACCCCGCCGTCCGGGTTGTCAAACGGCAAAATGTCGTACAGCGACAGCATCTGCCATCACAATTAAATTCGTTATATGTCTAAATGCTTGCCCCTTCTGCTGTTGGCACCTGAACATTTAGCATGGCATGCACTAAAATTGGCAAATGCTAACGGCTGAATTTACTCGGGGCAAAAAATGCTTTTGTAGTAAAATAAATTATTATTAGTTGGCCGAACATCGACCAAAAATGTCAAAATCAGCAGAAAGATTTGTGTAAAGTGGCCACCTTCGCTCCATCTGTTCAGTGCTGTCACTTTTTGCCAGCCGCCGAGAAAAGTGACCGCTTCGTACATCTCAAAAAGGTCGAGCTCCTGTCCGTTCGCTGAAGGCGCCTTGAAATCGAAGCCCCTGAGATGAAATACAGAAAATTAACAATGCTATTTTGCAAAAATAGTCACCATTTCCTTTTGTAGAACGAGCGAATATTTTGGTAGAATTGGTCTCGCTTTTGTTTCCGTTCTAACGGAATTGTAAGCGCTTCCAAATAACTATCAATTGGCAAATAACGTTTCCGCTTCAGCATTTTGTACCTAAAGATTGAAAGGTTTATCGATTCCACCGACGGATAAAGCATCATACTAACCAACATGAACGTACCGAGTGCCAACGCCACGGCCCACTCATTGCCCCGAGAAAACAGTGCCATGCCTCCTCAAAACCTAGTCAATGTATTAAAGCAACATGAGAAGGTATTATGATACAATGAGAAAAATGCTTTCAGTCGAAATTACAAATACCGGAAAATAAGACGCAACCCAAACCAAAACAGATGAATAACACCAATTTTAGGAATACATTTCCTGCCAATTGTTCTAATTAAGGGTTTTTGGCTGGCCTTGCTAATCAGCTAATCTCGAATCTGACATCATTTTTTTATTAGATCTCGCAATTTTTACAAAAATGAATAATGCGATGGATTCGGTCCCCGCGCGGATTGTCATAATTGGGACAAGTAAAATGCGCCTTTCCGAAAGGTTTTGTTTGATCAAGCCTTTTCGATTTTTTTTTTAATTGCTTTTCTAATTCTAACAGATTCAACAAATTGCAAAAGGCTCCCCCGCCTCCTCCTCCTCAAGCTCAGCAACAGAAAGTGTTTTTGAAGAGGGAAAGTATCAATGGGGTCGCAATTGGCCCCGTAATTTCACGGCCTCGGGTTATTGATGAACGGGACAGACCAGATAATCGGATTCAAAGCAGCAAATCTTTTCTTCACGACGATTACATGGTCAGTGATTTTGGCAAAGATTTACTTTCGTTATGATCCAATCTTTCCAGGACAATGATTTATATGGCGATTTTGTTGAGCCGTTCCTTCGACGGCCTCAAATGGGTGGTTTTCGCAGTGCAAATTTATACGAGGGATTTCAACCGGCGCCAGACCCACTGAAGTTGACATTGGATGCCTATGATCAGTATTCGCGGTTCCGTCCGTCTCATCGCCGGTCCATTCATTCTCGGTCCGGCGATTTTCTTATTACTATTTTGTTTGTTTTTACGTTTTTAGCATAACTGAAACGTCAATGAGCCGTTTTCGGAATTTGCCTGTCTATGATGAGTCCAATATGCACGAAAAATTGCGAAATATGTACGAAAAAGTCCAAAATATGTATAAAAATATGTACATATGTAATATGTAGAAAATATGCGTCCAATCACTTACCATCCTCAGTTACTTAGGCCATTACGTTTTCTGATTTGGTCAAGCCTACATTCTAAGTATCAATCAAAAGCATGAAATTTTTGGTTAAAAATTATTCAAAAAATTATTCTTAACACTCGAAAAGAGCTGAATTTCGTTTTTTCTCATTGTATTTTTCCTAGTGTTAGTATTATCCCCGAGACTAAACTTTTGCATTGATCAAATAAGCAAAAACAAATGGCCTAAGAAACTTATGATAGTTAATGATTAATAGACGCATAAACTGTCCATAGGCTGTGAAATATTTTTAGTTAACCCATTTTATTTAGATGTACAACCAAAACGACTACAACAGACGACCGATTCACCAGCGGCTCAGTTTCAAGCCAATGAGGTTTTCTGTCCCCAATAACTCGTGCTCATTGTCAGTCGCCATTTTTCCCAGGCTTTCCGGTTACGATTTTCTGCGTCGTCCTCTCCATCGCCATACGACGCAATTCAAACGGCCTTTTTACAACCGCGGAAGTCATTTCAGTTTCAACAGATGGCGCACGAACGATTGGAATCGGAGGGGTGCGTCGATGCCTTTTGGACGCCGTGGCCGTTGGGGGGACAACAAAAGGATGAAAAAGTCTTTGGCGGAGATGGACCGCGAACTTGAAGTTTGACTCATTCGTCAATTTATTCATTTTTGGCTTTTCCAGGAATATATGCGCTCATCAAAACACCCGCGAGTGAAACTGACCAAAGCGGCGGACTGATTGACCATTTGGACCAAATCAGAAGTCGTTTGTCGTCTTACCAAAGCCTCTCTCTTCCCTCACTTGGTCATTTGCTGCTGATGAATTTTCGTTGATATATTTCCCTTTTGTTTGTTCTTTATTTTATAATGGAACATTTCTCTCGACTATTCCGACAAATAAACTACTTCTTGTCTAAGAAGTCCCTTCCTTCCCTTTGCTGTTTTTTTTCTCTACGGTTTCGACATTCCCGGAACTCAGAGTTCCGTGTTTGCATTTGTCTAAGCTCGATTGTCCCGAAGTCCACCAGGACAGTCCAACTAAGTCTAAAGGGGCTGTCCATCCCACAAGTCCATTCCAAGAGTGAAAACCCCGTCCCATTCGCTAAGTTCAATAACATTGTCGTGGAGCGTGTGCAAACCGACAGCCGAAGCGCAACCGACCAGTCCAGCAAACCCGCACCTCACCCGCCTCCTCGACAAGTGGCGCTCCTGGGAACGCGATAACTGGCGCTCCTGTAAAACGACCACACAACAAGTGGACGCCATTATTAAATTACATGAGCAACCTAATCCGGATGGTACGTTGCCCACAAGTGGCAATTCTTCGTCAACGAGTAAACACGGCACGGACACATGTCGACCGTGAGGAAGATGAAGAAGTGAACACGATTGGTGGAGGGAAAGCAGAAGTATTGCTGCTGAAGGAGGAGGCCAGAACCGACTTTCCTCTTCTTCAGATTGAGCAGACCCTCTCCCACTTTGGACTTGCACCCGACGAAAGAGAGCAAGAACGAGGCCAATCATTCATCAACGAAAGAGAAGTAGGGTTGCCTCTTTACCGGGAAGATGGATGAAATACTAGTGGCACTTGCAGGAGAGTCAGAATACGATGGTTCCGAAAACGGGGACAATGCCGTGCGAGAAAATGCCCAAAGGCAACGGCAATCACCTGCTCGAGAGGAAAGGCAACTCCCTTTTCGAGTACAAAGGCAATCACCCGTCAGAGAAGTCCTGCATCAACCAAGGATCAGACTTCCTGAATTACGGATGCCGATATTCTCCGGCGATCCGTTAGAGTGGCCGACATTTTGGCAATCCTTCGAGAATGCGGTCCACAATCAGGCTCACCTGCAGCCAATCGACAAAATGAATTATTTGATGGGATGCCTTAAAGGGAAAGCCTCTCGTGCAGTGATAGGCTACAGAGGTGGCCAAAATTACGAAAATATGGTGGAAACACTCCGCCGATTGTTTGGCAATCCGCAAGTTATCGTCGAAGCCTTGCAAGCCGAACTTTTCAATCTTCCAAATGTAGAAGATAGCCCGGACTCCCTCCAGATGTTCTCCGAGAACTTGGAACGAATATGTCGCCAATTAAATGCTTTGGGACATCCCGAGAATTCGCTCATGTGCATGGCAGTCAAGGCAAAACTGCCCAAGCAAATTCTCACCGAATTGATTAAAATGGAGCGAGAAGAGGGGTTCCATTGGCAGATGTCAGATCTGAGACGTGGACTAGCAGAAGTCGTATCACTTCGAGAGGAGGTCCAGCGTTGCTCTCGATCACTAAGAAGAGATGTGAATCGAGATCCGACACAAAACAGACAGGTGTTCCAGCGCGAGCAACGAAGGCAATCAGCGGAGAGAGCCAGAGCCTTTGTAGCCACACAAGATAAACGAGGAATGAGTCAGCGCCTCGTGGGAAGCCAAAACTTCCATGTTTCTTCTGCGACGGACCGCATTGGGTCAACGATTGCAGAAAAGTGGTCAGCGTTCAGCAACGAACGAAAATGCTCGCAGAACAAAATAGGTGTTCTCTGTGCCTACGCAGAGGGCACAGAGCTCCGGATTGTCGGGCAAATAGGAATTGTACGAGATGCAAAGGAGCGCATAACAAAGTTATTTGTCCGAATACAAAGAAATCCGGCCGTGAATGGAACACTAGTCAGACAAAGCCGAAAGCACAATTCAAGAGAACACATGCAGAAGTCAATATAACGACAAGTGGTTCAACAGAAAATGGAACAGTAGCCACGATGGTTTCTGATCCAAAAAGAGTGCTTCTAATGGCGAAATACGTCACAATTTTCTCCAGAAGAAATCCTACAAAGAGAATTAGGATTTTGGTCTTCTTTGACCCAGGTTCGCAAGTAACCATGATCAAAAGTGCTGTAGTGCGAGCCTTAAGCTTATATAAATTGAAAGATGGCCAGCTAGAAGTTAGCGGTTTCCACAGCGATTCACCGGTCAGGCTGGATGCCCCGCAGTATGAGCTACATGTCGCATTGGAAAACGGCAAATCCGAAAAAATAGTAGCTTATCGGGCAGATTGGATAGTCAAATCTATCCGTCGAGCCGAATGGAAGACGGAAACGTGGAAATAACCGATGAGGAACCCGATTTACTCATTGGTATGGCCGAATTCTGGCGATTCTTCCAGCGGCGCGAACAAATAAATCGGAACTTATTCCGCATTTACACTTCAGTGGGACCTATCGTATGTGGAAAAGATATCCCACAGGAGATCGGAGAAACGAGACAAATTTGCGCAGTCATGTCAGCAAAAGCTGATTGTGAATTTGCAGAAACAGGCATCGACACTGCAAAAAACTTTTGGGACCTACAACTGATAGGAATAAAAGATAACCCAAAAGAAAATGATGACGACACAGCGATGGAAATCTTCGAAAAGAAAGCCAAGAGACTCGCTGATGGACGTTATAGTTCGGGATGGCCATGGAAAGAGTTCCCGCCCGATTTGCCATCGAATTACAATATGGCATATAGGAGATTGGTCAACCTCCTTGAAAAACTGCGCAAGACTCCCGAGTTATTGGACAAATACCACGAGTCAATCTCGAGAGAGTTCAATCTCGGATTCTTTGAACTTGGCGAAAGAAGGGAGGGTTTTCCTGAACACTTCCTGCCACATCATGGAGTAGTAACTCATAAACTTCGAATTGTTTTTGATGCTTCAGCACACCCACGGGGAGAGAAATCTTTGAACGAGTGTATGTTCAGAGGACCCGTGATGATTCCCGATCTCGTGGGAATCCTTCTAAGATTTGCAGATCTTCCGTTGGGCTCGGATTCCCTTCGGAGTAATTTCTTCGCCATTTATTTTGGCTGCAGTTGTCCAGAAGCATCTGAAGGAGAAAGCTTCCCCCTTGGCGTTGGAATTCGCTGGGAATGCCTTTGTGGACAATCTAATGACTTCATGCAAAGACGCTGGAGAAGTCTTAAAGAAGTATCGAGAAGGGAAAGCATTGTTTGCTGAAGCACAAATGAACCTGAGGGAATTAATTTGCAACTCAATGAAAGCGATGGAGCAAATTCCCGAAGAGGACCGGCTTAATAAACCAGGGACTAAAGTACTGGGCATCCCTTGGGACATTCAAAAGGACGAATTGAGCATTGGATTCCCACCGACGAATGAAGCCGGGAAGATTTCAAAACGCATTGTTTTGAAAACATTAGCAAGCATATTTGACCCATTGGGAATGGTCGCACCTTGCCTTCTCCAAGCAAAATTGTTCCTACAACGATTGTGGGACAGAACCCTTGGATGGGACGAAATCTTACCAGCTGATGAAACAGCAGAATGGTTTGCTGTCATCAGAGAATGGAAGACCGAACCATTCAAATTTCCGAGACGATCCGTGCTGCAAGATGAAATGGTCCAACTCCATGCATTTGTGGACGCGAGCAAGGACGCTTATGCAGCGGCACTTTTCATAAGGTCTCAGAAAGGAGAAGAAACCAATGTACAGTTACTCTATGCAAAGAGTAGACTCAAGCCCCGGAAAGCTGAAGTAACAATTCCAAGAATGGAACTCTTGGCAATTCTAATTGGGGCGAGGATGCTGAAATTTGCGGAAAATCAGCTGAGAATCCCAATAAATGAAAAATTTATTTGGGGAGATTCAAAACCCGTCTTGAGCTGGATTGAGTCAAAAGATTCCCAGCCCAGATTTGTGGAGAATCGGTTGAGAGAAATCCGGAGGATATCAGAAAATGCCAGATTTCTGCATATCAGATTTTTAAATTATTATTTCTTTTATTAAATTACTTTCACTTTTCTGCTTTGATTGGTTACCTTCCGTTATATTGATAAATTATGCTTTAATTTGACATATTTTCCGCTTTAAAACGATGAAGCGCTTTTCGATTCCACCCGACATTTTGGAAAGGCTTCATTTTGTCGCCGGTGCGCGGACGGGACTGCCAAAGAGCCGAGGCGAAGGCGAATTCACAGTGTACGAACCGCGGAATGGTGCGCTTTTAAGGCCGAATGGGCATTTTATCACCATTTTTCTAATGCAAGGCGCCGTTCTCACCAAATTTCTCGCAGCTGATAAACAAAGCATCGATCGAATCGCTTCTCAGGCGCACGAAGCGCAGCGCAATGGGCGAATACGCCAAGGATTGAGCGACGCCAAATTTTGAACGGGGCCGCCCATTTATTACGGTTGTTGCGATGGAAAAGCGAATAACTAAAGCCGATGTGCTGTCATGTGCCGACACTTTTGAGTGAGTCGCTTCGATTGGTTGGTTTTGTGGCGAATGTTTCCACTAATTATTCAATTGCAGGTTTTACGCTGGTGTCAATTTGTGCGAACACATTCCGTACGGGGGCGAACTGTCGGGGCGTTTTGCGTACACGCGACGCGAACCATTCGGCGTGGTGGGGGCAATCGGAACAGTGCACGGGGCGTTGTTGGCCGACTTTCTCAGCCAGGGCCAAGTGTGCAGCAACGCGTCCAAAGTGTTGGTGCAGCGCAAAGTGTTGGAACAGTTCACCTATTAAATCGTGCATCAGACGGAGAACATGCGCATTGGGGTGGGCATTTGGAAACACCGTGGGCGGGGAGAATGGGAGGGTAATGCCAAAATTGGCATTTGGAAACATTGGGGAGGGGTACAAAAAGCTGAATAAAATGCTATGCTTTACGCGTCCAAAACCATCCTCAGTTTCTTATGCCATAACTTTTTCTTACTTGTTCAATTCCTCTATTTTCAGCACTTTTGTTATTCCATGGATCCTATAGATTTCCAACTTAACGGGGATGCAGCGGACGTTGCAGAGATGTCGGAACTGAGGTCGAATTGGCGTGCTGAAATGGCCGACCATTTTGCTGGTTTAAGTTACAAATAAAAATGTATACTACAAAATTTATGCTCTGTCCATTCGACATTGGAAAAACATGTGAGGAAAAGCATTTGAGAGAGAGAGCGGAGAGAGAGGAAAAGCATTGGGGAGAGGGGGGGGGGAAATAGTGTGAGAGAGAGAGAGAAAAAAATCACTAGGAGAGGAGCAAATACCATTTCTAAATTTTAGTGTTTTGACATGACAGGAACATTTTCAGATGCGCAAATGCGTTGTGCAGAATGGCGGCTTCCAATCACACGAAAAAAGGGGCGGTGCTCTTTCGCCGCACGAAGAAAAAGGCGCCGTTAGCAATGGCATTTCCAATTTTCGGAGATGTTCGTTGTGCCGTTTTTGCGCAGTTACCTTCGAGTTTTAAGCCGCTTCACTTAAACACACGCCGGATGCGGCCAGTTCAGTTGCCGCCCTTTTGGAGCTGTCCAAAGGGCCTGTTTCGGTCGGTGGTGCGGCAATTGGGGAGGAGGAGGACGGCGCGGAAGGCGACTGCGACCGGACGGCGCCGCTGGCGACCGCTTCCGCGACGGCGGGCGCGCCACTTCCGTAAATTTGATGATAATGTTCCCCACTTTCCTTCACTTGTTTTGTGTTTTTAAATTTGTCAAAGATAAAAGCACAGTAATTTGGCATTATGTTTATTGAAAAACCAAAATTTTTTTTATCTTTCTTCATTTTGTGCTGTTCGTTTTACAAAAAAACCTATTTACCTAATGCAATTGAAGCAAACACCATTTTAATTTTGTATTTTAGTCTTCTGTCCTTTCGGCGGCACTACCGGTGCCAAAACAAACGGTGGGGCGGCGGAAGAAAACGCCGAAATTGACGGGGAAGACATCACAGAGGCAGCTGAGGCTGTTGACGTAAATTCGGCTCTGACCAAGGCTTACGACGAGTTAAGGAGCATTGACATGAACATATCAATGCTTTCCGGAGTTTCAGAAAGGTAAAAAACACTTCGCTAGTTTTTTTAAATATTATGGCTTTTAAGATTTAACCGGAAAAGAAGCGCACCAACAAATGATTCTTTCTCTACTCCCTTTGATCGGTAAGACGGACAATCAAAAGACACTTACCTAGTATTGATATTTTCAGGCGTGTGCAGGAGGGTGGCCGAAAAATTATTATCGGGCCGGAAAGCAGGTTTAATTAAACAGTAAAAATTTTGGGTAATAGTCGTCCGTCGCCTTTCCCTTCACTCTGTCCCCCTCTCTCCCCTTCTCTCCGTTCCCCTTGCTATTTCTCTTCCGTTTTGTTCCCACCCGATTCTTTCATTTCTTTACTTTATGTTTAGTTACCTCCTTTTGTTGTGCTGACTTTTTGATATGTGGCGCAAATGGTAACATAAAAAGAAACGCACTTTCAAATGATTGGCCGTGTTTGGCGTTCCCCCCCCCCCCAGTGATGGACGAAATTTCGTTTTCGTTTCGTCGTACATTTTCGGCACTTTTTTTGTTTCGTTTTCGTCTACCAAAGTTTTTTCGTTTCGTTTTCGGTTTTCAGAATTTTTTTTTCGTTTTCGGTTCTAAATGTCATCGCGGCAAAAAAAATTTGAGTTGCTGGAAATGTTCCAAAGATTTTTTGACACAATGCTTTAAAAATGTTTCAACGTTTTGATGGTCAGTCCCTGTTATGATTAGACTCTCACAACACTATATTCTCACGGAAATCGCAAACGCCCTTATTGTTTAGAAACCGACGTCTTTTCGGTAATCTTTTGGTTGCCACGTTGCGTAAATTTCAAAACGAGGAAAAGACGGTTGGGAGCAAAGGACAAGTGCAGGTTTAATGGGAAGAGTTGTATTTGCATCAAAAAGAAAATAACGCACAGATTGACAAGCAACGCGAAGTTGAGCGTCGTTTAGAGGAGACGGAGAAGGAAAACAGAAACCGAATGATGCGGGAGAGAGAGGCACTGATGGCGAAGAAGCGCGAGAAGGAAATGGAAATTCAATCCCTCCGGCGTCAAAAGGCCATTGAGCAATCGGTGGGTTGGAAAGAAAAAAAAATCATGAGATTTTTATGTATTTAATTTGGTTTTTGAAAAAATTTTTGGAAACTCAGGAAATTTTCGAATTTCATAAAAAACTGAGAACTCGGTTCTGAATGAGAGTTCACCCAAATTAAAATAGTAGGAAAATCCGCAATTTTTGCTTTATAAAATTTTTCGAAAAATTAAAAATTCTATTTGTCCCCCGGGGGGATAAATGGAGACGGTGGGATTATTTTTCAACCTCCTCAGAAAGGGGGGCATAATTGGAGACAGCGGGATTAATGGAGACAGGGCCATAATTAGAGAATATACGGTATGTAGATTTGATCAATCAATTAAATGCACTCCTGGACATGACATGAGGAATCGAAGGAATTAGCATTGACGAAAACCGCTTTTCGTGACGCGCTTTTTCCAAAAACTTTTGAGAACTTGGGGAGTCTGGCGGTGCCGTTAGGCGCCATCGGGAAAATTTTTGAAAATTTCATTCTGATTAATTAACATATTTTCACTAAAATTACCATTTTTTGAAATCTTATCAATTTATTAACAGATTTTGTCCAAAAATGACAAAATTTTAATTTTGAAAAATTAGCCCATTCGACCAATTCCAAATCCTGACCCGAACTCGAAAAATCCAAAAACAATTTTAAAAATTTCCCAGGCAAGGCAAGTGGATTTCAAATGGCCCAACATACCTGTACAAGGGGTGATGTGGTGAGCAAAAAAAAAAAGTCTTCAGATTTTTTGGACCCCATCGTAAGAAAAATCGGCCACGGCCACCCCCCCCCCCCTGGTCCGTCCGATCGTACAACCATTTTTAACCAACCCCAATGACACAATATTATTTAACATGTTTTTATTAATCATCTAGAAACAACACTCGTACGACGGGAGGGAGAAACAAGGTTGGGGAAGGGGTGAAGTGAAAGGCGGGCGGACAATCATCGTTGTGTTTGGGCGTTGGCGTGCCGAGGCGACATTCGATGCCAAATCGGTGCAAAATGAGCGCCGCTTCGTCCCGGGGGCGCGTGGAGGAGGAATTGGGCGAGTAAACCGTCGGATGGCTAAGCATTCGCAGAGTCACCGGGTGAAAGTTGCAGGATAAAAAATCATATGTTTAAATTTTATTGAAAGAACGAATTTGTATCACTACCTCTTTTGCCTACAATTTTAAAGCTTTTTAAACAATTTAAGCATCAAAGTGGAAATCTTTTCATTTCGTTATTCCTTTGTTTCCTCGTCACATTCGTACGTAATTCCCAGTATTAAATCGAAACCAAATTCGCGACTGAATTCCTCCCAAAATGTGCCGCTTTGTTCCACGGCATCCGCAAAGGCAATTTCCGCCGTTCCATTTCCAATCCGCACAAATTGCAGCGCTTTCTCTTTTCCTTCATCGCTTCGTTCGTTTGATGGCCACAAAAAGTAGTCGCCAGGGAGTGATAGGCTCGGCATTCTGTTGAATGGCAATGGATATAAAGGATTTGATATGCTTAGCAGTTTCGGTTAAATAAAAACCCCCAAAGATTGCCATTGATGAAAAACGTTTCCCCTTTTGACGCACCCATTGCGAATGAAAGAGGACAACATTTGGACCAAAGTGGCACGGTGTTGTCGGTCCGCCTCGGTGAATTGGAATTCGCCCACGGGGAAGAGACCGTTGAGGTAGGGGTACTCATTGCCTGACAAAGAGGCGACATTGTGAAAAGGGTAAGTGTGCCGGGTGGCATCACCATGAGTTGCGCCTCGGAACGGAGTCCACGGCTCGAATTGGCACTTATTGAAATAGTCGTTAAAGTACAGAAAGGTGGGCACGGCACAGCGGCGACGGAGTCGGGCCATCCGAAACAACGGCACATTGAACAGCAAATCGGAGACGAGCTGAAAAGTGAGAGAGATTGAAGACACCGAAGTGTCGTCCTTCCTTTACCCGGCTGTACTGCTTCAGCGTCGGTTGGCTGTTCTTCTCCGCCACTTTGTTCTGCTCTGTGCCATTCTGTCCATAGCTTTTTTGTCCATCGAGTTCGATTCCATGCAAATAAAAGGCACTGATTTTCATTTCGGCAATGCGTAAAATTTGCTCCAATTTTTGCGCATTTTCCCTCTCAAAGTGCCGTCGGAATTCGCCGCCCAAAACAACGTCATGGACAAAAAAGCGGAATTGGTCAGTGCCAAAATTGGCCAAACATTCGCGAGCAATGCCAAACGGATTGATGGACGGGTCCTTGGCTTGGATGGCTGAAACGAAAGGACCAAAAAGCGATGGATCGAAACGACGGACTGAAATAGATGGCCTCTTCGGCGGTCACCCCCATCAGCACGGGTTTGCTGGCTCCTCGCACTTCCCGCACCAAAGCGGGGATGTCACGGGGGAGGAAGTCGCCGTCGATGCACGGGCCCCACACCAAAAGGTTGGGGTCCGCGCGGGTGGTGCCCTTAAAAAAAGCTCATTTGGTGTTTTTACATTTTGCTTTTTCGACCATTGCGTATTATGATACAATGAGAAAAATGCTTTCAGTCGAAATTACAAATACCGGAAAATAAGACGCAACCCAAACCAAAACAGATGAATAACACCAATTTTAGGAATACATTTCCTGCCAATTGTTCTAATTAACTCAGCCCACAGCCTTCAATAAATCACCAATGACCAACCTACAACGACGTTGCCCCCTCGCCCTCCACTTCCCCCCTTCTCTCATTTCTCTCCTCCCGTCGTTTCTATTCCTCCTCCGCCTGCCCATTCCGGGCCGCCCCTCCCGCATCGTTCGGCCCCATTTCCTCCGGTTCAAAAACGCGGGGCACCATATCCAAATGTTCCTCGGTAACACCGCCTAAATTTTCTATTAGTATACATTTTTATTTGTAACTTAAACCAGCAAAATGGTCGGCGGTGACAGTGCCATAAATGCCGCGGCGGCCCCTCCGGCGCTGAGACTCCGCTGCATCCCCGTTAAGTTGGAACCGCCAAAGGCGCGGATTTCGTTGTGTAGGGCTGCGATTTATATGTAAGAAAAATCGTAAAATATGTAAATAAATATGTATTAAAATATGCCGAAATATGTACGAAATATTTACAAAAACCTTAAAATATGTACTAAAATATGTAAAAAAAAATTTTTTAATGGTTATTTTTTGGAAAAAAATTCTTCGTAAAAAGTGAAATAGGCACAAAATGCTATAAAAATGACCAAAATGAATCACTTTTTAGTATTTTAAATTAATTTTTGATAGTTAATTTTTTGAAAAACATTCGATTTTTTAGGGATACATTTTCAAAAAATTTTTTTTAATTTTTCACAAAAAACTTCTATAAAAATTCTCAAAAATCCTCAAAATATGTAAAAAAAATGAAAATATGCACGAAAAATTGCGAAATATGTACGAAAAAGTCCAAAATATGTATAAAAATATGTACATATGTAATATGTAGAAAAATCCCAAAATATGTAAAAATATGTAAATAAAAGTCCCAACTTTTGTTCGCAAACACAAAAAAGAAAGTGTTTTTCCTACTAATTAGAGCATGGAGAATCCAGGGAAAAAAATATGTATTTACATGCCGAGAAAAACTTCAATTTGGACGCCGCTGTCCAAACGCCGCAGAATGCCAATGACATCGCCGTACGAAGTGCGGACGACCGGCGGAGCACTGGGCGACGAACAGTGACTATTTGTGAGGCAAACGACGGCGGAACAATTGCAATCGGACATCGCTTCTTTGGGTGAGTTAATTGTGACGACAGACCGAACCAACAATTAATTAATGACCAAAAAAACGATTATCCCTTCATCAGAGCCTAAGAAAAGTCAGCGGAATGAATTTTAATGTCCTTTTGCTCTTTCGTGTTTAATTAAGGCCTTTATTCCTCCGACTTCGCAAATTATTCTCTCTGAATTGAATTACCAATTTGCCATTTTTAATTAACGCTTTGTTTTAATTTTCTTTGTCCTTTCAATTCTTTTTTCTTCAGCCATTCGCTTTTTAATGAGATGCAAAAGAACAATTCTTGAGCTTCGATGGCATAGTCAAATTGAAAAAAGAATCGAAAGAATGGCCTTAACATCGGACAGACAAAAAATGTCAGTCATATTTTATTATTTCTCATTTGTCAGCCACGGGAGGGGGAGAGAGAGGAGAGAGGGAGGGGCGATGGGATCGATAGGCCAAAGACAAATTGGGGAGGGAAGGAAAAGAATATTCCCGAAGTTTCCCCATTTTTCATTTCCTTTCAGGTGTGTTTTAGAATTTTCCCTCCCTGTCCAAATCTCATATATGGACCCGAATATTTCCCTTTAGACACAGAATCGAGAAATGGAAGGGCAAACGAAGGGAGAGGGCGGGGGGGGGGGGGAAGGGACATTTATTCCCCCATCTCTTTTTTGTTCCGAAGGTGTTCCTTTTTCTCTACGGTTTCGACATTCCCGGAACTCAGAGTTCCGTGTTTGCATTTGTCTAAGCTCGATTGTCCCGAAGTCCACCAGGACAGTCCAACTAAGTCTAAAGGGGCTGTCCATCCCACAAGTCCATTCCAAGAGTGAAAACCCCGTCCCATTCGCTGACAGAAGCAAAGGGGAAAAGGGGGAAATGAAAGGCGGGGAGGGGAAAGGCATGAAAATGATACAGCACTAACGAAAAGAATGAAGTGCAAATATCGTCCAAGAAATATGTGAGAATTTAACAATACATTAAAGCGAAGCCAATAAAATTTGTCCCCTCCCGAAAAGACCATCATGAGCAACCTAATCCGGATGGTACTGGGCCCACAAGTGGCAATTCTTCGTCAACGAGTAAACACGGCACGGACACATGTCGACCGTGAGGAAGATGAAGAAGTCAACAACGCTGCGCTGATGGAAGCAAAAGTATTGCTGTTAAAAGTATTGCAGCGTGTGGAAGCTGAACTAGCGAAATGGGAAAACGTGATTTCTGGACTTCAAGGACAAGAAAAACAGACAGAGCTTATACCAAAATTTCCCGGCGGCGCCTATTGGCACCGCTTCAATTCCTTTCGGTTTTAAAATTAGGTAAACTTTTTTAGCACTTGCAGGAGAGTCAGAATACGATGGTTCCGAAAACGGGGACAATGCCGTGCGAGAAAATGCCCAAAGGCAACGGCAATCACCTGCTCGAGAGGAAAGGCAACTCCCTTTTCGAGTACAAAGGCAATCACCCGTCAGAGAAGTCCTGCATCAACCAAGGATCAGACTTCCTGAATTACGGATGCCGATATTCTCCGGCGATCCGTTAGAGTGGCCGACATTTTGGCAATCCTTCGAGAATGCGGTCCACAATCAGGCTCACCTGCAGCCAATCGACAAAATGAATTATTTGATGGGATGCCTTAAAGGGAAAGCCTCTCGTGCAGTGATAGGCTACAGAGGTGGCCAAAATTACGAAAATATGGTGGAAACACTCCGCCGATTGTTTGGCAATCCGCAAGTTATCGTCGAAGCCTTGCAAGCCGAATTTTCTAAGGTTATAAAAGTTGTGACACGAAAAATATTACAATTACCACTCATTTGTTGTTAATCATTAGGGAATGGATTCCTAGGGACGAAAAAATGGTTAAATAGTCGCTCATGTGCATGGCAGTCAAGGCAAAACTGCCCAAGCAAATTCTCACCGAATTGATTAAAATGGAGCGAGAAGAGGGGTTCCATTGGCAGATGTCAGATCTGAGACGTGGACTAGCAGAAGTCGTATCACTTCGAGAGGAGGTCCAGCGTTGCTCTCGATCACTAAGAAGAGATGTGAATCGAGATCCGACACAAAACAGACAGGTGTTCCAGCGCGAGCAACGAAGGCAATCAGCGGAGAGAGCCAGAGCCTTTGTAGCCACACAAGATAAACGAGGAATGAGTCAGCGCCTCGTGGGAAGCCAAAACTTCCATGTTTCTTCTGCGACGGACCGCATTGGGTCAACGATTGCAGAAAAGTGGTCAGCGTTCAGCAACGAACGAAAATGCTCGCAGAACAAAATAGGTGTTCTCTGTGCCTACGCAGAGGGCACAGAGCTCCGGATTGTCGGGCAAATAGGAATTGTACGAGATGCAAAGGAGCGCATAACAAAGTTATTTGTCCGAATACAAAGAAATCCGGCCGTGAATGGAACACTAGTCAGACAAAGCCGAAAGCACAATTCAAGAGAACACATGCAGAAGTCAATACATCAAAAAGACTTTCAATCGCCATTTGCACTTCTCAATGATCAAAGTTCGACCAAAAATTATAAATTATTAATTTATAAAATTGGGCAAAGGTGTAGAATTGTGGTCCCGACGGACAAAAATAGTAAAATTCCAAAAAGCATTTTTCCTAGGGTAAAAAAATGTGCTGATCACGAATCTGAACTCTTATTTTGAAAATCATTGATTTTCAATGACTTTTCATCAAACACTTGATTTTTTCAAAATTTTAAGTTTCTTTAAGTATTTCTTTCCAATAAGTTTAGGGTAAAAAAATGCGCTGAACATGGATCTGAAGTCAGATTCTGCAAAATGCATCATTTTGTCTATGATTTTCCACCAATTAGCATAAAAAATAAACCGCAGCCAAGCGGGCTCGAACCCACACCCAATCTGATCCTTAAAGGGGTGAATAATTAAATTTCAAAAAATTTTCTTAAAATTTTGAAAAAATTCACAAGTGTTTGATGAAAAGTCATAGATAAAATCAATGATTTTTCAAAATCAGAGTTCAGATTTGTGATCAGCACATTTTTTTACCCTAGGAAAAATGCTTTTTGAAATTTTACTATTTTTCCCATCGGGACCACAATTCTACACCTTTGCCTAAAATTGCAATTTCTCCCTTTCGTATCCCCCAGGACAGAAATGTGGCCACTCCTCGCGACTATTATTTTGGTAAGCCTTCGGATTGGGAAAAAAAGACGGCAAAACGACGCATCATTAGCCGAAACCGAGGGAATTGGCCCACTTTTGTCCTTTTTCAGCCCTCGCCCACACCGTCCGCGACCCAACCTCCTTGAAAAACTGCGCAAGACTCCCGAGTTATTGGACAAATACCACGAGTCAATCTCGAGAGAGTTCAATCTCGGATTCTTTGAACTTGGCGAAAGAAGGGAGGGTTTTCCTGAACACTTCCTGCCACATCATGGAGTAGTAACTCATAAACTTCGAATTGTTTTTGATGCTTCAGCACACCCACGGGGAGAGAAATCTTTGAACGAGTGTATGTTCAGAGGACCCGTGATGATTCCCGATCTCGTGGGAATCCTTCTAAGATTCCGTCTCCCAATAATTGCATTATGGGCGGACTTAGAAAAGGCCTTCAATGCCATAACTTTGGACAATGAAGACAGGGAATTTGTGAAATTCCTTTGGGTGAAAGACCCTAAGAAGAAATTGTCGACAGACAATTTACAGATCTTCCGTTGGGCTCGGATTCCCTTCGGAGTAATTTCTTCGCCATTTATTTTGGCTGCAGTTGTCCAGAAGCATCTGAAGGAGAAAGCTTCCCCCTTGGCGTTGGAATTCGCTGGGAATGCCTTTGTAGACAATCTAATGACTTCATGCAAAGACGCTGGAGAAGTCTTAAAGAAGTATCGAGAAGGGAAAGCATTGTTTGCTGAAGCACAAATGAACCTGAGGGAATTTATTTGCAACTCAATGAAAGCGATGGAGCAAATTCCCGAAGAGGACCGGCTTAATAAACCAGGGACTAAAGTACTTGGCATCCCTTGGGACATTCAAAAGGACGAATTGAGCATTGGATTCCCACCGACGAATGAAGCCGGGAAGATTTCAAAACGCATTGTTTTGAAAACATTAGCAAGCATATTTGACCCATTGGGAATGGTCGCACCTTGCCTTCTCCAAGCAAAATTGTTCCTACAACGATTGTGGGACAGAACCCTTGGATGGGACGAAATCTTACCAGCTGATGAAACAGCAGAATGGTTTGCTGTCATCAGAGAATGGAAGACCGAACCATTCAAATTTCCGAGACGATCCGTGCTGCAAGATGAAATGGTCCAACTCCATGCATTTGTGGACGCGAGCAAGGACGCTTATGCAGCGGCACTTTTCATAAGGTCTCAGAAAGGAGAAGAAACCAATGTACAGTTACTCTATGCAAAGAGTAGACTCAAGCCCCGGAAAGCTGAAGTAACAATTCCAAGAATGGAACTCTTGGCAATGCTAATTGGGGCGAGGATGCTGAAATTTGCGGAAAATCAGCTGAGAATCCCAATAAATGAAAAATTTATTTGGGGAGATTCAAAACCAGTCTTGAGCTGGATTGAGTCAAAAGATTCCCAGCCCAGATTTGTGGAGAATCGGTTGAGAGAAATCCGGAGGATATCAGAAAATGCCAGATTTCTGCATATCAGAACGCACGAAAATCCAGCGGATGTAGCATCAAGAGGATGCACTCCAGAAGAGCTGAGATCCCATCATCTTTGGTGGAATGGACCAACATGGCTCCGAGAACCAATGAAAAGTTGGCCGATCGACTTCGAGGTCACCCCAACAGGAGCCATGAATGATGGACAAGAAAGTTCAGAATTGGACAATGTAGTTGCAGTGCCAGCAACAACGAGTGAAGACAATCCATGGATTGACCCTTGTCGATTTAGCAGTTGGACTAAACTACGCCGCACTGTGGTTTGGTTTCTCCGTGCAATAAACAAGATGAGGAAGACTCGAATATTCGAGATTTCAGAGGGTGTTCCTATGAGCAGTGAAGATTACCAGTACGCCGAGATCTTACTCGTAAAAATGGCACAAAAATGTTGGCCAATGTGTAAAAAGCAACCACAAGAACTTGTAAAGACATCGAGGAAAGATGGTCTTGTCCGACTGTCAACACGGCTCGCAATGAGCAATGCATCAGAAGATATGGTTAATCCCATTATCCTTCCTGAGAATTGTCCAATAACCCGACTAATTGCACAGTCGGTACATGAGTCCCTTGCCCATTCTGGAGTTGAATCCACTTTGACAGAATTTATGGGAAAATATTGGACACCCAGAGCGAGACTGACCATAAAGAAGGTCATTCGAGCATGCGGTCGTTGTCGCAGGATCCAATGCCCGGCATATAAATTGCCGACGATGCCTCCTCTTCCTGAGGACCGCGTGAGGCGGACGGCACCATTTGAAAGCATTGGGATCGATTATCTTGGACCAACGAATACCAAAATTAATGGTGAGCTTCAGAAGGCATGGATTGCTTTGTTCACTTGCCTAAGTACGAGGGCTATTTATTTGGAACCAGTGCTTGACTTAAGCGCTGAGGCATTCCTTCAAGTGTTCCGTCGATTCACTAGTAGGAGAGGAACTCCAAAAAGAATCATCACTGACAATGGCACACAATTTGTACTGGCAGCTAAAGTAGCGGCAGCATTAGAAGCAGGGAAGACACCCACATGTCCGCTCGAAGAGCACCTGGCCAACGAAGGAATCAAATGGCGATTTAATCCATCACTAAGACCTTGGAGTAATGGATTTCTTGAACGCCAAGTCGCTGGAGTAAAAGCGGCCTTCAAAAGAATCCTTGGGCGTCGAATTTTGCCCTATGACCAATTGAGAACGTTTGTCGCAGAAGTTGAAGCGACAATAAATCAAAGACCGATCACCTTCGTTGATGAAGGACCAAATGCTGTCCAGCCATTGAGACCGGTCGATTTCATAATGCCAAAGGCCATATTGAGTTTGGATGTCCGGAGGAACCAACAATCGTCGGACACGGAGTTCGAAAATGAACCTAAAAATCTCCAGAAGCAATTGCAGATGCGCTGGGAAGGTACTCTAGCCACATTGGATGAATTCTGGACCAGATGGAAAAAAGAGTACCTGTTAATGCTCCGGAACAGATTACAATGGGAGCATAAAGGACCAAGAAGTTGCCTGGCGGACCAACCAAAAATCGGAGAGGTAGTAATTATCGAAGAAGAAAAAACTCCGAGGAACTGCTGGCCGTTGGGCAGAATTGTTGAACTCCAAGGATCGGACAATATTGTTCGAAGTGCCAAACTCAAAATACCAAAGGCAAATGGCGAGCGAATTTCATGGCGTGAAATTTCGCGTCCGATAAACCGTCTGTATAGGCTCGAAGTACCAAAAGTTGACGAGTCTGAAGACCAAGAAGAAGAAGAAGTTCCGAACGGAAAAATAGGACTTCAAGGGCCAATCCCAAAAAAGGATGGGAAGCAGGCGGAAAGACCGAGAGATGTCCAACAAGGACAGATCAGAAACCACGGAATGAGGACCCGGTCCATGACGAAAGCAGCTTCCATCTTGGGATTAATGTTCATGCTGGTGATTTGGACAACATTTGTAGAAACTCGATTTGTTCCAAACCCACCGGATATCCCGAAGTTACATAGGGGAAGACAATTTCCTCCTTGTAAAATGTGCAAGTTAGAGTGTGCTGAGAGAGGCATTAAAGTCACTGTACCAAGAAAAGTGACCAAATTCGAAGTATGTTGTGGTGCAACCAGCAGCTGTTTGGTACACCGATATACTCCGGATAAACTTATTTATGAGCTGCCTCGAGAGCAACTAATCGCGGATTACCAGTGCGGGGCAACGTATTGGCTAAGAGATGGAAAAGTCAACATTGGAGAAGTGGAATGCCCACCACAGGACCCATGCACATTGATTGACTGTTGGTTTTGTATTGAAAGGATAGCCAACCCGGACTGCCGTCCAGATGTGTCCACAGGAGTGTATGGATTGTTCACTTTCACTGGGATAATCGCACTCTGTTGGATACTTTCAATACTGCGGCAAGTTACCTCAAATCTATTTTGGCTTATTCGATGGATCATCATAACTCCAATAAAAATGGTCATCCAAGGCATTGGAAAAAGGCTACAAAGAGATGATGCCAGAGTAGTCCAAAGGGAACCGAATAAGCGGAAGATGACCCCGAACAGAGCCAAAAAACTTTCGAAAATGGGCATGAGCTTACTCGCATTGGCGGCAAGCTCACTGCTAATTGAGCATGCTGAAGGCTCAGCCCGTGTTGTCTCGATAAGCGCAGTAGCAGAAAACTGTCTGAGAAAGGCAAATGGTTCGGAATGCCGGATTGAAAGCTCGATTGCCAGAGAGTGCATGAGGATTACATGAAAGGATACAGTGCATTTGTACAAGAACTGGGAAGTGTTCAAAAAGGTCCTGGATTTACAAGTTGCCGAGAATCGTGTTCATTTTGGAACTGTGGATGCAAACTTCCGACTGCGAGTTGCATATTCTACAGAGTACACGCTGTGCCTGAGTCGAAAATTATATACGAATTAATTTCGTGTCCAACGTGGGAGTATCGAATCAATGCGAAACTTAAAGCCGAATCCGGAGGAAACTTTAAGGGTGAAATGGAGATGTCGTTGATACCAGGCATTACCTTCAAATGGAAGGAGGTGAAACTGACACCAGTTGCGGTATCACAAGCACCAGTTCCTATCTTAGGGCATAAGTTCCTGTCAGATGGAACATCTTTCTCAATGGTGGACCAAGTTAATACAAATCTTCTCTGCCAAGATAGAGAAATAGAAGCAATTTTTCCGACTGTACTTTGTCGAAAGAAGCGTGCCCGAAATGTTGGGTCGATGAAGAGGCCCAGAGAGTTGATTGCCAATGCCGCGACTCAATCCTTGAGAAGGAGTTCAACAACCCGGAAAAAAGGCTACCGTTAAGTCTACGTAATTTGAATATCCGATACAAAGATGGCGAAATTTTCTCGGAAACCCACTACACGCCAATACAAGTGATGGTGCAATTCGAGGGTCTCCGTCTTGGCATCGAGGAAGACTTCACTAAGTGTTGGGCACAAACAAAAACACTTAAAGGTTGTTATAAGTGTCAGTCGGGAGCCCAATTGAAGCTTAGATGTTGGACGGAATACGGTTCAGCATTGGCAGATGTCTACTGTGTTGATGGAACACGTTTCACGGTACCATGCCGGTCAAAAGCGGAAGTCCAAAATGTGACATTATCCTTTGACCAGGCGGAAATCGACACAAACTGCACAATCGAATGCAGTGGAGGAAAATCGAAATTCCGTATGAAAGGACATTTTATATATGTCCCAATCCAGCAACAAATTGAAATGGGCGCTCGGATTTCCGACACGTTGAAAAGCCCAAAAGGCATTGGATGGCCTGATCTGAATTTCGATTGGATTGACATTATCAGATTCATGGCTGGATTCCCGAACATAATCGTCATAATATTGGCGGGAATCCTCGCAGTTGCCGTGATCATATTGATAATACGTTGTAATCCAGCATTCATCGTATGGAGAAGAATAGCAAGATGGATTATGCTGATTCTGATGATACAAATGATGGAAGAGAGCCGGGAATACGGGGAAAACGAATTTCTTAAAGTACCCCCCGGTGGGATGTGCGTGGCCCATCGAACATTTTCGAACATTAAATACGTGGTGGAGTCTGATTGGTTAGAGGTGCTTTTAAAAGGGCATGGAAAGACCGATCCTCACTCATTCTATTCTATTCTAATATTCTCTCCGAAAATGAATTCCAACATCTCCTCCGATTCAAATTTGCTTTACATTCTGTCGCGACACGTCAAAATGCAACCACATTTGCTTGCCCGTGCCATTCGCGGAATTCCTGGAACGAGGACCCAAATTGAAGAGAAGCTGGAAAGTATCCAGGAAAGTGGAGCGAAATTGGTCACCACGCATTTGAAACCGGAGAATGCAAACATGATTCTCTTCGGCACGACCATTACGGCACACGGTGCCGATGAATTGGGTGCCTTCAATGGACGAGGCCCGACTGTCATCCAATACTTTCGGACTCGGCACAACCGGAATTTGATGTTCCCGGAGGCCCCATGTCTGTGTGAGAAAGGAGGGCGAAACCATGTGAGCTACTACCCATTGGAACTGATCGAAGTACGAGAAACGTTCGATCGCGATCCCCCGTTTGACTTTGGAACCCGAATGCCATGGGAGGACAATCCAGAAACTGTCAACACGGGACCCCAAGAGGGAGAAAAATCCCCGAAACGGGTCCGGGTTGGCCAACGGGTTTTTCAGCACGAGAATAACACTGTCGCCGCGCAAAAAAAGTTTGGGGATGAAACGGTCGCGCGCCACGGGTTTCGACTTCTTTTTGCCCTTTCCTTTCTTCGGCAGTTCCGTCCACATTTCCTTCACATCTTCTAGCACCATGTTGCAGTGACTTAAGGCCAATGAATTAATTAATGAATGTCGAAAATGGACCGCTTAAAGGTGAGGTTTGTAATCCAACAATGATCAGTTTTAACTTTATCGCAAACCGCCCGTTTTGTTTATCTTTAATTCTGCTCTCCATTGACAACGAACCAATTTTCGCTGGAAAACGATGGCCACGAATAGCCCTTCTGCCACATGCCTCTGAACCACTTGTGGGCTAAATTTTTGACACTTTTTAAACAAAATTAAGTCGAAACGGAATTTGCTTACGGTTTAAATGGAATTGGCCTTTTGCGAGTAACAGAGAAAATTTCATATCGCTGAAAATGCATGTAAAATGAAATGAATCTGTAAAAATATGCATTAATTTTAAATTTTGACTGCATGTTTAAACAAAGAACACACAATAAACAAATTGGAAATGGAGGGAATACGGTCATTCATCAGAAAATCTTTGGCGCTAGTGTAAAAGTGAAGAAATTTGAATTTCCGATTAATGCTTTTTTGTTCAAATTAGATTAGAAATTCGAATTGCTCAAATTCGCAACGGAGAAGGAACGAATTAACAATAGACGAAATGATCCATGAAAGTTGTGTTAGGCCGTGTCATTGTCATCCATTTGTTCTGACGCAAAACTTGGCTGATTCTGTTGTAGATCACCAGACGAACAGCTGGTTTTCCTTTTAATGACATTTCGTTGTGGTTCCGTTTCATTGTTCGCGTGTCGCGCCATTTCACTCAAACACTGTGCCAATGTACGAGCTGATTCCATCTGTGAGAGTGACAGCCAACTAAAGGAAGAGTAAAAAATGAAATAATTTTGTTAGAATTGCAATTATTTTCAAAAAACAATACACAAATCAAGTAAATGAAAATTAGCTCTGTTTAACTCATTGTCAGTTATTGTTTTCCTGGTCCATTTATGCCTTTCCCTTTGATTGGCCATGTGTTTTTGTTCACCTAATGAAACTCTCATGCGCGCGGAGTTTGCGACGTCCGGCGACGGAATGGTGACAAATGTTGCGCAGAATGAGCGCTGAAGTGAGGCGAATGCTTCGCGTCACCGGACCCTCCGAATCTTCCTGACGGAATGGAAAATCACACCAATACTACAGAATACTTGCACTGCATGCACTGTACGTACCGTAATCTCTTTGCGCAAATTGGCAAATGCGTGTCGTCGTATCGCTTCCTGTGCGGCAAAGTCTGAGTAAGCATTCTGCGCGGATGGCCGTTCCCTACTGCGCTCGAACTGTTGCCGAATGTGATAGACGTACTCTTTGTAGGGAAGCACCGATGGATTATTGCATTTGAACTCGCTTATTCAAGATCAAATTGTACCGTGGTAGCCCATCTCCACCCGTTGGAGCATCGCCGACTCCAACGCATTTTCAGTGCAATGGATATCCTGACCATTGAGCACATTTAGTATCCATTTTCATAATGCATTACTCATCATTGTTTACTTGCAAATGAGTTGTGATGGACCACAGAGTGCGCGGAGTGTTGTCGCAAATGGGCCAACGACAGCGAATCCTCGGCGGTTCGCCGTCGCTGTGCTGTTGGACAAGCGGCACCAAATGTTCGTTGTACACGTGGAAAAGCATTTGTGAGGCGGAAGCAAAAAACCTGAAATTTCAGACGAAAGAATTAAGTGGGGAACAAAAAGGGAAAAAACAAAACAATGCCCTGAGAAATGGCCAGTGAGACCGTAGACTATGCCAGTATCCATAAAACATTTTGGGGAGGGCACCGGAGAGTTTTTTTTTTTTGCTCTTCAGGCCAAAAAAGTAGTAATTCAGCGGTTTTGCGCATAAAAATTGAACAATTCAATTTTTGCTGTTTTGGGATAAAATTTTCAAAAATCAATGGGGTCCGGCCGCCGGGAAAGTCTGGAATTTTTGTATAAGAACTACAAATCAAATTCCCCCGGCACACCTCGCGCACGGCTCAATTGGCCCCGCTGCTGTGCCCTCCTCGTCCGACCAATCGTCGTCCCCCTCCGACTGCATCAGCCATTCGCACATAAAGTCGCGTTCATTCGCCACAGATTCAATGGACGACGGAACCGCGGCAGCAATTGACGAAAGGCCATTTTGTAAAGGCGGAGCATCGGTGGCCAATTGTTGTCGGTGGTTGAGAAAAGGCAGGCGCGAAGACTTCAATAAACTTTTTTGCGAGTTGGTGAACAACGCTGATGAGAGGCAAATTGAGCAGAGTCTGCTCGCCGGCGTTTGGTGCCGTTGTTGCGCATATTGAACGGGAGGTTGTACGGGTTGAAGTTTAAGCGGCGGGGGAGGATACTTTTTGTTTGGCTAAAAATTGATTCATTTTGCGAAGTTTTAAATCTTCTAATTGTGATTTTCAAGACGGAAACTAACCGCAACATAAGGCCTGGTTTGGTGTCCGTGCACCTCAACCACGTGCATCCCCGCCAAACCGACGGTGCCAAAAGAAAGGGCATCGGTGGTCAAAAAGCCGACGAGCACTAAAAGACAAAACATAAATAGTGAAACTCATTACTATAAAAGGGAAAAGCAATTCAAATAAAAATGTCAAATAATTTGCCACTGACTTTGAACGGCGCGGTCACAGCGGGCGACGGCTTCGCACGCGACCCGTCCCAACTCGGAAATGGCCAACACGGACTCCATGGCACACATACACATCAAAATATCCTTCAGTGACAAAAGAGCGAAAATCCGCGGTATGATTTGCTAAAAATTAATAATTACTCTAAAAACACAGTTAAAAGCGTGGAACCGATTCTTCGAAGAATTCACAAACAATTGACTCGTTGGTTGGCGTTGCGCATAAACCGGCCACAATTTCCATGGATCGCATCACTTTGCATTTGTCGTCCGAGTGGAGACCCTTTTGGACGGTGTTCAGCAAAACGGTGGACAATTTGTCGACCAATTTTATCTGGTAGAAATGCATTTTTATTAGCGGGGAACAAACAAACAAACATTTCTTGCGATGTTACTCAGTGTATCATAGGCAATTTTACGCAGCAAATGCCACCGACATTTGGAGCAAAGCAGCAGTCTGTTCAAAATGGGCGCCTCTTCGGTGGCAACAGACACCTGGTCGACTTGTCATCACCAGTCAAGGCCCATCAAATCTCCTCCGCTCCTCTTCTCTTCACTCTGGCATGTTTTTCTCCCATCCGACGCTGGTGACCCGGCAACTAGTCGTCGGTTACTCCTCCTCGCCGGGGACGTCCATCCCAATCCTAGCCCTTTGCGCTTCAATTGGGCTCCCCTTCCTCCTCATCCTCAACAAACACAACAGTTCAATCCGGCTACCCGCCCATCAACTACATTCAATTGGGCCACTGCCCCTCCAACAAAAGCCCAAATCCCCACCGACAAACTAACCCTCCTCCAGTTCAATGCTAACGGTAAAAGCGGCAAATTGGACAACATCATCCACTTTATCACCACAAACAACATCACAATTGCCGCTATCCAAGAAACAAAATGGACCTCCAAAAGCCGTCTCCCCAAACGCCCTGGCTTCACCTTCCTTTGCAAGCACAGACCCTCTGACAAGGGTGGCGGCGTTGCATTCATCATTGACGACCGCATTCCTTTCACTCCCCTCAATTCACCAGTCCGTGACAACATTACCGAAGCCATCTCCATCTCAATTCACACAGACAAAGGCCCACTAATCATTCACAACATTTACATTCCACCAAACAGCAGCTGCAACAACTCAAAACCAAACATCAACGGGTTCCTCTCCGGTTTGCTGGACACTTTCATTCTGAGTTTGTACTGGTCCAAATCCGTTTATTTGGGACGCAATATCCCCCGAAGACGAGCGCGGCGTCGACTTCGCAGAATCCATCGACCAACACCCATTTGTCATTCTAAATGACGAAGACACTCCAACCCGTGTGGCCCCCCGCGGCAATTCCACTATTCTGTCATCCCCGGACATTTCCCTCATCAGCGACTCGCTCGTTCTCAAAAGCAAATTGGAACAACTTTGCTGACGAAGTCGACTCACTCCTAAAGACCCTCCCTAAACCAACGAACATTGTCCATGGCGAACGACGCCTCCGCTCGGCAATCCTGACTGCACCTGCCCATCACATCCCGGCCGGTCGCATACCGAAAATTCGTCCCTCCTTCCCCAGCGACATGGTCCACCTGGCAAATGAACGCGACCATCTCCAACTCACTGATCCCGCCAACCACAGAATTCACGATTTGACAAACACTATCACAAAGCGTGTCTGCCAATTTCGCCGTGAAAAATGGCTAGAACACCTCAAACGTTGTCCTCGCAATAGCAGACAATTATGGAAAACAATAAAAAGCCTCAACAACAACACCAAAGACCAAAACATTCCCCTTCATTTTAACAATCTTCCATGTTATGACAACTCAAAGGCGGCCTCCCTCCTAAATGCCGCATTCCATCCCCGCCCTTCTGGCCGACCTTCAAAAGTCAACCGACAAGCAAATCGACACATCGACAAAGCCATGCGTAATTCCGCAGAATTTGCTTCATGGACGGCCACCACAGTCCAGTTGGCCATAAGTAACACTAAAAACTCTACCGCCTTAGGTCCCGACAACATATCCTCATCCCACATTCGTCACCTCGGACCTGTCGCCGTCAAATACATGGCCGACCTCTTCAATCTCACCATCACATCAGGCATCATTCCACAACTATGGAAAAATGCCCGTGTCATTCCCATTACAAAACCTGGCAAAGACACAACCAACCCGTCAAACTACCGGCCCATCTCCCTTCTATCACCAGTGGCGAAGGTTCTCGAAAGACTCCTTCTTCCCCACCTCAACGCACACCTCCCACCCCCCGCCAACCAACATGGCTTCCGTCTCGGTCAATCCACAAATACATCACAGACGGACTCAACCGACAAGCACCAGTTGAACGATCGGTCGCGGTCGCCCTTGACCTCTCAAAGGCCTTTGACACCGTGGACCACCGCCTCCTCATCCACGACATCTCAAACACAACACTTCCCCCTCTCATCAAAAGATGGATCCGCAACTACCTTGGTGGCCGCCAAGCTCAAGTCGTTTTCCGAGGCAAAACCTCCTCCCATCGCACCATCCGCATGGGTGTCCCACAAGGCAGCGTCCTCTCACCTGCCCTATTCAACTTCTACACCGCCACAATCCCCATTCCTCCACCAGGAATTCACATCGTCACCTACGCTGACGACATCACCATTCTGGCCCGCGCAACCTCAATCGCAATCGCCGGCGATAAAATCAACGCCTTCCTCCCAACAATCTCCGCCTGGCTCACCTCTCGTAAGCTCGTCCTTTCCGTTGCCAAATCCACAGTCTCCATCTTCACCACCAGCTCCAACGAATGCCGCACAGATCCGCGTATTCACACCATTGACGGCCCTATCCCCTTCCTGTGCAACCCAAAACTCCTCGGAATTACCTTCGACCCACTCCTCACATTCAATGCCCATTCCGTGGAACTTCGATCAAAAATCCAAAAACGCAACAACATCCTCCGGGCTTTGGCAGGAACAACCTGGGGACAATCAAAAGAAGTACTCTTGACCACCTACAAAGCCATCGCTCGCAGTCTTCTCAATTATGCAGCACCGATTTGGTCCCCCCAACTGGCCGACTCAAATTGGTCCATCTTCCAGAGATTCCAGAACTCCGCCCTTCGCACAATTACAGGATGCGTTTCCATCTCCCCTGCCGACCACCTCCACGCGGAAACATCCATACTCCCTGTAAAGGACCACAACTTCCTCCTCTCCCGCCAATTCCTTCTGGCCACTCGGCAACCTGGTCACCCCTCCTACACATCCGGCGAGGAGAAAGTGGTCACAACTTTTTAAAACCGTCAACCCAAAAGTCAATTTTGGTTTAAATGTTTATTTTATAGAGATAAAAATATATATTTTTTAAGATGAAAATTGTTTAAAAATTATTTTTTTAACGAAATGCCAAAATCGCCAAAACAAAATTAAATAATCTTCTTTTCCTCGTACATCATCCAACAACATAAAAACGCCCAAAAATTGATAGCTTACTAAAAATGTCATTTTCGATTTAATTATCAAAAAAAAAATTACATTTTGTCTAAGACAAAAGTCTTATTGCCCCAGTCAGCGACGGGTGTGAGTTGAAGTGCTTCCAGAGTGTTTGTCCCCAACAAATTAAGATCGGAAAAATGTCCTCTCGATATTTGACATCCAATATTAATGTGTGGGTCCTTAAAACACACCAAAATATTTCATGTTTTAAAGAAGAGCTAAACTGCGTACAAATTTGAAAAAGATCTTGTAAAAAATTGCATGACAAAATTTTTAAATAGTGAATTGCTAAAAATAGTTGATTTGCGGCCATTTCGGGTAAATATGTAAACATAGTTCAATTATGTTTTTTAGTTAAATAAACATAAAAATACCAAGATATTCAGAAAAAAGTGGTCCACGGGTTCCGATCTGTTGCCGTAAAGAGCAGACAGTGTTGTACATGACACAGCGGTGTAAGGTGATCCTGCAGTTTTATGAAGACATGTTGATAACAATGGGTGCTTACCAATATCCACTAAAAACCAGACATGGAGAATTTCACCGTCTGGCACTCGGCGACAGGGAAGAGAGATCATGAACCGTTGATTCGGTAGGATTATTTTTCCGCGCGGCGGAGGGGTGAATGGCGATTTTGGAAACATGCCTGCGCTAAGGTGATGATTGCCAATCTGGTAGTCTCTTGCCATCTGAGTAGAGAAGGTAAAAAAGCAAATGAAAAAAATTTAAAAAATAGTCACATTGAACAAATCACTTTCATCTAAGTCCGCAACGAACAAGTCGAACTGCTCGTATGACAAAATATCAGCATCTCTTGAAGAAGCATTTTTCTAAAATTACAAATTTATTTTGAAATTTTTCGGTTGGTTGCTTTATTTTTTGCGGTGTCAAACCAAGGTATTGTCTGAATTGGCCATCCACTTAAGAATGTTCAATTTGCGCGTCCATATGTTACGAAGTTGATTAACGGCATGATCCGTCACAATCGGAGGCGGACATTCGGTGCTGAAAACACAATGGGACAATCACCAAGACAATGCATTAACAAGAAAAAAAAATCATAGAAAAACTACATGGTTTTGTTAAATGTTTGGTAATATTGGAGAATCTGGGCTCCACTCAAAAAAAAGCCCGTTTTGTTTATCTTTAATTCTGCTCTCCATGGACAACGAACCAATTTTCGCTGGAAAACGATGGCCACGAATAGCCCTTCTGCCTCATGCCTCTGAACCAGTTGTGGGCTAAATTTTTGACACCTTTTAGACAAAATTAAGTCGAAACGGAATTTGCTTACGGTTTAAATGGAATTGGCCTTTTGCGAGTAACAGAGAAAATTTCATATCGCTTAAAATGCATGTAAAATGAAATGAATCTGTAAAAATATGCATTAATTTTAAATTTTGACTGCATGTTTAAACAAAGAACACACAATAAACAAATTGGAAATGGAGGGAATACGGTCATTCATCAGAAAATCTTTGGCGCTAGTGTAAAAGTGAAGAAATTTGAATTTCCGATTAATGCTTTTTTGTTCAAATTAGATTAGAAATTCGAATTGCTCAAATTCGCAACGGAGAAGGAACGAATTAACAATAGACGAAATGATCCATGAAAGTTGTGTTAGGCCGTGTCATTGTCATCCATTTGTTCTGACGCAAAACTTGGCTGATTCTGTTGTAGATCACCAGACGAACAGCTGGTTTTCCTTTTAATGACATTTCGTTGTGGTTCCGTTTCATTGTTCGCGTGTCGCGCCATTTCACTCAAACACTGTGCCAATGTACGAGCTGATTCCATCTGTGAGTAGTGACAGCCAACTAAAGGAAGAGTAAAAAATGAAATAATTTTGTTAGAATTGCAATTATTTTCACTAAAAAACAATACACAAATCATTGGGATTTCTCTCATTGTGTTTGCATATTGGTTGGAGAGTGTGACTTTGTGTAATTCCATAATAATGTCCGGGATGGGAATGGTTTGGGCTGGGAACGCTTGGTTTTGGTAAACAGGGGATTTATCTGTGCATAAACCATTTCGGGATTTTGTTGGAAATTTCTTGGATTCGGAAACTGGCCATGATTGTGTCGGTTTTCATTTTCGGAGAATTGCAGGTTCAATGGAGGCACAAAATTCGAATTTGCCTCTTGTACTTGCACTGCATGCACTGTACGTACCGTAATCTCTTTGCGCAAATTGGCAAATGCGTGCCGTCGTATCGCTTCCTGTGCGGCAAAGTCTGAGTAAGCATTCTGCGCGGATGGCCGTTCCCTACTGCGCTCGAACTGTTGCCGAATGTGATAGACGTACTCTTTGTAGGGAAGCACCGATGGATTATTGCATTTGAACTCGCTTATTCAAGATCAAATTGTACCGTGGTAGCCCATCTCCACCCGTTGGAGCATCGCCGACTCCAACGCATTTTCAGTGCAATGGATATCCTGACCATTGAGCACATTTAGTATCCATTTTCATAATGCATTACTCATCATTGTTTACTTGCAAATGAGTTGTGATGGACCACAGAGTGCGCGGAGTGTTGTCGCAAATGGGCCAACGACAGCGAATCCTCGGCGGTTCGCCGTCGCTGTGCTGTTGGACAAGCGGCACCAAATGTTCGTTGTACACGTGGAAAAGCATTTGTGAGGCGGAAGCAAAAAACCTGAAATTTCAGACGAAAGAATTAAGTGGGGAACAAAAAGGGAAAAAACAAAACAATGCCCTGAGAAATGGCCAGTGAGACCGTAGACTATGCCAGTATCCATAAAACATTTTGGGGAGGGCACCGGAGAGTTTTTTTTTTTGCTCTTCAGGCCAAAAAAGTAGTAATTCAGCGGTTTTGCGCATAAAAATTGAACAATTCAATTTTTGCTGTTTTGGGATAAAATTTTCAAAAATCAATGGGGTCCGGCCGCCGGGAAAGTCTGGAATTTTTGTATAAGAACTACAACCCCCGGCACACCTCGCGCACGGCTCAATTGGCCCCGCTGCTGTGCCCTCCTCGTCCGACCAATCGTCGTCCCCCTCCGACTGCATCAGCCATTCGCACATAAAGTCGCGTTCATTCGCCACAGATTCAATGGACGACGGAACCGCGGCAGCAATTGACGAAAGGCCATTTTGTAAAGGCGGAGCATCGGTGGCCAATTGTTGTCGGTGGTTGAGAAAAGGCAGGCGCGAAGATTTCAGATAAACTTTTTTGCGAGTCGGTGGATGACGCTGATGAGAGGCAAATTGAGCAGAGTCATTGCCATCGGTTGCACGACGATGAAAGGCATCTGAAGGAGACGAAAGCATTCGGAGGGATAATTAATTAATATCAATTACCTGGGCATGTTTCAAGAGTATCTGTGCGAGCATTTATTGCAAATTCCATCGCTTCACCAAATGGTGGTGCCGTTGTTGTTGTACTGCTCGCCGGCGTTTGGTGCCGTTGTTGCGCATATTGAACGGGCGGTTGTACGGGTTGAAGTTTAAGCGGCGGGGGAGGATACTTTTTGTTTGGCTAAAAATTGATTCATTTTGCGAAGTTTTAAATCTTCTAATTGTGATTTTCAAGACAGAGCGAAGACAAAAGTGCGGCACGGGGGAAAATCGAATAAAAAATTGCCGAATTGCAAAATTTTAAAACATTAATTTCTAAAAAGAAAGCGCGCTATATGCAAAGTTACCGTTTTCGTTTTTGAATTTATCAAAAAGTAAAAACAAAAGGGGGGACCATTTGGTTCGCAAAATTTCTTAATATATAGTCATGAAAATTTATCCCCTGGGTTTTTTGGGTCCATGGATCAATCGAATTTGACCGGATAATTCTGGCGCCTTTTCACGTCTTCCAGGGCATTGGAAATGCCTTGATCAAAGAGCTCGAAGGGTCAACGGAAAGCGCGGAAATTGCGAACGAATTTTTCAGAAGCATCCGGGTCAGGAGGGAAGCGTTCAGAAAAAAGGACATGACGGGGAACTCCATCAGAAAAGTTCTGATTCATGCGGACCAATTGGAGAGACGTTACTCCGCTGATTTCCATGGATCGCATCACTTTGCATTTGTCGTCCGAGTGGAGACCCTTTTGGACGGTGTTCAGCAAAACGGTGGACAATTTGTCGACCAATTTTATCTGATAGAAATGCATTTTTATTAGCGGGGAACAAACAAACAAACATTTCTTGCGATGTTACTCAGTGTATCATAGGCAATTTTACGCAGCAAATGCCACCGACAATTGGAGCAAAGCAGCAAAAACCTGAAAAATAATTTAAAAAACAAACTGAAATTCATGATCCAATTTCGACCTGACAAGCGCGTGACTTTCGCCCATAAGGGCCGTGTTCGCCTCCTCAAACGAAAGATTGTGGAAGACGGCCAAAATGTTGAAGACCCTCCAATTGGTCGGTCTGTCGAGGTCGAGTCGGTCGTCGCCCATCAGTTGCGCTGTGTTCCTTTCAAATTCACTCCCCGTCGCGTTCATTTTCATTCCGTCCGGATTATAAACAATCGACCAAAGTTGAGCCTCTTCAACGCCAGAGTCGGCCCAAAAGGAGGCGAAATCGTAGCCGGAAGAACGACGCCACCAATCGTAGAGCAAAAACGGATTGGACGGACCTAATTACTAGTAATAAGGGAAAAACCAAAGAAACCACAGCCAACCTTCAACGTTAACGCAAACGCCGCAAAGGGCGACCAAAAGAGCGATAAGCTGGGGACAATTGGCGAAATTCAACACAAAAGGGCCTTAAATGAAAAAAGAAACTGAAATGTTCAAATGAAAATGAACTTACCGGGGTGGGAGAGGACGGTGAGAATGTTAAGGCCGAAAGAAACTTCATTGGGCAGTCCGCTGAGCAGTGCAAAGGTCAATTTGTGAAAGTCGGGCACCGAAGTGTTGGCGACTGCTGAATTTCAAAAACATTTTGTGCCATTCGTTACTACCTAATTCACCTTTTGGCACGCATTTTTTGGTGCTACGGAAAAGTGTGACGGTTTTGAAAAAAATAAAAAACCAAGGATTTTTTTGTTTGCAAATGAATGGCTACTTTTCCATTATGCCGCATACACCGCCCTTTTTTTGCATTTTTTCTTAAGATGATTCGTGATCAGCGACTCCCGTGAAGTTTATTCATTTTCCGACCTTTTGGTGCAGAAAAGGGTGGCTCTGCACAGTTCGCTTGTGAGAGTGAGGCAAACGTTTTGAAACGATTGGTGCGTCCGCTGATCAGTTCCGCTTCGTGCTCTTCGCTGATGTCGTTGCCCGCTTCGCTCTGTTCAAATTTGCTGAGAAAGCGCATGTAAAGGAATTGAACGGCGTGCTCAGCCATTTGAATATTTTCATCAATCTTTAGCAGTTGCAGCACTAAAATTGGCAAATGCTAACGGCTGAATTTACTCGGGGCAAAAAATGCTTTTGTAGTAAAATAAATTATTATTAGTTGGCCGAACATCGACCAAAAATGTCAAAATCAGCAGAAAGATTTGTGTAAAGTGGCCACCTTCGCTCCATCTGTTCAGTGCTGTCACTTTTTGCCAGCCGCCGAGAAAAGTGACCGCTTCGTACATCTCAAAAAGGTCGAGCTCCTGTCCGTTCGCTGAAGGCGCCTTGAAATCGAAGCCCCTGAGATGAAATACAGAAAATTAACAATGCTATTTTGCAAAAATAGTCACCATTTCCTTTTGTAGAACGAGCGAATATTTTGGTAGAATTGGTCTCGCTTTTGTTTCCGTTCTAACGGAATTGTAAGCGCTTCCAAATAACTATCAATTGGCAAATAACGTTTCCGCTTCAGCATTTTGTACCTAAAGATTGAAAGGTTTATGATTTTGAAAAATGAAAACTAATTAAAATTAAAAACTGAAACAAATAGGTAACATTTTAAATTTTTATATGCATTTTCATTTTAAATTTTCTTGGCACTATTTATGAATTTTCAAACATTTGCCGCTTCTGCTTAAGAATAAGCAATTCCGGCAAAATTAATTTGTGAAAACCATGGCACTCCCTTGCAAATACCCTTTTTATTTTATTAAAAGCATAGTGGTGGGGAACCTTTTCTTGCTTGCAAAAATTTTTTAAATGTTTACCGAGGGGTTTTTGGCTGGCCTTGCTAATCAGCTAATCTCGAATCTGACATCATTTTTTTATTAGATCTCGCAATTTTTGCAAAAATGAATAATGCGATGGATTCGGTCCCCGCGCGGATTGTCATAATTGGGACAAGTAAAATGCGCCTTTCCGAAAGGTTTTGTTTGATCAAGCCTTTTCGATTTTTTTTTAATTGCTTTTCTAATTCTAACAGATTCAACAAATTGCAAAAGGCTCCCCCGCCTCCTCCTCCTCAAGCTCAGCAACAGAAAGTGTTTTTGAAGAGGGAAAGTATCAATGGGGTCGCAATTGGCCCCGTAATTTCACGGCCTCGGGTTATTGATGAACGGGACAGACCAGATAATCGGATTCAAAGCAGCAAATCTTTTCTTCACGACGATTACATGGTCAGTGATTTTGGCAAAGATTTACTTTCGTTATGATCCAATCTTTCCAGGACAATGATTTATATGGCGATTTTGTTGAGCCGTTCCTTCGACGGCCTCAAATGGGTGGTTTTCGCAGTGCAAATTTATACGAGGGATTTCAACCGGCGCCAGACCCACTGAAGTTGACATTGGATGCCTATGATCAGTATTCGCGGTTCCGTCCGTCTCATCGCCGGTCCATTCATTCTCGGTCCGGCGATTTTCTTATTACTATTTTGTTTGTTTTTACGTTTTTAGCATAACTGAAACGTCAATGAGCCGTTTTCGGAATTTGCCTGTCTATGATGAGTCCGAAGACGCACTTTACGAAGATTATGATGAGCCGCCACGATCAAGAGTAGGGATTTTAAAGATAACGGAGGCTTCCAATGATTTATGCGTCCAATCACTTACCATCCTCAGTTACTTAGGCCATTACGTTTTCTGATTTGGTCAAGCCTACATTCTAAGTATCAATCAAAAGCATGAAATTTTTGTTTAACTAAATTTTTGGTTAAAAATTATTCAAAAAATTATTCTTAACACTCGAAAAGAGCTGAATTTCGTTTTTTCTCATTGTATTTTTCCTAGTGTTAGTATTATCCCCGAGACTAAACTTTTGCATTGATCAAATAAGCAAAAACAAATGGCCTAAGAAACTTATGATAGTTAATGATTAATAGACGCATAAACTGTCCATAGGCTGTGAAATATTTTTAGTTAACCCATTTTATTTAGATGTACAACCAAAACGACTACAACAGACGACCGATTCACCAGCGGCTCAGTTTCAAGCCAATGAGGTTTTCTGTCCCCAATAACTCGTGCTCATTGTCAGTCGCCATTTTTCCCAGGCTTTCCGGTTACGATTTTCTGCGTCGTCCTCTCCATCGCCATACGACGCAATTCAAACGGCCTTTTTACAACCGCGGAAGTCATTTCAGTTTCAACAGATGGCGCACGAACGATTGGAATCGGAGGGGTGCGTCGATGCCTTTTGGACGCCGTGGCCGTTGGGGGGACAACAAAAGGATGAAAAAGTCTTTGGCGGAGATGGACCGCGAACTTGAAGTTTGACTCATTCGTCAATTTATTCATTTTTGGCTTTTCCAGGAATATATGCGCTCATCAAAACACCCGCGAGTGAAACTGACCAAAGCGGCGGACTGATTGACCATTTGGACCAAATCAGAAGTGTTTGTCGTCTTCCTTTTGTCGTCTTACCAAAGCCTCTCTCTTCCCTCACTTGGTCATTTGCTGCTGATGAATTTTCGTTGATATATTTCCCTTTTGTTTGTTCTTTATTTTATAATGGAACATTTCTCTCGACCATTTGTTCATTTTGGTTGTCCCGTATCTCCCGCTTCCCTTCCTTCCCTTTGCTGTTTTTGGAATCGTTTTCTAAACAATGAAGCCACAGAACCTAATTATTGAAATATGGAAAGAATTTGTTACATGTCATTGCTCATTTATTGCATTTTTGTGACCAATAATAATGCATGCTCAAGCAATAAAAATTAATCAGATCAAAGGAAATGGTCAGTTTTCCGCCTTCTCTTATGCCGTCTTTCCAATGTTTTTGTGCTTCCTCTTCCCGTCTCTTTTGCTCATCTGCTTTTGTTCGACCCGTCCGCGTGCGCTTCGCCCCTTCCCCCACGGGGGAACTTCATTTGGGTCATAATTTCAAAACAATTTCCATAAAACTGCCATTATTAAATTAGCCATTTGACCGTTTATTCAGGCTCCGTTCGCACTGCTTTGTTCAATTTTCTGTGGGCACGTAAATACAACGGGAAATTTGTGTTGCGAATCGAAGACACCGACAGAGAGCGATTGGTGGAGGGATCGGAGCAAAGGGTGGTCTGAAGGAGGAGGCCAGAACCGACTTTCCTCTTCTTCAGATTGAGCAGACCCTCTCCCACTTTGGACTTACACCCGACGAAAGTCCGTTGCGTGGTGGCCAATTTGGTTCCTATTACCAATCCGAACGGTTGCCTCTTTACCGGGAATTGGCTGATCAGTTGGTTGACATCGGCCATTCGTACAAGTGCTTCTGCAGTCAAGAAGTAATCATATTATGGCTTCTTGGAATTCTGGTGTTGTTCAACTGTCCATCCCATCGTTTAGCGACTCGACTTTTTGCGTCGAAAAGCGAACTCCGAACGCATTCCGTTCCGTTACGATGGCATTTGTCGCCAGCTTTCGACAGAAGAAACGCGAGCTCGGGAACGAAACGAGGAACAATTTGTTGTTCGGTTCAAATTTGACGGGAGAAGGGCCGGATTTACGGTGTCAAAGCAAATTCCGACTGATCCTTTCGCTTATATTTTTGAAGGACATCGTATTCGGCGATTATGAACATTATTCGGAGGAGGGCGATTTTGTGATCCTCAAAAGGGATGGATTTCCAACTTATCACTTTGCCAATGTCGTGGACGACCGACGGATGAAAATCAGCCGTAATTTGACTGGGAATAATCGTTTTGTCAATGAATGTTAAGGGGAATGAATTTATAATCCCTTTGAGAAATCGCATTTTCACAGATGTAATAAGAGGAGCGGAATGGATATGTTCAACAACAAAACACTTGCAAATTTACAGGTGCTCGGAAATAAACCATAAATTTTCATGAAGTATCTTGACAATGAACACGGTTAAAAAATTTTCGGAACGAGAAAACAAAAAAGGTTGGACGGGGGTCTCACCTTTTCCCGTCCGATTAACCCCATAATTTTTACGCACACTCTGCTGGGTAACTTTAATAAAAATTCAAAAATTTAAGAAAAAAATCAGAAAATTAATTTTATATTTTAATATAATTTGAAAAAATAAAATCTTTCCATTTTCCTTTAGTGCCTTCGGTTGGTCTCCGCCACACTTTGCCCATTTGCCTCTGATCACTTTGGACGGCAAACGCAAATTGTCCAAACGCTTTGAAGCTGGTTACGCGGTTGGTCCTTTAAAGAAAATAGTTCAAACAGTTTCGGTCTCAGGATTTTTACCTGAAAAATGGGCATTTACCCATTGCTGTTTTGAACTTTCTCTTGCGCAACGGAAGCGGAATCAGAGACCATCAGCCACAAACAGTTTACTCATGTATGAAGATAGCATTTTAATTTTTGGGATTGAAATTAATTTATTACAGTGGAAGAATTGATCGAACGATTCGATGAGCGATTGATCACTCGAGGGAGTTTCACGGTTTGAGAATTGTATTTATTTGTCGTAATTTATTCGGTTTTTCAGATGGACACAAACGAACTGAACAATTACGGAAAGCTGGGCATGTTTTTATAGTAAAAGAAACCAAACGAGAGAAATGGAAAATGTTTTCAGCGTTTAAACAGACCAATGACAAGGACCTTTTGCCGGTGATCAAGTCGGTATTCGACAATTTGCCAAATGTGTGTATTCAACTTGATTTTTGACCATTATTTTTATTATTAAACATTTTACCAGGAACTTCGTGGCTCCATCGACCATTCTTTGCTTTCCGAGTCTTATCTTCGTCGTGTTCTCACCTTTCTCAAGTTGAAAGAAGAAGCATTTTGTCATTTGGGCGAATTATCAACCGGCGATTTTCGTTTCTTCTTTTATCGGCCTCGAAATGCTCAAAAACTGCTCGAAGTCGTCGTGAAAGGGGAGGCGGGTCGTGAACAATGCGTCAGATTGGTTCGTATTTATATTGGAGGATTATATGATTTTCACTATTTACCAATTTAGTTTTCATTTTAAGTTTTTTGCGTGATTATTTAGATTACGGCACTTTGCCAATGGTTCCTTTCGTCGGACACTGCGCACACTTTTGACAATTTCAAATTGTTGGCCACAGATTTGGCTATCCCTTATCAGCTGCTGGCAAAAATATTCCGTCTGTCAATGATTGACAATGTGCGGGGTCCTCCAATAAAAGAACTGATTGAATTCTTCGGCGTTGCGGAATGCTACGCTCGGCTGAACGCAATGGGTCAAATGTTCGAAGACGGAGCGAAAGATGAAGAAACGGCACCAAAGACGACAGTTACTTCCCTTTGAATATTATTTATTTATTGGTAAATTTTAAACGCTTATCGGTCAATTGTTTTGGGTGGTGCTTTAGCTTTACTACTTAATAAAATTTAGGAAGACGGAATTCCGTGCCATCCCTGGGCACAAACCACTTTTTTCCGCATACACATGGGGGGGGGACTGCATTATTAACACGGCATTTACGAAACCGCCACTCAATTTTTACGCTTGAATTTCCAAAAGCCGTAAAAGTAGTCCTTGTTAACAAGACATTCTGCGGAATTGGTTTCCTCATTTATATTGTAATGAAACAAAAGTGCACAAATATAAAAAAGTCCGTTTTGTAAGAACTGTATTGTCAGTTGTGCGTCATATACGCCGGCGTTGAACTGAACTTGGCGTAGCTTTTCACCTTAAATTAAAAAGTAAAATACAAAGGGCGAAAGAGAACGAACAAACGAAGGACTTTGGATAAGCCAAATAAAAGAATCCACTTGGCACAATCAAAAGGAAAACGTACCACTTTCTGAACAGCCTTGAGAAAGTCTTGCTCCGTTATGACCTTTCGACGTGCACGCAAAGCGAACATTCCCGCCTCAGTGCAAACGCTGCGCAAGTCGGCGCCTCAAAAAGCAAAACGTACTTTTTCTGGTTAATTAAGCAATCGCTATTTGTAAGAGGGTTCATTTTAATGGGCGTTCGTTCACCCGTCGTGTTTGGACAGAGTCGAGCAATCAATTCGTACCTGAAACACCGAACATGTTGTACTCCATTTTAAATGTATGTAAAAAACAATGACCGACCGAATGTTCCGGTCGACGCTCATCCGTTTGGTGTGAATTTGGAGAATGTTTCCTCGTGCCTTGAGGTCAGGCTGAAAAGATTCATAATGAGCAGTGTGTGTACTCATTGTCAGATCGGCATTTATTTTCATTGGTTACCAAGGAAAATTCAATGCGTCGGTCAATGCGACCGGGACGAATGAGCGCCGGGTCGAGTGTGTCCGGTCTGTTGGTGGCCATCAAAACCTGAAATTAGAAATCCTGAACAAATTTTCTTAACAATTCATCAAAAATTCAATAATTATTCCACGGCTGCGCCTATTGGTACCGCCGGGTCCCCTGCCCGTTCCCTAAGTTGAAGACACATCCCCCCACCCACCTTGATGGCCCCGCGTGAGTCGAATCCGTCCAGTTGGTTGACCAACTCGAGCATCGTCCGTTGCACTTCGTTGTCGCCCCCTTTTCCGTCGTCAAATCGCGCTCCGCCGATGGCGTCGACTTCGTCGAAGAAGAGAATGCACGCCTTTTTCGTTTTAGCCAGCGAAAACAGCTCGCGCACCATGCGCGCGCCTTCGCCAACGTATTTTTTGACTAATTCGGAACCGATGACGCGGATGAAACACGCGTCCGTCCGATTGGCGACCGCGCGGGCACACAAAGTTTTGCCGGTGCCCGGCGGACCAAAAAACAAAACGCCCTTCTGAAATGGAAAACGTTGGACAATCCCAAGGTGTGGCAAAACGCACCGGAGGCTCAATGCCCAAACTCGTGAAACGCTCAGGCTAAAAATAAAGAGGCAAAATGGAACAAAAACAAAAACGGAGATTGAATTGCCGACCTGAAGCAACGGAAACTCGACCACTTCACGCAACTTTTTGATCTGTTCTTCGCACCCGCCAATGTCCGCGTAGGTAACGTCCGGCTTGTCCTCCACTTGCATCATCGTAACGGACGCGTCAATCTTTGCCGGCAAAGGCAAATGAATCTTAAAAATGAAATGTTTTGTAAGCCGATGGATGGTGAGAAATCGTTTTTTGAAAAACTTAGAATACATCAGAAAATTTTGTGGAAAATTTTCGGGGGAGGGGAGATCAAGATGCTGCTCTCTTATTTAAAGGAAGATTTTGTTGTGCCTTTACTTACAATTAGTCAAATGCCCACTTTTTTAATTTTTAAAATCAATTCATGGCGTATTTTGTCAAATCCCTTAAAAATGGTCCAACCCACAGAAAAGTTTAAGTAACTGTGAAACGCAAATTCTGAAATAAATTAATGTGCACATTGCCTGGTATTTGTTGCGGTCCACACCCACTCGCATTCCCTCCTCAATGTCAGTGGGCGCCACATTTTCGTGCAGGTCCACGACGAACTTGGCGAACTGCTTCACATTGATCATGTAACGCGTTTCTTTGCCCTCTTCTTTGATGATTTTTGTGCAGCGAGCCACCTTTTTAAAAAGATATTTTAATTTGTATTGAATGCAACATTTGCCTAAGGTGGAGCGTCGCGAATTATTATTGTAAATTTTCGATATTTTTGACCCACCAAGAATTTGACCATTTCCTAATCCCTAACATTAAAATTTAGCATTTTCAGTTTTTCCTTAAACTATTTTCATTTTCACTCATCTTTAAGATTTTAAACAAGTCTTATTGACCAAAATCAAAATAAAATTCACCTGCAGCGGCTGCTCATGGGACATGGCCATTTTGTCGGCCGCAATGTCCCAAAGAATGGGCGGCGCCAGCCCCGTGTCGCTCTCTTTCACTCCGCAAAGAGTGTTTATGCGCTTCTGAATTTCATCAATGTCCTTCTCCGCCTGCTTCAACTGATCCGCGTACGGTCCCATGTTGTAATTACTAAGTGCGGCAATTTCATCCTCGTCAAGCGCTGAAACAGAAAGAAACACCAAATATGATGGGTTTTACTTGGGTTAAGCACAAAAAACACATTTTATTTCTTTGGTTTTGTCATCCGTCTCATTGGGGTTTGTCTCCTTTTTCTCGACAATATCGCTGGACATTTTTGAGTGAAAGAAATTCAACAAAGCAAAGATAAAAGCTTAAAAAAATATTTATTTTATTAAAACTCGGTTTTACGCAACAGAACATAATAAATTTGATGATAATGTTCCCCACTTTCCTTCACTTGTTTTGTGTTTTTAAATTTGTCAAAGATAAAAGCACAGTAATTTGGCATTATGTTTATTGAAAAACCAAAATTTTTTTTATCTTTCTTCATTTTGTGCTGTTCGTTTTACAAAAAAACCTATTTACCTAATGCAATTGAAGCAAACACCATTTTAATTTTGTATTTTAGTCTTCTGTCCTTTCAATTTCAAAAAAATTGCTCACATTTGTGAAATTTTGTAGCTGTTTGTCTGTCTTTTTCCGCATCGATAACACTTCCAAAGAGAAATGGCTGTTGACGTAAATTCGGCTCTGACCAAGGCTTACGACGAGTTAAGGAGCATTGACATGAACATATCAATGCTTTCCGGAGTTTCAGAAAGGTAAAAAACACTTCGCTAGTTTTTTTAAATATTATGGCTTTTAAGATTTAACCGGAAAAGAAGCGCACCAACAAATGATTCTTTCTCTACTCCCTTTGATCGGTAAGACGGACAATCAAAAGACACTTACCTAGTATTGATATTTTCAGGCGTGTGCAGGAGGGTGGCCGAAAAATTATTATCGGGCCGGAAAGCAGGTTTAATTAAACAGTAAAAATTTTGGGTAATAGTGTAGTTTGTCCCCCCCCCCATTTTGGAAAAAAAAATTTGAAATTTTTTTTCCAAAATTGGGGGGGGGGGACAAACTACACTATTACCAAATTTTGGATGACTAGTTAAGCGAAAACAATTACGGTGTAGCGAAGTGGCAATTTTCTTAAGAAATCATGCTTTTATGTGCATAATATCGACTTTCAGCGATCGCAATGCGAAGCGTGGGCGTTACGCCGCGGACGAGGGTCCGCCTGGTGATTATTCCCCGCCCTCTTCAGCGCGTACTCACCGCACTTTGCAATCTAGTGTCGTGATGCCCACCATTGAGACCAAATCGCGTACGGCGGTAATCAACGAGATGAAGAAGAACGAGAACAAAGAAGACCAAGTGCGGTGAGTTGCTGGAAATGTTCCAAAGATTTTTTGACACAATGCTTTAAAAATGTTTCAACGTTTTGATGGTCAGTCCCTGTTATGATTAGACTCTCACAACACTATATTCTCACGGAAATCGCAAACGCCCTTATTGTTTAGAAACCGACGTCTTTTCGGTAATCTTTTGGTTGCCACGTTGCGTAAATTTCAAAACGAGGAAAAGACGGTTGGGAGCAAAGGACAAGTGCAGGTTTAATGGGAAGAGTTGTATTTGCATCAAAAAGAAAATAACGCACAGATTGACAAGCAACGCGAAGTTGAGCGTCGTTTAGAGGAGACGGAGAAGGAAAACAGAAACCGAATGATGCGGGAGAGAGAGGCACTGATGGCGAAGAAGCGCGAGAAGGAAATGGAAATTCAATCCCTCCGGCGTCAAAAGGCCATTGAGCAATCGGTGGGTTGGAAAGATCGTTTTTGAGTGAGGAATTAACCAAATTTTGCCTCTCTAAGGCCGAAGAGAAAACGAAACATTTCCGTCGCCTTCAGTGCTTCATCCAAACTCAGACTAAGCCCCCGCTGTTCTTCCTCCCCTCCAAACACACACTCCGAACTTTGGAACTCCTCAAAGAGTCATCAAAGAAAATTGAAAGTGAGTTTTAGGGATTTGAATATTTATTGTATTGGCTGAACACTTTCTTCTGTTATTCCATTGTCTTGTCTCTGTCTCTGTTTAGCACTCATTGAGTTACGACGTGATGAAATGACTCGCGAATTGCGTCGGCTCGACACGTACACCACCGCCAGCTTTGGCGGGACAATTGGTCAGGCTAAGAATAATGTGGCGGATGAGTCGGACGACCAAGACGAGGAGGAGACAAATGTTCGCGGCGGACTGAAGTCGGCGATTGTGGTGAAAATGGAAGGAATGACTGGCGAAACAGTTGCTGAAGCGGAAGAGGAGAAAAGGGACGAGGAGGAGGGCTCCAATTGGGTCAGTCCGGCCTCACTAAAGTGGTGACCATTTCGCCCTTCTTTTTGCTCCAAAATGACAGCAAAGTTGACATCGAAGTGCGCGAGCCGCACACGACGGATTGGATACAAAATGGCCGAGCAGACTCAGAAGGGCCGGACTAAGGTGTGACCGTTGCTGAACTGCCCAATTGAAATTGTACTTTCACAGTTTTTGGTTTGTTCTGGCTGCCCTTTTGTTGGTCGGTTTTTCCAAGGATTTGAACATGAGTGGTGAGTTTGGGTTGGGAATGCCCGTCTTTTTCAGTTTGTCGTCTGCAAATACAAACCATCGTCGACTCTGATCATCATCAAACATTTCCCCGTAAACTATTAATGTTCGTTGTTTTCCGAATATTTGTCCTGCTTTTATCAGAAATAAATTATAATTGCTTCCTTTTGATTGGTCAATTGATCGCTTTTCTTCTTTTAATCCGACATATTGTTTGATGATGATTTATTATGAAATAAATTTTGTGGCGTTAATTCTGTCTTATGCAATGCATCCAGACATCATTATGGATTCCCTACTCTTTTTGCGCAACTAAAATTTTTGATAAAAAATCATATGTTTAAATTTTATTGAAAGAACGAATTTGTATCACTACCTCTTTTGCCTACAATTTTAAAGCTTTTTAAACAATTTAAGCATCAAAGTGGAAATCTTTTCATTTCGTTATTCCTTTGTTTCCTCGTCACATTCGTACGTAATTCCCAGTATTAAATCGAAACCAAATTCGCGACTGAATTCCTCCCAAAATGTGCCGCTTTGTTCCACGGCATCCGCAAAGGCAATTTCCGCCGTTCCATTTCCAATCCGCACAAATTGCAGCGCTTTCTCTTTTCCTTCATCGCTTCGTTCGTTTGATGGCCACAAAAAGTAGTCGCCAGGGAGTGATAGGCTCGGCATTCTGTTGAATGGCAATGGATATAAAGGATTTGATATGCTTAGCAGTTTCGGTTAAATAAAAACCCCCAAAGATTGCCATTGATGAAAAACGTTTCCCCTTTTGACGCACCCATTGCGAATGAAAGAGGACAACATTTGGACCAAAGTGGCACGGTGTTGTCGGTCCGCCTCGGTGAATTGGAATTCGCCCACGGGGAAGAGACCGTTGAGGTAGGGGTACTCATTGCCTGACAAAGAGGCGACATTGTGAAAAGGGTAAGTGTGCCGGGTGGCATCACCATGAGTTGCGCCTCGGAACGGAGTCCACGGCTCGAATTGGCACTTATTGAAATAGTCGTTAAAGTACAGAAAGGTGGGCACGGCACAGCGGCGACGGAGTCGGGCCATCCGAAACAACGGCACATTGAACAGCAAATCGGAGACGAGCTGAAAAGTGAGAGAGATTGAAGACACCGAAGTGTCGTCCTTCCTTTACCCGGCTGTACTGCTTCAGCGTCGGTTGGCTGTTCTTCTCCGCCACTTTGTTCTGCTCTGTGCCATTCTGTCCATAGCTTTTTTGTCCATCGAGTTCGATTCCATGCAAATAAAAGGCACTGATTTTCATTTCGGCAATGCGTAAAATTTGCTCCAATTTTTGCGCATTTTCCCTCTCAAAGTGCCGTCGGAATTCGCCGCCCAAAACAACGTCATGGACAAAAAAGCGGAATTGGTCAGTGCCAAAATTGGCCAAACATTCGCGAGCAATGCCAAACGGATTGATGGACGGGTCCTTGGCTTGGATGGCTGAAACGAAAGGACCAAAAAGCGATGGATCGAAACGACGGACTGAAATAGATGGCCTCTTCGGCGGTCACCCCCATCAGCACGGGTTTGCTGGCTCCTCGCACTTCCCGCACCAAAGCGGGGATGTCACGGGGGAGGAAGTCGCCGTCGATGCACGGGCCCCACACCAAAAGGTTGGGGTCCGCGCGGGTGGTGCCCTTAAAAAAAGCTCATTTGGTGTTTTTACATTTTGCTTTTTCGACCATTGCTTTTGCAATTTGCACAATTTGTTCGGCAGTCAGTGCCTTCAGCTTTTGCTTCGCTTCCTCCTTTTTTCCCTTTGGCATTTGCCACTTTTGCTCTTTGCCGTTTCTCTCTCCGCCATTCTCCGCTTTTCCTCTGCCGCCGCTTTCTCTCCTTTTGATGTCCATCGCTCTTCCCACAAACTCTCTGCTCGCCTCCTCCGTTCGGCCACTCGCCGACCATTCAGCCAACGCCGTCCCACTCATTTCAACGCTTCCGCAAATTAAATCTGACAATGAGGAACCCATTTAATAAATTGATTGTTTCCCAATTAATGGAAGTCATTTCTCAATCGATGGAATGAAACATTCCAAAACCCCAGCAAAAAAAGAGTCGGTCGATGCTTCCTAATGCTTTCCACCTCTGCTGTGCGGTGACAGTGCCATAAATGCCGCGGCGGCCCCTCCGGCGCTGAGACCGACGGCGGTGACGCGGCCCGGGTCGCCGCCAAAGGCGCGGATTTCGTTGTGTACAAAGCGCAAAGCCTGACAAATGTCCCAAAGGCCCAAATTGCCGGGCAAAACACTTCCACGGCCAAAGGACAAAAAACCTAAATAAGCAAATTCAAACTAAAGCGGGGGAAAAAGGCGGAAGACTCAGCAGAACCGAATGGGCCCAGCCGATATTGGACGGTGACCACCAAAATTCCCTGCGGCGCGAAATTCTCGGCCCATCCGTCGTAGCCGTATTGGCGAGCGGAGCCTTCGGCAAAGCCACCGCCGTGAATATAAAACATGACGGGCAAAGGAGAAGAAGCAGAGAGCGCGGGACGGAAAATGTTCAACTGCAGACAATCCTCAGAGAAGGGAATTGACTCTGAATTCTCTGGGTTTAGCGGAATGGCAGCCGGACCAAAAGCGAATGCCCGCAACGGAGAGGAAAGCCACGGAGAGGGCGGCACGGGCTTCTGAAACGATCATTCCGTAGAGAAAACCCTTAGGAAATGCTGCTGATTTTAAGTGATGATGATTGGTTAGTGTGATCAATTTTGACTGATCACCTCAAATCGCAGTTGGCCAATTGGAGGCTTTGCAAAGGGAATGCCGAGAAAAACTTCGACTTGGACGCCGCTGTCCAAACGCCGCAGAATGCCAATGACATCGCCGTACGAAGTGCGGACGACCGGCGGAGCACTGGGCGACGAACAGTGACTATTTGTGAGGCAAACGACGGCGGAACAATTGCAATCGGACATCGCTTCTTTGGGTGAGTTAATTGTGACGACAGACCGAACCAACAATTAATTAATGACCAAAAAAACGATTATCCCTTCATCAGAGCCTAAGAAAAGTCAGCGGAATGAATTTTAATGTCCTTTTGCTCTTTCGTGTTTAATTAAGGCCTTTATTCCTCCGACTTCGCAAATTATTCTCTCTGAATTGAATTACCAATTTGCCATTTTTAATTAACGCTTTGTTTTAATTTTCTTTGTCCTTTCAATTCTTTTTTCTTCAGCCATTCGCTTTTTAATGAGATGCAAAAGAACAATTCTTGAGCTTCGATGGCATAGTCAAATTGAAAAAAGAATCGAAAGAATGGCCTTAACATCGGACAGACAAAAAATGTCAGTCATATTTTATTATTTCTCATTTGTCAGCCACGGGAGGGGGAGAGAGAGGAGAGAGGGAGGGGCGATGGGATCGATAGGCCAAAGACAAATTGGGGAGGGAAGGAAAAGAAAAGGAATGATAACGCAAAAATAAATATTTAATAAAAAACGAAAAAATAATAATTTACCAATAAATACGTGAATTTTAAGGACAGGCAATGTCTGTTGTGTTTGGTGACTAACTCACAGACCACTCCGACGAAAAGTCCAACTTATTTGCGCTTGGAGCCCAAAATTGACTCGCCGTGTGCATATATCGCCAAAGAAAGAATTTTGTCAATATATAGGTAGAAAGGAACAGTTCAAATTAAATCTTTCCGGGCCTTGGGTACACACCGTTTCAGTTTTTGCCTCCCAGTTCCAAAAAGATTTGCATGTGTGGCGAAGTGGTTTTTGTAAGATAGTAAAGGGACAAAGGGTGGTGGTTCGAGTCCGTTGTGCAACATGAATATTTTTATTTATTTTTGTCCAAAATATTAAAAAATGACGAATTTTGGGAATTATTTTTGGGCCAACCAACTTGGACAATCATGGTATCATCGAAAGCTCTTGATGAGGCATTAAAGCGAAGCCAATAAAATTTGTCCCTTCGATAAATGATGGAAACGGACGGACGGACGACTCATTTCATTCTTCCTGTCGATCACTTGGTGACCGAATTTCGCGAATGGCACAGGGTTCCATTCGCGGGTGTGAGGCTTTCTCTTAATTTTGTGTTTTTTTGGAAGGCAGCGCCTGTCACACTGCCGGAACCTCCATTCTTTTAGACTCAAAAAGTTTAAAGAAAAGCTTCATATACATATTTTGGCAAAATATGTTAATAATAATTCCATAATTATACCAAAATTTCCCAGCGGCGCCTATTGGCACCGCTTCAATTCCTTTCGGTTTTAAAATTAGGTAAACTTTTTTAAATAGGCTTTTTTGTTAGTCAAATAAAGCTTTTAAAAAATTCAATTGTTAATGGTCAATGATCGGATGGATATTATCATTGTTTTTCTATCTTTTTAGATCAAAAATTAACCGTAATAAAATCAATTCGTTTGCTGTTTTTGCTGTTTTCTTATGGTTCGATCAAAAAACCAATGAGCAAAACCTCACGATAAATAATTCAAAAACCGAAGGTTAAAGCTTCTTTGCTCTGATGATGACGAATAAAATTCAACTCGGCTGACATTTTTTGTCTCTTTTTTTAAATTTTTATTTTCTTTTGTTTTAGTGCAAAAATAAAAAAGTACACACACAACAATTATTCATTCAGTTCAATTCAATTTTCGTGTTTATTTACACAATCATTCGCTTTTTCACTTAATCGATTCTTCAGTTTTCACCACATCGCTTTTTTCTAAGGTTATAAAAGTTGTGACACGAAAAATATTACAATTACCACTCATTTGTTGTTAATCATTAGGGAATGGATTCCTAGGGACGAAAAAATGGTTAAATAGGGGAGAAAAATTAGAAAAATCTGTGCTTTTTTCAAGAAAATAAATTATACCGATGTAAATACATCGAGGCTGACTAAAAACTTTAATTTAAAAAAAAATTGGCTCTAAATACTAAATAAGTCATTTTTTGACAAAATCTTTTAAGCGCTCCGAAAAAAGGTGAGTGAAAGCAAAAAAGATCGTCGCTTGGACTTTTTATTGGAAATCCTGTTTTTAGAATTCGAGTTTTTTATTCTTATTTTCAAAAAAACTTGGGAGCAAAAATATGCCGCAAAAAAGTGCACATGCAGTGAAATTCAAATTTCAACCAAAAATTTTCGCCAAATTTTTCCAAAAAACCCACAAAAATTGCATTTCTGGTGCAAAAATGTTGTAAATATGGAACGAAATTCTCAATTTTTTCCCCGGCGGCGTCTCACCATAATTTTTTGAATAAAATACCGAATTTTTTTAATTCTCTCTATGCATTTTATAATCTTTTGATATCATAATTAATAGGTCAAAATATTAAATTTTCGATCAAAATGAACGACGATTTTGACCGCCGGAAACAGATCAGTGTGCGTGGCATTGCACAGGTGGAAAATGTGGCGAACATCAAAAAGACTTTCAATCGCCATTTGCACTTCTCAATGATCAAAGTTCGACCAAAAATTATAAATTATTAATTTATAAAATTGGGCAAAGGTGTAGAATTGTGGTCCCGACGGACAAAAATAGTAAAATTCCAAAAAGCATTTTTCCTAGGGTAAAAAAATGTGCTGATCACGAATCTGAACTCTTATTTTGAAAATCATTGATTTTCAATGACTTTTCATCAAACACTTGATTTTTTCAAAATTTTAAGTTTCTTTAAGTATTTCTTTCCAATAAGTTTAGGGTAAAAAAATGCGCTGAACATGGATCTGAAGTCAGATTCTGCAAAATGCATCATTTTGTCTATGATTTTCCACCAATTAGCATAAAAAATAAACCGCAGCCAAGCGGGCTCGAACCCACACCCAATCTGATCCTTAAAGGGGTGAATAATTAAATTTCAAAAAATTTTCTTAAAATTTTGAAAAAATTCACAAGTGTTTGATGAAAAGTCATAGATAAAATCAATGATTTTTCAAAATCAGAGTTCAGATTTGTGATCAGCACATTTTTTTACCCTAGGAAAAATGCTTTTTGAAATTTTACTATTTTTCCCATCGGGACCACAATTCTACACCTTTGCCTAAAATTGCAATTTCTCCCTTTCGTATCCCCCAGGACAGAAATGTGGCCACTCCTCGCGACTATTATTTTGGTAAGCCTTCGGATTGGGAAAAAAAGACGGCAAAACGACGCATCATTTGCCGAAACCGAGGGAATTGGCCCACTTTTGTCCTTTTTCAGCCCTCGCCCACACCGTCCGCGACCATTTGGTCAGCCGATGGATTCGCACCCAACAGCACTATTACGAGAAGGACCCGAAGGTAAGGCCATTCATTCCCACGTTCGATTGCATCGTTTTCAATTGGTTTCAGCGCGTTTATTACCTTTCGTTGGAATTTTACATGGGCCGGACTTTGTCCAACACAATGCTCAATTTGGGAATGCAAGCGACGGTGGACGAAGCGCTTTACCAGGCGAACGACCGCATTTTATATTACGAATTAAGTTTATGTGGCATTCCATTTCAGCTGGGCCTCAACATTGAAGAGCTGCAAGAGATTGAGGAGGACGCCGGCCTTGGCAACGGCGGACTCGGCCGACTCGCCGCCTGCTTTTTGGACTCAATGGCCACGCTCGGCATTCCCGCCTATGGGTACGGACTGCGCTATGAGTACGGCATTTTCAAGCAACTGATCCGCGACGGATGGCAGGTGAAAATGCGGGGGGGGGGACAAGGCTCTATTGCAGTTCACACGACCATAAACACGACTAAAATAATATGACAACTTTAAAGCACCATAACTTTTTCTAGAAGCACCGAAAGTAAACATTTTTTTGTATCATTCGATAGCCCCAAGAGTCCTCTATTAGTCTACGAAGGTTTAAAAAATTTCACTCAAAATTCAAAAGTTTATGTTCAAAAAAAATTTTTTTTATGTTGCTCATAAATTTTTTGAAACATGCGAAATTCTTTGAAATTGCAGGCTAATACAGATCTTAAGGGGCTATCAAATGACTAAGATTTTTAATTTTGATGCTTCTAAAAAAAGTTATGTTGCATTAAAGCTGTATTATTATAGAGCCGAGAAACATTCCAAAAAATCAAACTTTGTATTATTTGCATTTATTTTTACGCCTCTTAAAATTCTCTACTCGAAGATGCAAAATCCTTTCAATCAGATCGAAGAGCCGGACGATTGGCTCCGTTTCGGCAATCCGTGGGAAAAGGCGCGGCCCGAGTATATGCTTCCGGTGAACCTTTACGGCCGCGTGGAAAAGGACGTCAATGGGAAGGTGTTTGGAGGGTCACCGGGAAACGCGGGACATTAAAAAAAACATTCAGAGCCATTGGAGGGACACCCATTTGATTTTTGCGATGCCTTACGACACGCCGGTGCCCGGGTTCCGCAACAACGTGGTGAACACACTGCGCCTGTGGTCGGCCAAGGCGGAGAACCATTTCCACCTGAAATTCTGTGAGCCCAAATTGGAAATTTAATAATTTTGGAACATTTAAATCTCTTACACATTTTATAGTTCTCAAATTTTATCCCATTTGCCCCCCCCCCCTCTCTCTATTAAAGTGCTCTTTTGTTTATGCCTTTTTGTCCGTTTAGTCAATGACGGCGATTACATCCAAGCGGTGATGGACCGCAACCTTTCGGAGAATATCACTCGCGTTTTGTACCCCAATGACAACGTTTTCGTCGGCAAAGAATTGCGTCTGAAGCAGGAATACTTTTTGGTGGCCGCAACTCTCCAGGATATCATCCGCCGTTTCAAATCCAGCAATTACGGAAGCCGGGACCCAGTTCGGGTCGACTTTGACACCTTCCCGGACAAAGTAAGCAAATGCATGGAGGAAGAGGAAAAGGGGAGGCAATAGGGAATTTCATATTGGACGGACAGACGCCCAAAAGTGTGTTTTATCATGGCCTGTATCTTGTTTTTTTTAATTTGTTTTAAAAGGCAAACTAATAATAATTTTTTAATAATTGGCAGTAAAACATGGGTATTCGAAATGACAAACTCTAAAATATTATCAAGGAAATCCAGTTTTTCGTGACTAGCCTGGACATGGACTTTTTTCTTATTTGACATGGACATGAGTGTCCCCTTGACAAAAAAAGGTCCAGAATATCCAGGCCTGGATCCAGTTCAACTCTAATTACAACTTTTTCCTGATCATTTACCATTCTTTCCCTCTTCTCAGGTGGCCATCCAATTGAACGACACTCATCCGTCTATCGGAATCCCCGAACTGCTCCGTCTGCTCGTCGATGTCGAAGGACTGAGTTTCGACAAGGCATGGGAAATTTGCGTGCGCACTTTCGCCTACACTAATCACACACTTTTGCCCGGTGGGCAAATTTAGCCAAATCATTTGGCTTTTTTGCCTTTGTTCTCCCTCTGAAAAATGTCCGTTCTTTCAGAAGCATTGGAGCGATGGCCCGTCGCAATGCTCGAACACCTTTTGCCGCGTCATTTGGAAATAATTTATCTGATCAATCAGCGATTTATGGACGTAAGTGCTGTTTGGGAGAATGGACAATTTCAATAAATAATCCAATAAGGATTTAGGCCCTCGCCAAAAAACACCCGGGAGACTTTGATCGGATGCGACGCATGTCAATTGTGGAAGAGCCGGACCAATACGGCGAGAAACGAATTAACATGGCAAATGTGAGGGGGAGGGGCAATGCCAAGAGTGACTAATAAAGGGTGTTTATTGTTGATTACCAATCATTCGTTAGCTGTGCATCGTCGGCTCCCATTGCACAAATGGCGTCGCTGCGCTTCACTCAGAGCTTTTGAAGAGCCAAACGTAACACAATTTTGGCAAGAATTAATGTATATTTTTCTTCCGAATTTCAGTTTCAAAGACTTCGCCGAGTTTTTCCCCGAACGCTTTCAAAACAAAACCAATGGCATTACGCCCCGCCGTTGGCTTTTGCTGTGCAATCCGTCGTTGGCCGATTTGATTTGTGACAAAATTGGCGACGATTTTATCCACGACCTCAACAAGTTGGCTTATAATTTATGTTTTATGTTTCAAAATGTTTCAGGCTTCGGGCATTGGAGAAATTCGCTGACAATGCCGGCTTTTTGGACTCCATCGGTCGCATCAAAAGGGACAACAAACTCAGAGTTGCGCAATACATCAAAGAGCAGTTTGGAGTGGACATAAATGCGGCGAGTGAGTCGGACGGAGGACGGGGGGGGGGAGCCATGGGATGAATTGTTGTTGGGGATGGGACGGGGGTTGGACGTATTAAGAAATTTGCTGATTGGGTAACAGTTTCAGTCCCTTATCGGTCCCCTTCGTTTTTTGGGTATGTCCATGACGAAAGTGTTGTGTGCTTTTAGGCATGTACGATGTCCATGTGAAGCGCATTCACGAGTACAAGCGACAGCTGTTGAACGCACTGCACGTGATAACGCTGTACAACCGAATCAAGGCGGACCCGGCGAAGAAAGTGGTGCCGCGGACAGTGATGTTCGGAGGAAAGGTGCCAATGGGTGCTGGTGGTGATCCACTGATCTGATCAGTGATCACTCGCTATTTCAGGCTGCCCCCGGCTATCACATGGCCAAACAGATCATCAAGCTGATCACTTCCGTTGCCTCCGTTGTGAACAATGACCCAATTGTGGGCGACAAATTGAAAGTGTGTCGTCCTTTTCTGTTGATTATACTTTTTTCCAGGTGTTTTCATTTATTATTTACCCCCTTCTGTTCTCAGGTCGTTTATTTGGAGAATTACCGCGTTTCAATGGCCGAAAAAATCATTCCGGCGGCGGATTTGTCAGAACAGATTTCCACCGCGGGCACAGAGGCATCGGGAACCGGGAACATGAAGTAAATATATTTCCTTGGAGTTTTTGATGCCATTTCACACAATGCCGCACATTGCAACTCCAGATTCATGCTCAATGGCTCATTGACAATTGGCACTTTGGACGGAGCAAATGTGGAAATGGCGGAGGAAATGGGTGCCGAAAATATGGTGAGGGAAGACGGAAATCGCCATATCTTGGAAATAATTCCTTTTCAGTTCATTTTTGGCATGCGAGTTGAGGACGTACAAGCACTTCAGAAGAAAGGGTAAAAAGACATTGGATTGTTTTAATTTGGATTTTAAATAATTATAAATTAAAATGTTTTTTCAACTCTCAGGTACAATGCCACCGAATTCATCGCTGAAAATGCCGAATTGTCGCTGATTTTGGACCAAATCGAGGGCGGTTTCTTCACGCCCGACAACCCCGACTTGCTCAAGGACTTGGCCAATTCGTTGCGTAACCACGACCGCTTTTACGTCTGCGCGGACTATGCTGACTACATTATGTGCCAGGAGAAAGTGTCCGAGACTTACCAAGTGAACAGGGGCAATTCACTCGCCGTTTATTTTGCTGGTTTTCCAGGACTCGGACAAATGGCTGAAGATGTGCCTGTTCAACATCGCGGCGACCGGCAAGTTCAGCACGGATCGGACGATTTCGGAGTACGCGCGTCAGATTTGGTCGGTTGAGCCGGGCGCCGTCCAACTGCCGCCACCGTACGAAACGGAGGACGAGCGGCAGCCGGCGCAAGACGGATTCTGATCGGACAAAAGCAAAAAATAATATAACGGAAAACGATAGGAAATATTTATGGAATTGGGACAAATCGCATTTGATATCTTTTCAATTATAGACATTCTTCTCACATTGACAGTTCTGTTGATAGATTCACAGATTTTTAGGAAATATGCAAATTGTTACAATTTTTAATTATTATTATTCTCTCATCATCAGCCTCTTAATTGACAAAACGCTTTTTTATTTACTAAATGCTTTTTATTGATAAATAATAATAATACGGTGATCGCATTGTTAGAGACCAGAATATACAAAATAAGCATTAAATAGAAAAACAAATTGGCAATCATGGAGTTTACTGGTCCCGTTTTTTTTTTCTTTAAAAATCATGGAAAAATTTTTCTAGGGCTATTTTACTGTGCTGAGCACGAATCCGACCTTATTTTTGACCGATTCTGAACCCCGAACCCGGATTCGAACATTTTTCAAAAAAACATTTTTAAAGTTTTTTTCTTTCATCTATGTTTGTCTTGAGCATAAACAGCATATGCATAATGGGAAATTTGGTCATACCATGATAACACTTGTTTTAACTTAGGGCCGTAGGCTCACTAACAATTTAAGCCATGGATATATTTGTTTTTTGTGATCAATTCTCTACCATAGACCATACGATCGGTTACATGCGTAACCTTATGCTCAAGACAAACATAGATGAAAGAAAAAAAAATTTAAAAAAATTTTTTTTTTAAATGTTCGAATCCGGGTTCGGGGTTCAGAATCGGTCAAAAATAAGGTCGGATTCGTGCTCAGCACAGTAAAATAGCCCTAGAAAAATTTTTCCATGATTTTTAAAGAAAAAAAAAACGGGACCAGTAAACTCCATGATTGCCAACAAATTCGCTGGTAATTGGGGTAAACACTTTGTTGGTGCCGAATATGTTATTCAGGTAATACTATAGATGGTACCCCCCCTTTTGACGAAAATTTTTTTTGTTCTGAAAAGTCTTGGAAACATGTTTATGGGGGTTTTCAGGGTCGCTGATCACGAATATGACCTTCATTGGACCAATTTCGAATCCGGACCCGAATTTGAACAAAAAGTCTAAAACTCCAAAATTCTCACTTTAGTTCCTAAATTGATTAAAACATGCTAAATTTGGTCACAAACCATTGGAATATCAAAGAATGGTCATTCTGTACAGCTACGAACATAAAAGTGAATTTTCAAAATTTTGAGTTTTCGACTTTTTTTCGAATTCGGGTCCGGGATCCCGAATTGGTTGAAATGGATGCCATATTCGTAATCAGCGACCTCGAAAACCCCCCATAAACATGTTTCCAAGACTTTTCAGAACAAAAAAAAAATTTTCTTCAAAAAGGGGGGGGGGTACCATCTATAGTATTACCGTTATTCATTTTGAATTTTCTCTCATTTCCTATAGTGTCCAATTTTCCAGTTCTAATTTTCTATGACCTTTTTTCGGGGAGCCATTCGGAAAATGTCCGAGGGAATTAAAATTTTAAAAATTATAACCAGGAGAAAAACAGTAATATTTTTAAAAAACGCAAAGGCAAAGTTTATTTAAATAAAAGATTAAAAAGCATGCGAAAAGAACAACGACGACTTTTCCATCCCCCGACACTTCCGTCTTCAAGCGTCCGGGTTGGCCAACGGGTTTTTCAGCACGAGAATAACACTGTCGCCGCGCAAAAAAAGTTTGGGGATGAAACGGTCGCGCGCCACGGGTTTCGACTTCTTTTTGCCCTTTCCTTTCTTCGGCAGTTCCGTCCACATTTCCTTCACATCTTCTAGCACCATGTTGCAGTGACTTAAGGCCAATGAATTAATTAATGAATGTCGAAAATGGCATTTTGGGCGCCATTTGCCAAGTGTCACTTTTGCAATTTGGACCCTTTGGTTTGCAAAAATGTTTTTTTTAAATAGTATCTAATCATGAAAACTTGTTTTTCTGGGGTTTTCGTGGACCTTGACCAAGAATGTAACATTTTAACCCCGACTTCCTAACCGTAAAATAATCGAAGAATTTAAAAGTTACCGGTCGAATGCCTTCACACGGCCCAACAGTTTTTTGTTGTTTCGACAATTAATGAGCACCTAAAGGGAGAGAATTACGAAATTGTGCCTTTTTTGCATCGGATTTTCGCTTTACCTGCGCATGGTTTCGCACGGAATGAGTGAGCACTGAGAGAGGGCCCAAGTTGAACTCCTCCTGCTCTTTGGCCGCCAATTCCTCGGCGCTCATTTCGCTTCGCGGTTTCACTGCAGTGGCCATGCCAAATCGATTCAATTAATGAAGTAACAAAGTGATAAAGATAATGAGCTAAACTGAAAGAGACAATCAAGCGCTTATTGGGCGTCAATTTGCATGGACAAAATGCAAAAGAAAGGGAAAATGTAAGCGAAATTTGAAAAAGGAAGGAAAAACAATTCGCCAAATAAATAAATTAAATTTTCAAATTCTTATAAATAGTTTTTTGAAATAAATGAATTTACATTTGGGTTTGTAAGGGGTAAAGAAAGAAATTATGATCTGGAATTTGAAATACCGATCATTTACAGGCATAGCGATAGGCAGTTTTGGTTGGGGTGAACGGTGTGTCAGTGTTCGCCCATTAGCGAACCAATTAGAAGAGGCTATTAGCTGACCAAAAACTGTTAAACTATTTGTTCAGCTCAAAGATTGTGCTTCAAAACATGTAAAGCTTCGATTTATTGAATTTATTAAATGCATTTTCTTTATTTAAAAAACTCATTCAAAAGGGTAAGAAAAGAAATGTAAAATATTCAATGACATAAATTTACTCAAACCTCGGCTCCTTTGTTCCATTTTCTCATTGTTGAAGCACCGTCGACACGGTGAGAAAGTGTAAGCCACGGCTCATCGACACATTTCCACTGTCTAAACCAAAAAAAAGTCGTAAATGGTTGGTTCCTTTGAATTGGACTTAAGAACAGAAAATGCCATCAAATGCCTTTCTTTTGGCATTTGGCACTTAATGTTTTACCGCTGATCAGCAGAACGTTCTGTGCCTTGCCGTTGGACAAGTCCATCGATGGCAACTGAATGATTTGGGATGGCATTTGCTGCTGCTGCTGAACCATCGTTTGTGCGTTGCCAAATGCGTTTTGGAGTTGCGCGTTCGCTTGGCGTACTAAGTCTTGCGTGTTCTCTGTTGATAACGAAAGTGTGCCTTTCCTAATTCCGTTTTCTTCTCACCGCGTTTTCTTCGCCGTTCGTTTGTCCCATTTTCTACCGTACCTTTGCCCTTTTCTGTTGCCACTGTTTGTTTTCGTCCATTTCTCTCCCATTTACCGTAATTTTCCTCACTTTCTACCGTACCGTTTCCCTTTTCCGTTGTCAATTTTGTGCCCTTCGGCGTTTCTTCGCTCCCATTTTTTACTTCTTCAAATGAGTTTCAAAGATAGATTTGCTTTCTTTTAACTTTTACTTTTTACGATTGCATCCGCCACTTCTCCTTCCTTTGGCGCCATCATCAAAAGGAGTTCCCCTAATTTTGAATTTTCCATTTTAAATTCCAATTTCATTTCCAAGTCCGTCCCCTCCCCTCCCACCGTTTCCGCAGTTGGTGCTGTTTTCCCCTTTTTCTTCCTCCTCATTGTCTTCTTCCTCCTCCTCGTCCCCTCCTTCTCTTTGTCCTCCTCCCTCCGTTTCTTCCCTTTCCCTTTCTTTTCCCTTCCCTTCGCCGTTCGCTTCCGATGAGTTCTTCTTCGCTTCTTCTTTTTCTTCTGCGCCGGACGATGTCTCTGAAGAGAGCCGTCCGCTTTCGTCCTTTTCTTTTCCATTTTCAGTTGAAAAATGTTCGACGGATACCGTCGAATCGGCTAAATTTCTTTTTTTATTTGTTGTCGAATTTCGAGAAATTTATTCTCGAATATTATTGCCATTTCTTTCCCCTTTTTCCCCCTTCACCTTCTCTCTTCCTTCGTTTTTCTCTTTTCTGTTTGTCTTTTTTTGTCGAATTTTTCTCTCCAAAATGTGCCGTTGTCGTTGTGCAATTGTTCCCGCGATTTGCCTTCGAATTAATTAAACTACTAATTGGCCAATTAGCAAGCTAATGAATGGCCACAAGCTCTGTTCCTATTCACTTTTTTTGTTTCGCTAAAAGGAATGGACGACGCACTGCTGCTGTTGCTGCTGGTGATATTTGATGACCAATTAACGGCTGTTTAAATGATAAAAAATGCACAAATTAATTAAAGGAATTCCAATTCCAATTTTAATTGTGCAAATTATAAATATAAATTATATTTGTTCCCATTCACTTTTTTCTTCTCCAAAATGTTGTCGTTGCTTTTGCTTCAACAATAATAACACTTTCTGTCCCTCGTCCTTCTTATCAGTTGCGTTTATCTTCTTAAAAAGTGCCGTCTCATTCGCTTCATTTTGCCCTTTCGAAGTCGAATTGGACTCTGAAAACGGCACTTTAATTGCCTTTGTTAGGCGCACCGACCGGCATTTAAAAGGACAGTTTGGTGGTGGACAATCAGAGCAATAACGGCACTGAACATCACAAAGTTGGCACAATGCAAGAAAATATTCAGCGAATTCATAAATTTATTCGAAGAGTCGGCCAACGGCGGACAGAGAAACAAATGGACGAATCAGAAAAAAGCGGGAAAAGAAAGAAGCAACGAACGACCGACGCAACGACAAAAGAAATGGCGGACGAAATGCGCCGGGGCGAATAATGGCGATTAAAAAGGGGGAATTAAAAGGATTTAAGGACGGACGGATCATAGGACAAAACGAACCACCGAATGAGCGAATGGATGAATGAGAATGGGTGATAATAAGCAGACAATCACCGACGGATTATCCTTCCGCCGTATGAAAGTGCTGTTATTACTGTAATCAGAAAAAAAAACTTAAAATTTAAAAAAAACACAATGACTGACGGAATTGGGACAATCGGTAAAAGGTGAAATGAAGCCAAAAGGGGGAAAATGCAAAAAAAGAAGCAAACACTAAGGCATATCATATAATAAATACATAAAAAAGACTCCAAAAATTCTCAAAATATGAAAAGCAACCAAAATTACAGTAATCTCAAAATGTTTTCTGTTGGAGAGAAACACAAAGGGATACGGTAAAAATATTTATTGCAAAAAGAACAAAAAACAATGGACAAATATCGAACACAACCAAAGAAGAAAAAGAAAAGTCAGCCGACGTGCCAATGGAAGAATAAACCCGTGCTTTTTCTTCAGTTTTTGCCGTGAAAATTCGGCCGACCCGTCGGCCAATTGTGCTCGTCAAATTGTGCACAATTCCATGCCGTCCACAGATTTGGCGGGCAATGGGAGGAAAATTCGGCTGAATTCGCTTCCGCCGGAGGCAAAAGGGGCGCCGAATTCGGATGAAGGCAAATGGCGGGACGAAGACGCAGCAGAAACAGGGACAGAAGCAGAAGAAAAGCCGTAATTGCATAGATCAGAAGTGGAACAGCAGCACACCTAAAAGGAGGAGAGATTGGCAAATGCCAAAATGAGAAAAAATGGGGAAAGTGAAAGTGCAAAATTTGGTCCTTGGACTTGAATTTGCTGATAGCTTTCTTTTTGAGTTTGTACTGGTCCAAATCCGTTTATGAATTTGGAGCGTTCGGACCCACAGAAATGTGACCAAAAAGTGCGGTGCCTTTTTCGCCTTTGTCCTCCGTCCGTCCAACTGACCGTGTTCTGTCCGTCCTTCACACATCCGTCGCGAATGTTCAAAATGCTTTCACAAATTCCGCCGTGGTCACATGAAAAAACGCTTGCCCGGGGCGAAGTTGTGTTCAGGCACGGGTTGAAGTTGCCGCAGTTGGCCACGGGGCCCGAAATTTGGTCGACGCCGGTGCGGCACAGAATGGCGCCGGAGGGGGGAACACAGAGACAACAGCAGAAGAGAAGCGGAAGAAAGGGGACGATAAGAGAAGCGGCAGTTGAAGAAGAAGAAGCAGAGGACGAAAATAGCATTGGAAAAGCGGAGAATGGGAAAGAGTGGGAGAAAAGGAGAAATAGAGAGAGAGAGCTAAAGGGGAAAAGAAAAGGGGGGTAAGACACACCAAATTAAAACAATAATAATTTAAATTTATAAATAAACATCAATGGAGCATCAAGCCCCCCTGCCTACGCCCTTGATGCAGAATGCTAAACCTCAAACTAATTAGGAAGATCATTTTATCACAAAACTTTGTATCTGATGCAAAATCAAATCAACATAAGACAACAACGGTTATTTCCGAATATGTTCACACTAATCAACATACATAAATACAACACAATGTTATGCAATTTCAATTTTGTTCGCCTTTTCCCCCTTTTCTGCTGCTGCATCATTTCGACCTTTCTCCGTGCATCCATTCTTTGGCCTTCTCAATGCATCTGATCACTTCTTCGTCGGTGGTTTGGCAAAATTTGACGTAAAAGGACCCGACGGCGTTGAAAGTGGGCGGCGTCGCCACACAAATCACTTCGATTCCTTCGGCACGAAACTGATCTGGATGTAATGAAAAGAATCATTCATCTTTCAATTTTACTTTTATTCCCACCAATTGTTTCGGGCGGCCCAACAGGAACAGCCAAAATAATTCTGCTGACATTTTTATGACGCAAAACGGCGAGCGCAGCACGAGCAGTTGCACCCGTGGCAATGCCATCGTCCACGACAATTGCGACGCGTCCATCCAACGGAATTGGCGTTCGATGCTCACCAAAATAAGTCTGAAAGGCAATCAATCGTTGTGCCTTCGTGCTCAATTAATTCTGCTCGTCATTTCGACCTTTTTCTGCCGTTCGATTTCTTTCATTTGTCTCTCCGTCTCCTGCTGTATGTATTGTTCAGCTGTCGTCGAAGTGGGCAGAAGAACCGCGGCCACCGTTTCGTTGTCCTTTAATTTGCATTGGTGAGGGAGAGGGAAGGCTAATCTCAATCATTAATTAGGTAATAATTAATCATTAATTAATGGCAGTCGGAAATGCGTCAGCTGTTTGAAACTGAACGAATGCCCTGCAAAAGTGAAAAGCACCGTTTTGAGTTGACCTTTGGCATCGGCAGAACAATCGAGTGTTTCCACGTGCTTTTCATCTGACCCTTTGTTTTTATTTTGGCCCCCTTTTTACGATTAATTGGGTTTTGTTGTTTTGCGATAATTTCCAATTTTAGCCCTCCCCCGTCCGCCGAATTTCTCATCTTTCACCAATTCGTCCAATTAATGAATAATAGTAACGGAAATGGGAAAATAATTTGGGGCAAATGAAAATGACTCGGAAATTCATCAAAATTTTTCATATTTTCCGAATTGACGAAACGATTCTTTGTCGGCCATTTGGAAGGCCAAAATCAGCGGAAGGGAGGGAAAAGAAGCGAATTAATCGGAGGACACTTTTGGGGGTTTATTTTCGGAGCTTTACAAATGAATGCGATCCGTCCGCCGAACAATGAGTGAATGAGAAATGAGTGATGGATGGAAATGTGCGCATTCGGCGCATGGAATCGTTGAGAAAACGGAGAAAATCGATGCTAAATGTTGGCATTTCTCCAAAATGTTTCTGAATGGGCCCAATTAAGCTCTCTTCTCCCAGTGAATCTCGTCCAACCCATGCGCTTTTCGCTTAATGTCTTTCATATGTTCTGCTGCTCTCGAGGTGGAAGCACAAATTAAAATTTTAATTCTTCATATTTCTTCCGTTCGTTGTTTCTCCAAAATGCCCTTTCTTTTTGTCGTTTTTTGCTGTTTTTCTCTGAATCACGTAATGTCGCTACAAATTTCCGAACAGTTTTAAGTGAATTCCGAGGAATAAAATCCTATATAATAAAGTTGAGTGTTTGTCCGGATGTGTCCATGAAATGAATTAGGAACGGCACATATCAAGCAAGGGGCAAAAGAGGGGGAAATTTACGAATAAAAATATAAAAAAGGACGGATGCATAAGTTGTCCAATAAATATGTATTATCGTTCAATGAAACAATTAATTGTTTGATGGTATTCACTCATTCATTTCTTTTCTTTTTGGCCATCTCCGCCGGTGGAATACCAAACGGACTTTTTGTCGACTGATTTTTCTGCCGCGTTTTGACGAGGAAACAGAGACTTCAGAAAAGTGGCAATGTCCGGAAGGACATTTTTGTGCTGAAAGAGCAATTCATTTTCAATGCCATCCGCAAAATTCGGCACGGCCCATCCCCCGGGGCATCGTTTGTACAGTCTCTGTCTAAGATTCTCCCCCCGGGGGTTGCCCGTCCCTTTTTCTGCGATTCCTTCGTCTCTTTTCCTTTGTGCCACCTTTTCCTGCTCCTCCTCCCCCTCCCCGTCGTCCGTCTTCGGTTTCCGTTCTGTGCCTGCGCCGTACCCTTCGCCATTTTCGTCCGACTCCGTCGCCCCGCCGCATTCCATGCCACCGCCGCAGCATCCGCCGCCGCAGTCGCCCCTTTCGCGCGGCATTATGAAAGAGCGAAATTGGGCGGAGGAGACAATTTGATGCTGAACAAACGGAGGACAAATATGTAATTGTGAATGAAAAGCATGTTTAACTTGGGGAAACTCGCGACAGCCAAACGCGCAGAGATTGGCACGGACGAAGGAAAAAGTGGCACAAAAAGTGAGCAAAAAGTGGGGGAAAGAGTTCCGAAGAGATGCCATGGAAAAGGGGCGGAAACTGTGCAATTTGTCACTTAAATTTGTGGGCCGAATGCTCGACAATTCGGCGTCAATTTCCGCATAAATTGATCGTTTTTCCCGCTTTTTGATGTGTCAGTCCGTACTTTGAGCAGCAGATCAACGGAAGAAAAGAAAGGACGGACAGAAGAAAAGACTGCGCCGGGGGGCGACGGATGGCCAAAGCGAAGGGAAGGGAAAGGGCCAATCCGTTGGCCAAATCAAACAATTAGCAGCACAATGACACTGCGAGCAAAGGTCCGTTATTGTCCGATTCCATGCCAATTTCAATGCTTTTCGTTTTGTCTCGGTTTGTTACTCTGTGCCCTTTCGTTGCCAAAATTTCTGTTTTGCTGATTGCTAGGGTACCGGTTAAAATTCTGATTCACTGGAAAATTTCGTCCTCCAAAATTGTTTCCGTAAGAATGACTCGGTGGCCCGGTTCTTCCAAAATATTTTGGCTGAGGCTGGTAAGAATTTTGGAAATTTCTTTGACCAAAATAACGACTTTGTTCGTTTTGGTATGAGATTTGGTTCGCGTTTGGCAAGTGGAATGGATTTTGTGAATTTCGGATTTGAACCGAACGTTCCTCAGTTTTCTCTTCAACCAAACTAAGACGATTAGCGACCATTAAAAGTTCGTCGTATGTTTGGGACGGTTTTGACTGACACTCCAAAAATTTTGCCATGTTCGTGTCATTGATATTAAGAACGAAAAATTTTTTGGAAATTTCGTCTCTTTGTGCCTCACTTAAACCAATATGGGCACAATTTACCAGCCTTTGAATTCTTTCACCAAATTTCATAACACTTTCGCCCTCCTTTCGTTTCCCCGTCTGTGTAAGTTCCTGAAAAGCACTTGCTTCCTTGTAATCCGTCTCCCTCAATGTCGACATTATTTCCGTTTTTATCGTCTCGAATGGCGCGGTATTTCCAAATTTACTCAGTGCCATGTTAAGTGCCCTCAGAGCTTTTCCCTTCAATTTCGTTTTCAACATTTCCAGCTTTTTTTCATGTCGCCACTCTCCAACACACATTTCAACAGTCAGGAAGAAATCATTGATTTTGTCACTTCCTTCCGTTCCGTTCAAGATTGGGATTTCTCTCATTGTGTTTGCATATTGGTTGGAGAGTGTGACTTTGTGTAATTCCATAATAATGTCCGGGATGGGAATGGTTTGGGCTGGGAACGCTTGGCTTTGGTAAACAGGGGGATTTATCTGTGCATAAACCATTTCGGGATTTTGTTGGAAATTTCTTGGATTCGGAAATTGGCCATGATTGCGTCGGTTTTCATTTTCGGAGAATTGCAGGTTCAATGGAGGCACAAAATTCGAATTTGCCTCTTGTCGGGACAAATGTTGGTACATCCGAGCATCTCGAGCCGAGTATTGCTCGTTTTGGTGATTGGCGAATTGTGAATGCATTCGGTGATTTGAGTCCCGAACCGGAAACTCGTTTCGATTTGGCCGTTCATTGTTTCGGTTAAGCTGTGAATTCACAAACACGCGAGGGTTATAAAAATTTTGTGCGGGATTTTGGCGGTTATGATTATATCGGTTCTGAACAAGATCTCGATTTTGCATTTCCCGGGGAAAATTCACAAAATAGTTGCCCCCTTCTTGAAAAGAAATGTGCGGTGAAATTGGAGTTGACGCCGCACGGGGGTTTCCAATGTTTTGCTCGTTCCCGCCGAAAAAATTTATGACAGGGTTCAGAGGGACTGCGAGCTGCTGCTGTCCATGGTTAGAGTTTTGAGGGTTTGATTGATTTTGAGCGGGGGCCGGGAAAGGCTGATTTTCGAGGGGGTGATTGGAAAAATTTCCCTGCGCATTGTTTGGTTGCACAATCGCATGAGTGTTTTCGTTTAGTTGCTGTCCAGAATTTCTTAAATTCCCCAAATTTTGAGACCATTGTGATGAACCTGACTCCTGCTCCATATAATTCACTGGTACACGGCGGCGAAAGTTGTAATGTCGTTGATTATTATGACCACTGTCCATTCATTTTACTGCAAAATGGAACAAAAACCTGAAAAATTTGAGTCAAGACTTTCCAAAATTAACACCCAGTCAAATGCTTTTGTCCGCGTCAGCGCCTTAAAAACGCTGTCCAAAAGGATGGGTTTACGTCGTAACCCAGGAGCGCCAAGTCTTACCTCTCCGGGATTGCGGAAATAGGAAATGGGGTAGGACTGACTGTATTTTGGACGGTTGGGGAAGGAAATGGGGTGGTCAGGTAATTAAAACTCAGAAACACAATTACGGGGACAAGATTGAATGCTTAGTCAAGATTTAACGGAGTTGAAGAGAAGCGGAGAGAAGACGAAGAGAATTGTTGCCTTACAAATTGGCAGCACCTCGTAGTCAAAAAGTCGTCTGATGACAAACACTTTGTTGATCAGAACAAATTAAGGCGATTTGAAGAACAATTTATTTTTAAAACACGGAGAAAAAACAAAAACGGAGAATATCCAAAAGCAACTCCCAACGAACAAAAAACCTCAAAACGAATATGAAATTTAAACACAAAATAAACGCGAAAAGTCATCGTTTTAAAATAATTAAATTGTCATTCCCAGTACGAAAAAAATTTACTAACCCTCCCATTAAAAATCCGAATATTTTCTCAAAATTCTCACCTTCCTCGTCAATTTTTGACCAATTTGTCGCCTCATCAGTGTTGGACAATTGAGGAAGAAAAAGTGTGATTTATGCAGAGAAAAGATATTGGAAAATAGTGAATTTTATGTGCGGTCAAAGGAAATGAATGGACAGAGCGAAGACAAAAGTGCGGCACGGGGGAAAATCGAATAAAAAATTGCCGAATTGCAAAATTTTAAAACATTAATTTCTAAAAAGAAAGCGCGCTATATGCAAAGTTACCGTTTTCGTTTTTGAATTTATCAAAAAGTAAAAACAAAAGGGGGGACCATTTGGTTCGCAAAATTTCTTAATATATAGTCATGAAAATTTATCCCCTGGGTTTTTTGGGTCCATGGATCAATCGAATTTGACCGGATAATTCTGGCGCCTTTTCACGTCTTCCAGGGCATTGGAAATGCCTTGATCAAAGAGCTCGAAGGGTCAACGGAAAGCGCGGAAATTGCGAACGAATTTTTCAGAAGCATCCGGGTCAGGAGGGAAGCGTTCAGAAAAAAGGACATGACGGGGAACTCCATCAGAAAAGTTCTGATTCATGCGGACCAATTGGAGAGACGTTACTCCGCTGAATGGCCACAAATCATTTGCCAAACCCTGGGACAATTGGCAAAGATACAAACTTTTACAAAAGTCCTTTTTTATTTGGTTTTTTTAATTTAATTTTTAATTTAATTTTTAATTTAATTTTATCGAGCAAACCAAAGGCACATAGTGCTCTTATATGGTGCCAAAAACAAACAAATAAAAATGATCAAATAAAAAATACAAAATGAATACCGTAATAAAAATGAATAAAAATAAATCGAATGTTAAAAATTCACAGGTGATTAAAATATAGTGTATATGTGGCACAGAAAATTTCCTACTCAGAACTCATTGCTTTTAGTAAACCCCTGAATTCCTTTGCCTTATTAATTTGCACCGCTACCACTGGAAGGTTATTCCAGTTTCTTACTATCCTATGAAAAAAATTATTTTGTGTTTTGGCCGTGTGGCGCTTTACTCGTAAAAGTAAAGGCCTCCTGGGCCTTTCTGAGAAAAAGAAATTTTGCTCAGCCTCTAGGCTGGCGAACCCTTTAATAATTTTAAAAGCTGTTGTCAAATCATTAATTTTTCTTCTTTCTTCTAATTTATGTAAACCCGCGATTTTAAGTCTTTCCACATATTTTTTGTACACAAATCCACATTTTCGAAAAACTTTTCTTGTGAAAAATTTTTGTACCCGCTCAATTTTGTCTATATCTTTTTTTAAATTAGGGTTCCAAACTTCGGTAGCGTATTGTAATTGAGGTCGTACAAAAGTTTTATAAGCTGCTGTTAGAGTCTTTATTTCCCTGCTTTTCAACACTCTCAAAATCTGAAAGCTTCTAAGATATGCGTTTCGTACAATTTTGCTTATGTGTTCTGAAAAATTAAGTTTCGAGTCAATTATAATGCCCAAGTCACGAACATTATCCGACTCAGAAATCTTTTTTGAGTTAATAAAATATTCTTTTTTCATATTATTTTTCCCTAAATATAAAACAAAACATTTTTCAGTTGAAATTTCTAACCCATTTATTTTTGACCATTTTTCCAAAGCCTCAATTGCTTTATCCAACTGATTTGAATGGTCATCGTTTTCATGTGTATAATATAATTTAACATCATCGGCATACATTTTTATATCAACCGATGCCGCTTCATTTGTAATAAAGGACGGCAGATCATTTATAAAAATTAAAAAGAGTAATGGCCCTAAGACACTTCCCTGGGGCACTCCTGAAAATATTCTGAAACTTTCTGACAATTCTTCGCCAATTTTAACCTTAAAACTCCGATTTTTTAAAAAGTTAGTTAAAAAATTATGAATTTTTCCTTCAATTCCAATCTTTTTGATTTTTTGAAGTAATAAATCAATTGGAACAGAATCAAACGCCTTGACAAAATCAATATAGATTATGTCAATTTGTTGATTCTTTTGTATAGAATTATATATATCGTCCATCATTTTTAATATTTGGGTTGTAGTCGATCTATTTTTTAAAAACCCAAATTGTTCTTTATCAAAGAATCTTGTACTGTTCAGAAATTCTAAAATTTTGCTACTCAAAATTCGTTCAAAAACTCTACAGACAGTGCTGGTTAATGAAACCGGCCTGTAATTTAATGGATCAGTTTTTTCGCCTTTTTTGAAAATTGGTACCACCAATGATGTTCGCCATATTTCCGGAATTTGACCGGAATCCAAAATTAGCCTAAATATATCTGCTAATATTTTTGTAATTGGTTCTGCACAATTTTTTAATAAAATGTAAGGAACATTATCCGGTGAAGTGGAATTACGCCGGGGAAGTCTTCTTAATATGTTCTAAATTATGCCAGCGTTCAATTCAATGTCAAAAAGCTTGGTCTTATTCTGTGTTGATTGAGTTTGTGGACCATTAACAATTGATTTTCTTAAAAAAGACTTTTGAAATATTTCTGCTAATATCTTACATTTTTGAACATTGCTGGAAAACATATTTCCAGCATTATCAATTAACGTAGGAATTTCATTAACTTTTGATAACTTATTTCGAATAAATTTGTTAACTGAATTTTGCCCCTGGGAAATAATTTTTGACTCTTGTTCATTTCTTAATTTGTGCAATTGTTTTTTCATTTCCCTAGAAATAATTTTGTAATTTAAAATGAGATCACTTTTTTCAGGGAATTTTTTTACAAGCTTATGCAAACGTAATTTCTCTGAAAATAAGTCTCTTATTTTTTGAGGATACGATTGTTTTATTATCGATTTTAGAGGCCTATTGGGTATAAAAATATCATATAATTTCAGAACTTTATTTAAAAATTCTTTATACTTTTGTTCAACGGTGTACACTGAGTTTATTGCTAAATCAATTCGATTTTCAAGTATCGCTAGATTTAATTTCGAAAAATTTATATTTTTAAAATCTCTTCTGTAAATTTTAGGATTTTTATGACTGAATTTTACTTTTATTTTAAATCCAACCATTTTGTGATCGGAAGTTGAAAAATTTTCTAGAACTGTCAATTCATTAATTAATTCTAATTCACTAGTAATTACTAAATCTAAAATTGCTTTTTCTCTGGTTGGTTCCTTTACATGTTGTTTCAATTGTTTTTGGTTCATAAACTCGATCAGAGAATTAGACACCGGATCATTTATTTGTTTTACCTTATTTTTATGCCATAAAATGTTAGGGATGTTAAAATCCCCACAGTATATAACACGGGATTTGGACGAATTGGAAATGTCAATTGATCAATTTCGGACATTTCTCAACGATCAGCCACGGATGCGCACTTTGCTCGCCCTAAAACCAAAGGTCCATTTGCTGTTGAACCATTTTGTGCCGTTCGCCAGACAACACCAATTTTTGGCACTTTTAGACGAGCAGGGTCATAAATAATTTTGAAATTTAATCCATGAATTTTTTTAGGTGATGAAGCACTGCATTCGGTGTGAGGCGTTTGGAACAGCTGTGAAAAACAATGCCTGACGAAGAACAAATGCGTCAATTGTTGGAACACCATTTTGTGTCAAATTGGCTTCTCGACACAAGAAAAATTGACGAAATGAAGCGGGTCAGTTTGGTCAAAATTTGATTCGAGATAAAATTCCATTTTTAAGGACCGTGAAGAACAACAAGAAGAAATCGGAGGGGAGGAGGAGACGGCGTCTCCATTCTTTTGGGCGCGCAATGGGGCGACGAAGGTGTTAGAGAAGGAAGTAATTATTGATTAGGTGTATGACCCCCCCCCTTTTGGTGACTAACTCACAGACCACTCCGACGAAAAGTCCAACTTATTTGCGCTTGGAGCCCAAAATTGACTCGCCGTGTGCATATATCGCCAAAGAAAGAATTTTGTCAATATATAGGTAGAAAGGAACAGTTCAAATTAAATCTTTCCGGGCCTTGGGTACACACCGTTTCAGTTTTTGCCTCCCAGTTCCAAAAAGATTTGCATGTGTGGCGAAGTGGTTTTTGTAAGATAGTAAAGGGACAAAGGGTGGTGGTTCGAGTCCGTTGTGCAACATGAATATTTTTATTTATTTTTGTCCAAAATATTAAAAAATGACGAATTTTGGGAATTATTTTTGGGCCAACCAACTTGGACAATCATGGTATCATTCGAAAGCTCTTGATGAGGAGAAGCTTTTTCTAAGCAAAACGCCGCACCTGCAAATTTGAGCAATGCCAATTTGGCAAGCTCTATCGATGCTCGCATATCGTCATTCCATTACAATCCCGAGGTCGGCACTACCTTTGAATGCTGGTTCAAACGGTATGGCAAATTGATCGAAGAGGATGGAAGCACTCTGCCAGTAACAAGCAGAAAAAAAGTTAAACAGGATGAAGTAAATTCAGTTTTTCTCTAATAACAGAGACAAAAAAATAGTACGCCAAAATGAGAGATGCATTTTTCTCTGGCACTCTCTATTTATTGGTACACATCTCGTTTTTTGAAACGGTGTGGTACTTGTTTAGTTTACGGGATAGATTTCACAAACATTTTTAACTGCCTATAAATGTACATATTTTATTCTTTTCTTCTCATTTCCCCTCCTAAATACGTGCACCTTTCTTTTGCTTGTGGTCTTTGTTTTTAAGTTGTTTTTTGCAAACAATTAGGTTCTAGTCGGTTTTACGCGTCCCTTGACACTTTACGCGTCCCATGGCATTTTACGCGTCCCATCACATTTTACGCGTTCCAACGACAGTTTACGCGTCCTATCACATTTTACGCGTCCCAACGACAGTTTACGCGTCCTATCACATTTTACGCGTCCCAACGACAGTTTACGCGTCCCATCATTTACGCGCACAAAAATTTTTATCTCTTTTTCCAGTCGGGACACCAATTCCGAAGGATTACCCTTTTTTCGAACCGTCAATCAAAACTTTATACCTTCCGAATCGTATAATTGTTCTTGATTGTATACTTTGATTATCGAAATGTGCAAAAGCAACCCTAAGCAAACTTATTGATGTCAACAGTCAGTAAACACATAAAAGAAATTTTCAAAAGCCTACGCCTAGTCTAAGCCATTGATCGAGTTGCCTGTGTATGAGTTGACATGATACTTTGGTTTAGTAACGAAATTTTTAGTTGAAAATTTACTAAATACACGACAAAAAAATAGGTTTCCTCTTAGTTAGGGATGGCACGGAAGGCAATCTTTCGGAATTGTGGTCCCGAAAAAATTTTTTTTATTTAAAATTCATAGTTTAAGGGTTTTCAAGGGTGCTGATTACGAATCTGAACTTGGATTGGCCCAAATCCGAACTCCTGACCCGAGTTCGAACAAAAATTGAAAAAAAAATTTCAAGAATGCATTTTTTTGGGATAAAAAACTCTAATTCATGCAACAACTATTATTTTTTGATTAAAATAATGCTTCAAATTGTTAATTGGATAAAAATCCGCGGTTTACGCCAAAATTTGATCGATTTTAACGTATACTTTTGAAAAAATAATTCAAGTTTTTGTTCGAATTCGGGTCCGGGGTTCGGAATTGGGCAAATCCGAGTTCATATTCGTGATTAGCGTATTTTTAAGCCTAGAAAAAGTGCCATACAAATTAAAAAATTTTCGGGACCACAATTCCGAAAGATTGCCGCACGGAATTCCGAAAATTTGTGGCCGGAATGCCATCCCCGCCATGGACACAAAAAATGTCATGGGACGCGTAAACTGTTGTTGGGACGCGTAAAATGTGATGGGACGCGTAAAACCGACTAGAACCAACAATTATATTTTAGATGATTTTGCTTTTGAACAAAGTAAATTTGAGTCTAAGAAAAAGGCGAAGGTGAAAATCGTGGACGAGTCCGATTGGTCTGACGAATTCCCTTTGGACATGGCTGGCAGCAGTGGGCGAGTTATTTGCAAAGGCATCGCCGAAGGACAGCGCGAATTTGAATTTGAGGCACAATCTGAAAACATTTGTTTGTTTTAAATGCCTTTCTCTGTTCAGATGACTGTAGATGACCAATTGGGTCAGTCCGGCCTCACTAAAGTGGTGACCATTTCGCCCTTCTTTTTGCTCCAAAATGACAGCAAAGTTGACATCGAAGTGCGCGAGCCGCACACGACGGATTGGATTGTGGTGCCGGCGGAATCAGTCAGTGCCCTTTGGAAAACAACAAATAGATGAATACCAACTTCGACCATTTGCAGGTCATCGGGTTTTGGCCAGTGCAGAAAGAGAAACGCAAAACGTTGGTGGCACGTTATGCCAACACGGAGGAGGAATCGGTGCAATTCACAGAGGCATACGAAGGCTTTTGTCAAATCCGGAACAACGTAATGCTTCCGTCGTTCCGAAATTTTAATTTTTTCCATACTTTTAGTTGATCGGCCTTTACGTTATCGTCTCTCTGTCCGACGAATCGTCCGTCATTCACATGGAGAATTTTGTGCCCGGAATGGTGCCGGCGATTCTGATGAACGACACCAAATACCCAATTCGCTACCGACAGACGGGCCACGGACAGTGGCAAATTGTCAAGCCCAACCAAATGGCACCATTTGCGTGGACCGACTCGCTGAATGGTGCTGTTTCTGTCCTTTAAATGGCTTTTTATTTTTCAAATAATCCTTTAGCCCTTTTTCAGATTGTAAATTGGAATGGGAGTCGGGCGATGCTGAAAATTCGGATGAATTGTTGCGCAACCGCGACATTTCTTATCTGCCAGCCAACAATGATGGTTACCATTATTGTGTGCCCTTTTTGGACGGGCGCCAGCGCGTTTTGCTCGTAATCATTTTTAATATTTACGATAATTCCTTATTTCTTTTTGTTTAGTTCACTGCTGACGAAAAAGTTTCTTTCATTGCTCACCAAGCGTATGAAGTGAGTGGACAGAGGGGCAGAACCATTTATCTTGTTTTCACATTCCATCGGTTTTTCAATCATTAAAATTTCACAGATGGAACAGCCGGACATCGAATTGGAGCTGCACTTGCACGGGCTGGGCATCTCCCTGGTCAACAACTTGAAAAGCATTGAAGTCCTTTACATGGTCATTGATTCATTCACTAGTACATATTTAATTCAATATCAAAATTTAGGCCATTTCTGCAGGAAAACAGAAGAAAAGTGACGAAGAGTCGCTCAAAATGGCCACCGGTTTCTGGTGTCAATATCGTCAGACCACTCATCAGCAGACGCTTCACGTGAAATTGCACAATTTCCAAATGGACAACCAATTGCCCGCCTCCACCTTCCCCTCATTGCTCGCCATGGTACCACAGCCGAAATCAGTGGTCAAAAATGGTTGCTTTTTTATTTAGAACTAAAATGTCCATTTCTTTCCGTGTCCAATTTTTAAATTGTGAACAGAGTCATTTTCTTTTTAATTTCCCATTTAAATAATATTTAACTCTATGGAAATTGGGGGCACAAATGTTGCATTTGTTCTTTTTTCAGAGCCAAAGCCATTCCTGGAGTGTGCATTTGTGATGAGTCAATCGGAACATACGAACATTGTCCAAATCAAACTGCTGGAGGCGTTGGTGCAAGAATTTGCGATTCGCATTGACCGAACATCGGAATCCCAGAGGAAATTGTTTCCGACAACGGGACCCAATTTCGATCCGCCGAATTCGCCACATTCTGTAAAGAATTTGGAATCAAGCACATTTTCACACCGCCATTTCACCCACAATCGAATGGCCAAGTGGAACGATTCGTTGACACCTTCAAGCGATCGATGAAGAAAATGTCCAAAGGTGGAAAGGATTGGATCGAAAAGATGCTGTTCTCCTACAGAACCACTCCCCACGTTGCCTTAAATGGCTTTTCACCCGATCAATTATTTTTCGGCAGAAAATTGCGCACGAAATTGTCGCTCGTTCATCCGAATGGAGAAAAAGCCGAAAATTTTGATCAAAACTCATTCAAAAAGGGACAGTCAAAATACACCGACAAAATGGCTCAAAATTTTGATCGGAAGCATGGATCAAAATCGATCAATTTCTTTCCAAATGATCATGTTCTTCTGATCAATTATCGAAACAACAAGACGGAGTGGCTGCAAGGAAAAGTTGTTGAGAGGCTTCACAAATCGCCCACATATCGTGTTTATGTGCCTGTTCTGCGTCGACTCGTTCATCGGCACGCGAATCAGCTAAGGCGACGCCATCTTTTGGAAGAAGAAGCCGAAAAGGAGGCACCTCAAATCGAAGAGCCACCGCCGGTTGTAAAACCACCTCTTCCCCCCCCTGTCCACCGCAGGGTCGAAAAAGTCGCCGACGCCTGGACAGAAATCGCCACAGCCAGGCGAGCATTGTGAGTGGAATGTTTGGGATCTTCGAGGCCACCGAAGGAGGCGGTGGAGACGACGACGGAGAAGATGGAGGAGGAGACGCAGGAGGAGGCGGCGAACTGAGGAGAGTGAAAGGAAGGAGGAAAAGTGGGAGAGAAGGGAGAAATGAGTAATTTTCCATTTTGTTCATCGTAATTCCCTCCCCCCCCCTGTCCACCGCAGGGTCGAAAAAGCCGAAGGAGGCTGGACCGCCACCGCCACAGCCAGGCGAGTATTGTAAGTGGTATGCACGGCATCTTCGAGGCTGCCGAAGGAGGCGGACATGACGAAGAAGGAGGAGATGACGAAGAAGGAGGAGGAGACGGAGCAGGAGGAGGAGACGGAGCAGGAGAAGGAGGAGGAGACGGAGCAGGAGGAGGAGACGGAGCAGTCGCCAACGACCAGTGCCCGTCAGTGGGAACAGTTGCCGGACAAATGCCGTGCCTATTTGGAGTTCATACAAAATCAACTGGGCGTACCCGTCGAATACATCGGAGTTGGGAAGGGACGGGAGCAGCTGATTGTGCGCACGAATAACGGAGGGTGATAGAGAAAGAGAGAAGTCATAATTATTGTTTGTAAATTTATTTTCGAAGCATCCAATCTGCCATTCTAATAAAAGTGTGCCTCATTCAATTCTATAAATGATATATCATTTGACGTCTCTCGGTCTGTAAATGCCGAATTCGAAAGAATTTTTTAGACAAAAGATGGGTAAACTCCAAATGAGGGGAACCGTTTTAGATTTTGTTGAACATTATACGTTTTACCCACTCGACGGTTCAGTCTCGAAGGCATTTAGCCTACCCATTTTTGTTCCTTAAAAAGGATCCCTCGTTTGGTTTTCGAACCCCACTTTGATTTTTTCGACCCTTCTCTAAATAGTGCTCTTTTTGTAATATACACAGCGGCCCAATTTTGGGCTCTCAGTGCAAATAGGTTTATTATTTATTTAGTAATCAGAACGCCAAAACTTTGCAAAACTTAAAATTTTTTTGGGATTTTCCCTTGACCAGAGAAATTTGAACAAAAGTTAGTCGATTAATAAAATTAGTTGACCTTTTGTCGTGTTTAGCTATCGTTCGCTGGTCGCCCACTTCAAAACTCTTTTCCCTGACATTGAATTGGACACGAAAATTTTTTCCATGGCAAACATTTCAATACTTTAATTCTTTTTTAGCCAAGTGCTCAATTTAAGGCCAAATCAAATAAAACTAACAATATTCTCTAGAAGCATTGTCTGCAACACAACCGTTTTCCTGCACAAAAAGCGTTTGGAGGGCAAATCGATTTTGGTGGAAGGAGCCAACGGCACTCTGTTGGACATCGACTTTGGTCCCAATAATGTTCCAATTTCTTTTACCATCGATTGTCTTTTCAGGTACCTATCCGTTCGTCACTTCGTCCAATTCCACCGTCGGCGGTTGAACATAGGGAGGACTCGAACCTGAGACCCCCTTTTGGTGACTAACTCACAGACCACTCCGACGAAAAGTCCAACTTATTTGCGCTTGGAGCCCAAAATTGACTCGCCGTGTGCATATATCGCCAAAGAAAGAATTTTGTCAATATATAGGTAGAAAGGAACAGTTCAAATTAAATCTTTCCGGGCCTTGGGTACACACCGTTTCAGTTTTTGCCTCCCAGTTCCAAAAAGATTTGCATGTGTGGCGAAGTGGTTTTTGTAAGATAGTAAAGGGACAAAGGGTGGTGGTTCGAGTCCGTTGTGCAACATGAATATTTTTATTTATTTTTGTCCAAAATATTAAAAAATGACGAATTTTGGGAATTATTTTTGGGCCAACCAACTTGGACAATCATGGTATCATTCGAAAGCTCTTGATGAGGAGAAGCTTTTTCTAAGCAAATGCTAAGCGATTTGGTGTACCAGAGAAAAGTTATGAGGCTTTAAAATTTTGTTTTTCTTATAACTTTTGAGTTTGACCTATTTTAATATTAACTTGACCTATCATTAGATGCAGAATATTTTTCTCTATCGATATGCAAAATTTGAAGCGGATTTAACAAGCAGAAAAAAAGTTAAACAGGATGAAGTAAATTCAGTTTTTCTCTAATAACAGAGACAAAAAAATAGTACGCCAAAATGAGAGATGCATTTTTCTCTGGCACTCTCTATTTATTGGTACACATCTCGTTTTTTGAAACGGTGTGGTACTTGTTTAGTTTACGGGATAGATTTCACAAACATTTTTAACTGCCTATAAATGTACATATTTTATTCTTTTCTTCTCATTTCCCCTCCTAAATACGTGCACCTTTCTTTTGCTTGTGGTCTTTGTTTTTAAGTGTTTTTTTGCAAACAATTAGGTTCTAGTCGGTTTTACGCGTCCCTTGACACTTTACGCGTCCCATGGCATTTTACGCGTCCCATCACATTTTACGCGTTCCAACGACAGTTTACGCGTCCTATCACATTTTACGCGTCCCAACGACAGTTTACGCGTCCTATCACATTTTACGCGTCCCAACGACAGTTTACGCGTCCCATCATTTACGCGCACAAAAATTTTTATCTCTTTTTCCAGTCGGGACACCAATTCCGAAGGATTACCCTTTTTTCGAACCGTCAATCAAAACTTTATACCTTCCGAATCGTATAATTGTTCTTGATTGTATACTTTGATTATCGAAATGTGCAAAAGCAACCCTAAGCAAACTTATTGATGTCAACAGTCAGTAAACACATAAAAGAAATTTTCAAAAGCCTACGCCTAGTCTAAGCCATTGATCGAGTTGCCTGTGTATGAGTTGACATGATACTTTGGTTTAGTAACGAAATTTTTAGTTGAAAATTTACTAAATACACGACAAAAAAATAGGTTTCCTCTTAGTTAGGGATGGCACGGAAGGCAATCTTTCGGAATTGTGGTCCCGAAAAAATTTTTTTTATTTAAAATTCATATTTTAAGGGTTTTCAAGGGTGCTGATTACGAATCTGAACTTGGATTGGCCCAAATCCGAACTCCTGACCCGAGTTCGAACAAAAATTGAAAAAAAAATTTCAAGAATGCATTTTTTTGGGATAAAAAACTCTAATTCATGCAACAACTATTATTTTTTGATTAAAATAATGCTTCAAATTGTTAATTGGATAAAAATCCGCGGTTTACGCCAAAATTTGATCGATTTTAACGTATACTTTTGAAAAAATAATTCAAGTTTTTGTTCGAATTCGGGTCCGGGGTTCGGAACTGGGCAAATCCGAGTTCATATTCGTGATTAGCGTATTTTTAAGCCTAGAAAAAGTGCCATACAAATTAAAAAATTTTCGGGACCACAATTCCGAAAGATTGCCGCACGGAATTCCGAAAATTTGTGGCCGGAATGCCATCCCCGCCATGGACACAAAAAAATGTCATGGGACGCGTAAACTGTTGTTGGGACGCGTAAAATGTGATGGGACGCGTAAAACCGACTAGAACCAACAATTATATTTTAGATGATTTTGCTTTTGAACAAAAGTAAATTTGAGTCTAAGAAAAAGGCGAAGGTGAAAATCGTGGACGAGTCCGATTGGTCTGACGAATTCCCTTTGGACATGGCTGGCAGCAGTGGGCGAGTTATTTGCAAAGGCATCGCCGAAGGACAGCGCGAATTTGAATTTGAGGCACAATCTGAAAACATTTGTTTGTTTTAATGCCTTTCTCCGTTCAGATGACTGTCGATGTCCAATTGGGTCAGTCCGGCCTCACTAAAGTGGTGACCATTTCGCCCTTCTTTTTGCTCCAAAATGACAGCAAAGTTGACATCGAAGTGCGCGAGCCGCACACGACGGATTGGATTGTGGTGCCGGCGGAATCAGTCAGTGCCCTTTGGAAAACAACAAATAGATGAATACCAACTTCGACCATTTGCAGGTCATCGGCTTTTGGCCAGTGCAGAAAGAGAAACGCAAAACGTTGGTGGCACGTTATGCCAACACGGAGGAGGAATCGGTGCAATTCACAGAGGCATACGAAGGCTTTTGTCAAATCCGGAACAACGTAATGCTTCCGTCGTTCCGAAATTTTAATTTTTTCCATACTTTTAGTTGATCGGCCTTTACGTTATCGTCTCTCTGTCCGACGAATCGTCCGTCATTCACATGGAGAATTTTGTGCCCGGAATGGTGCCGGCGATTCTGATGAACGACACCAAATACCCAATTCGCTACCGACAGACGGGCCACGGACAGTGGCAAATTGTCAAGGCTAACCAAATGGCACCATTTGCGTGGACCGACTCGCTGAATGGTGCTGTTTCTGTCCTTTAAATGGCTTTTTATTTTTCAAATAATCCTTTAGCCCTTTTTCAGATTGTAAATTGGAATGGGAGTCGGGCGATGCTGAAAATTCGGATGAATTGTTGCGCAACCGCGACATTTCTTATCTGCCAGCCAACAATGATGGTTACCATTATTGTGTGTCCTTTTTGGACGGGCGCCAGCGCGTTTTGCTCGTAATCATTTTTAATATTTACGATAATTCCTTATTTCTTTTTGTTTAGTTCACTGCTGACGAAAAAGTTTCTTTCATTGCTCACCAAGCGTATGAAGTGAGTGGACAGAGGGGCAGAACCATTTATCTTGTTTTCACATTCCATCGGTTTTTCAATCATTAAAATTTCACAGATGGAACAGCCGGACATCGAATTGGAGCTGCACTTGCACGGGCTGGGCATCTCCCTGGTCAACAACTTGAAAAGCATTGAAGTCCTTTACATGGTCATTGATTCATTCACTAGTACATATTTAATTCAATACCAAAATTTAGGCCATTTCTGCAGGAAAACAGAAGAAAAGTGACGAAGAGTCGCTCAAAATGGCCACCGGTTTCTGGTGTCAATATCGTCAGACCACTCATCAGCAGACGCTTCACGTGAAATTGCACAATTTCCAAATGGACAACCAATTGCCCGCCTCCACCTTCCCCTCATTGCTCGCCATGGTACCACAGCCGAAATCAGTGGTCAAAAATGGTTGCTTTTTTATTTAGAACTAAAATGTCCATTTCTTTCCGTGTCCAATTTTTAAATTGTGAACAGAGTCATTTTCTTTTTAATTTCCCATTTAAATAATATTTAACTCTATGGAAATTGGGGGCACAAATGTTGCATTTGTTCTTTTTTCAGAGCCAAAGCCATTCCTGGAGTGTGCATTTGTGATGAGTAAATCGGAACATACGAACATTGTCCAAATCAAACTGCTGGAGGCGTTGGTGCAAGAATTTGCGATTCGCATTGACCGAACATTGCTCAACGAACTTTGTGTGAAAATAAAACAATCGGTCAGTGAGGAGAGGCGAAATGGGGAGAAAGTGAGGGAGGGGGGGGGGTAAATGACGCCGCAGGGAACTGATTGAAAAATGGGAGAGGGGAGAGAAGGGAGAAATGAGTAATTTTCCATTTTGTCATCGTAATTCCCTCCCCCCCTGTCCACCGCAGGGTCGAAAAAGCCGCAGAAGGCTTAACCAACATCGCCATAGCCAGGCGAGTATTGTAAGCGGCATGATGGGTATTTTTGAGGCGACCGAAGGAGGCGGAGATGACGAAGAAGAAGATGGAGGAGGAGACGCAGGAGGAGGCGGCGAACTGAGGAGAGTGAAAGGAAGGAGGAAAAGTGGGAGAGAAGGGAGAAATGAGTGTAATTTTTCCATTTATTCGTCAATTTTCGTTCATTCTCTCGTCGCTGTGTCCTTTCGTGTCGTTCATCCGTTCTCTCTTTTTCGCGTGTGCACTGATAAAGTACGGCTGACCGCTCAATCGCTTCAGCGCCGCCAGAAGAGTTCCCGGCACTTTTCTGTTTGCCGTCCGATAGAAATGCTCAATCCTTGCCAAAACCAGCTAAAATCGCTTTTTTGGCAAAATGTAACAATGCCAATTTTAACCTTCATTCGGCTGCTCTGTTCCTCGTATGGCACATTCCGTTTCATATTGTCCATTTTCCTCCACAATTTCTCCAACTTATCAAAATCTTGGGCCTTCCCTTTAACAAGTAAAATGTTTGAATTTGTTTTTGAATTCTTTTTACGGAATGACCACCATAAATCAATGCCAACGAATTGAGTATTTTGGCGAGGTGTAAATAATTGGAGGGCAAAAAAGTGGTCAATTCAATGAGCGGCTCCAAAATTGCCGACTAAATAAAGGGGAAATGTCAACACTTCTCGAAAATTAAGGTCCAAAAAGGAACGAGAATAGTCTCAAAATTCGCTTCCCCCGGTCACTTCTTTGGCTGCGATGGCAATGTGACAAATGTAATTGATGTGCGGTCCATCCAAAGAAGAGGAGGCGGACATGACGAAGAAGGAGGAGATGACGAAGAAGGAGGAGGAGACGGAGCAGGAGGAGGAGACGGAAAAACAGTAGGAGGAGACGGAGCAGGAGGAGGAGACGGAGCAGTCGCCAACGACCAGTGCCCGTCAGTGGGAACAGTTGCCGGACAAATGCCGTGCCTATTTGGAGTTCATACAAAATCAACTGGGCGTACCCGTCGAATACATCGGAGTTGGGAAGGGACGGGAGCAGCTGATTGTGCGCACGAATAACGGAGGGTGATAGAGAAAGAGAGAAGTCATAATTATTGTTTGTAAATTTATTTTCGAAGCATCCAATCTGCCATTCTAATAAAAGTGTGCCTCATTCAATTCTATAAATGATATATCATTTGACGTCTCTCGGTCTGTAAATGCCGAATTCGAAAGAATTTTTTAGACAAAAGATGGGTAAACTCCAAATGAGAGGAACCGTTTTAGATTTTGTTGAACATTATACGTTTTACCCACTCGACGGTTCAGTCTCGAAGGCATTTAGCCTACCCATTTTTGTTCCTTGAAAAGGATCCATCGTTTGGTTCTCGAACCCCACTTTGATTTTTTCGACCCTTCTCTAAATAGTGCTCTTTTTGTAATATACACAGCGGCCCAATTTTGGGCTCTCAGTGCAAATAGGTTTATTATTTATTTAGTAATCAGAACGCCAAAACTTTGCAAAACTTAAAATTTTTTTGGGATTTTCCCTTGTAAAAATAGAAGAGCCGATCTCGAGTTAAAAACTAGACAGCTAAAAAATAAACTGTGATTCGATAGTAGAGGGGGACAAAATATGGGCCTATACAAAATTTCAAAAAAAGTTACCCACAGGAAAAAATTTTTTCCATGGCAAACATTTCAATACTTTAATTCTTTTTTAGCCAAGTGCTCAATTTAAGGCCAAATCAAATAAAACTAACAATATTCTCTAGAATTTTCCCTTCAAAATGAGCATAAATTGGTTTTATTTGATCTAGTATTGACAAAGTTATAGGCTAAAAAATTTCATAAAAATTATCGATGCTGTACGTAACTAACTCTTATGAAAATAATTTTTTTTGACACGAAAACTTTTTTAATAAAAATATTTCTGCCTTCTTCTTTAAAAGAAATTGAAATTAACACACAACATAGGGAGGACTCGAACCTGAGACCCCCTTTTGGTGACTAACTCACAGACCACTCCGACGAAAAGTCCAACTTATTTGCGCTTGGAGCCCAAAATTGACTCGCCGTGTGCATATATCGCCAAAGAAAGAATTTTGTCAATATATAGGTAGAAAGGAACAGTTCAAATTAAATCTTTCCGGGCCTTGGGTACACACCGTTTCAGTTTTTGCCTCCCAGTTCCAAAAAGATTTGCATGTGTGGCGAAGTGGTTTTTGTAAGATAGTAAAGGGACAAAGGGTGGTGGTTCGAGTCCGTTGTGCAACATGAATATTTTTATTTATTTTTGTCCAAAATATTAAAAAATGACGAATTTTGGGAATTATTTTTGGGCCAACCAACTTGGACAATCATGGTATCATTCGAAAGCTCTTGATGAGGAGAAAGTCTCTTATTTTTTGAGGATACGATTGTTTTATTATCGATTTTAGAGGCCTATTGGGTATAAAAATATCATATAATTTCAGAACTTTATTTAAAAATTCTTTATACTTTTGTTCAACGGTGTACACTGAGTTTATTGCTAAATCAATTCGATTTTCAAGTATCGCTAGATTTAATTTCGAAAAATTTATATTTTTAAAATCTCTTCTGTAAATTTTAGGATTTTTATGACTGAATTTTACTTTTATTTTAAATCCAACCATTTTGTGATCGGAAGTTGAAAAATTTTCTAGAACTGTCAATTCATTAATTAATTCTAATTCACTAGTAATTACTAAATCTAAAATTGCTTTTTCTCTGGTTGGTTCCTTTACATGCAGAACAAGGGGGGACCGGTAAATTGGACACCGGAAAATTGGACACCAAGCGGAAAAATGGACACCGCCGGAATTTTGGACACTAAAGGAAAATTGGACACTAAGATTTCTTTTTAAAAAAAATCAAGAATTAGGTGAAAATAAATTGGCAATCATCAAGAATTGGTGTCCCGACGAAAAAAAATGTTAAAATTTTGGCAGGTATTTTTTCTAGGCTTAAAAAATGCGCTGATCACGAATCTGAGCTCAGATTTTGAAAATCATTGATTTTTATCTAAGATTTTTCGTCAACTACTTGATTTTTTTCCAAAATTTTAAGAAATTTAGTCGGGCGTGATGAAGCACTGCATTCGGTGTGAGGCGTTTGGAACAGCTGTGAAAAACAATGCCTGACGAAGAACAAATGCGTCAATTGTTGGAACACCATTTTGTGTCAAATTGGCTTCTCGACACAAGAAAAATTGACGAAATGAAGCGGGTCAGTTTGGTCAAAATTTGATTCGAGATAAAATTCCATTTTTAAGGACCGTGAAGAACAACAAGAAGAAATCGGAGGCCAGGAGAGCGACGTTTATCATTTCACATATATTTATTTGCTTTAAAAACCTCAAAATACAGCTATAACATGCATTGGATTCGAACCTGAGACCCCCTTTTGGTGACTAACTCACAGACCACTCCGACGAAAAGTCCAACTTATTTGCGCTTGGAGCCCAAAATTGACTCGCCGTGTGCATATATCGCCAAAGAAAGAATTTTGTCAATATATAGGTAGAAAGGAACAGTTCAAATTAAATCTTTCCGGGCCTTGGGTACACACCGTTTCAGTTTTTGCCTCCCAGTTCCAAAAAGATTTGCATGTGTGGCGAAGTGGTTTTTGTAAGATAGTAAAGGGACAAAGGGTGGTGGTTCGAGTCCGTTGTGCAACATGAATATTTTTATTTATTTTTGTCCAAAATATTAAAAAATGACGAATTTTGGGAATTATTTTTGGGCCAACCAACTTGGACAATCATGGTATCATTCGAAAGCTCTTGATGAGGAGAAGCTTTTTCTAAGCAAATGCTAAGCGATTTGGTGTACCAGAGAAAAGTTATGAGGCTTTAAAATTTTGTTTTTCTTATAACTTTTGAGTTTGACCTATTTTAATATTAACTTGACCTATCATTAGATGCAGAATATTTTTCTCTATCGATATGCAAAATTTGAAGCGGATTTAACAAGCAGAAAAAAAGTTAAACAGGATGAAGTAAATTCAGTTTTTCTCTAATAACAGAGACAAAAAAATAGTACGCCAAAATGAGAGATGCATTTTTCTCTGGCACTCAGCCAGGCATAAAAAGCACCATAACTTTTTTCTTTGTTTGTCAAATTTTATAAATTTGGCATCATTCGAAAGCTCTATATGTTTAGAAGCTTTTGATAAGATATTGCTAAGCGATTGAACAACTTATCCTACTAAATACGTGCACCTTTCTTTTGCTTGTGGTCTTTGTTTTTAAGTGTTTTTTTGCAAACAATTAGGTTCTAGTCGGTTTTACGCGTCCCTTGACACTTTACGCGTCCCATGGCATTTTACGCGTCCCATCACATTTTACGCGTTCCAACGACAGTTTACGCGTCCTATCACATTTTACGCGTCCCAACGACAGTTTACGCGTCCTATCACATTTTACGCGTCCCAACGACAGTTTACGCGTCCCATCATTTACGCGCACAAAAATTTTTATCTCTTTTTCCAGTCGGGACACCAATTCCGAAGGATTACTCTTTTTTCGAACCGTCAATCAAAACTTTATACCTTCCGAATCGTATAATTGTTCTTGATTGTATACTTTGATTATCGAAATGTGCAAAAGCAACCCTAAGCAAACTTATTGATGTCAACAGTCAGTAAACACATAAAAGAAATTTTCAAAAGCCTACGCCTAGTCTAAGCCATTGATCGAGTTGCCTGTGTATGAGTTGACATGATACTTTGGTTTAGTAACGAAATTTTTAGTTGAAAATTTACTAAATACACGACAAAAAAATAGGTTTCCTCTTAGTTAGGGATGGCACGGAAGGCAATCTTTCGGAATTGTGGTCCCGAAAAAATTTTTTTTATTTAAAATTCATAGTTTAAGGGTTTTCAAGGGTGCTGATTACGAATCTGAACTTGGATTGGCCCAAATCCGAACTCCTGACCCGAGTTCGAACAAAAATTGAAAAAAAAATTTCAAGAATGCATTTTTTTGGGATAAAAAACTCTAATTCATGCAACAACTATTATTTTTTGATTAAAATAATGCTTCAAATTGTTAATTGGATAAAAATGCGCGGTTTACGCCAAAATTTGATCGATTTTAACGTATACTTTTGAAAAAATAATTCAAGTTTTTGTTCGAATTCGGGTCCGGGGTTCGGAATTGGGCAAATCCGAGTTCATATTCGTGATTAGCGTATTTTTAAGCCTAGAAAAAGTGCCATACAAATTAAAAAATTTTCGGGACCACAATTCCGAAAGATTGCCGCACGGAATTCCGAAAATTTGTGGCCGGAATGCCATCCCCGCCATGGACACAAAAAAATGTCATGGGACGCGTAAACTGTTGTTGGGACGCGTAAAATGTGATGGGACGCGTAAAACCGACTAGAACCAACAATTATATTTTAGATGATTTTGCTTTTGAACAAAAGTAAATTTGAGTCTAAGAAAAAGGCGAAGGTGAAAATCGTGGACGAGTCCGATTGGTCTGACGAATTCCCTTTGGACATGGCTGGCAGCAGTGGGCGAGTTATTTGCAAAGGCATCGCCGAAGGACAGCGCGAGTTTGAATTTGAGGCACAATCTGAAAACATTTGTTTGTTTTAATGCCTTTCTCCGTTCAGATGACTGTCGATGTCCAATTGGGTCAGTCCGGCCTCACTAAAGTGGTGACCATTTCGCCCTTCTTTTTGCTCCAAAATGACAGCAAAGTTGACATCGAAGTGCGCGAGCCGCACACGACGGATTGGATTGTGGTGCCGGCGGAATCAGTCAGTGCCCTTTGGAAAACAACAAATAGATGAATACCAACTTCGACCATTTGCAGGTCATCGGGTTTTGGCCAGTGCAGAAAGAGAAACGCAAAACGTTGGTGGCACGTTATGCCAACACGGAGGAGGAATCGGTGCAATTCACAGAGGCATACGAAGGCTTTTGTCAAATCCGGAACAACGTAATGCTTCCGTCGTTCCGAAATTTTAATTTTTTCCATACTTTTAGTTGATCGGCCTTTACGTTATCGTCTCTCTGTCCGACGAATCGTCCGTCATTCACATGGAGAATTTTGTGCCCGGAATGGTGCCGGCGATTCTGATGAACGACACCAAATACCCAATTCGCTACCGACAGACGGGCCACGGACAGTGGCAAATTGTCAAGCCCATCCAAATGGCACCATTTGCGTGGACCGACTCGCTGAATGGTGCTGTTTCTGTCCTTTAAATGGCTTTTTATTTTTCAAATAATCCTTTAGCCCTTTTTCAGATTGTAAATTGGAATGGGAGTCGGGCGATGCTGAAAATTCGGATGAATTGTTGCGCAACCGCGACATTTCTTATCTGCCAGCCAACAATGATGGTTACCATTATTGTGTGCCCTTTTTGGACGGGCGCCAGCGCGTTTTGCTCGTAATCATTTTTAATATTTACGATAATTCCTTATTTCTTTTTGTTTAGTTCACTGCTGACGAAAAAGTTTCTTTCATTGCTCACCAAGCGTATGAAGTGAGTGGACAGAGGGGCAGAACCATTTATCTTGTTTTCACATTCCATCGGTTTTTCAATCATTAAAATTTCACAGATGGAACAGCCGGACATCGAATTGGAGCTGCACTTGCACGGGCTGGGCATCTCCCTGGTCAACAACTTGAAAAGCATTGAAGTCCTTTACATGGTCATTGATTCATTCACTAGTACATATTTAATTCAATATCAAAATTTAGGCCATTTCTGCAGGAAAACAGAAGAAAAGTGACGAAGAGTCGCTCAAAATGGCCACCGGTTTCTGGTGTCAATATCGTCAGACCACTCATCAGCAGACGCTTCACGTGAAATTGCACAATTTCCAAATGGACAACCAATTGCCCGCCTCCACCTTCCCCTCATTGCCGCCCCCGCTCCACAGCCGAAATCAGTGGTCAAAAATGGTTGCTTTTTTATTTAGAACTAAAATGTCCATTTCTTTCCGTGTCCAATTTTTAAATTGTGAACAGAGTCATTTTCTTTTTAATTTCCCATTTAAATAATATTTAACTCTATGGAAATTGGGGGCACAAATGTTGCATTTGTTCTTTTTTCAGAGCCAAAGCCATTCCTGGAGTGTGCATTTGTGATGAGTCAATCGGAACATACGAACATTGACGGAGCAGTCGCCAACGACCAGTGCCCGTCAGTGGGAACAGTTGCCGGACAAATGCCGTGCCTATTTGGAGTTCATACAAAATCAACTGGGCGTACCCGTCGAATACATCGGAGTTGGGAAGGGACGGGAGCAGCTGATTGTGCGCACGAATAACGGAGGGTGATAGAGAAAGAGAGAAGTCATAATTATTGTTTGTAAATTTATTTTCGAAGCATCCAATCTGCCATTCTAATAAAAGTGTGCCTTCATCCAATTCTATAAATGATATATCATTTGACGTCTCTCGGTCTGTAAATGCCGAATTCGAAAGAATTTTTTAGACAAAAGATGGGTAAACTCCAAATGAGAGGAACCGTTTTAGATTTTGTTGAACATTATGCGTTTTACCCACTCGAAGGTTCAGTCTCGAAGGCATTTAGCCTACCCATTTTTGTTCCTTGAAAAGGATCCATCGTTTGGTTCTCGAACCCCACTTTGATTTTTTCGACCCTTCTCTAAATAGTGCTCTTTTTGTAATATACACAGCGGCCCAATTTTGGGCTCTCAGTGCAAATAGGTTTATTATTTATTTAGTAATCAGAACGCCAAAACTTTGCAAAACTTAATATAAAGGGCGAATAAGGAGGAAAAGCGGGGAAAGGGGGGGGGACGGCACATATCAAGGGGCAGCAAAAGAAGGGGAACGGCACGTGGCAAAGGGGGAAATGGGGCAGGGGCAGGACATGGCAAAGAAAGGGGGGGGGATAAAGAAGGGGAAAGGGGTGGGGGAACGGCACATATCAAGCAAGGGGCAAAAGAGGGGGAAATTTACGAATAAAAATATAAAAAAGGACGGATGCATAAGTTGTCCAATAAATATGTATTATCGTTCAATGAAACAATTAATTGTTTGATGGTAATTCACTCATTCATTTCTTTTCTTTTTGGCCATCTCCGCCGGTGGAATACCAAACGGACTTTTTGTCGACTGATTTTTCTGCCGCGTTTTGACGAGGAAACAGAGACTTCAGAAAAGTGGCAATGTCCGGAAGGACATTTTTGTGCTGAAAGAGCAATTCATTTTCAATGCCATCCGCAAAATTCGGCACGGCCCATCCCCCGGGGCATCGTTTGTACAGTCTCTGTCTAAGATTCTCCCCCCGGGGGTTGCCCGTCCCTTTTTCTGCGATTCCTTCGTCTCTTTTCCTTTGTGCCACCTTTTCCTGCTCCTCCTCCCCCTCCCCGTCGTCCGTCTTCGGTTTCCGTTCTGTGCCTGCGCCGTACCCTTCGCCATTTTCGTCCGACTCCGTCGCCCCGCCGCATTCCATGCCACCGCCGCAGCATCCGCCGCCGCAGTCGCCCCTTTCGCGCGGCATTATGAAAGAGCGAAATTGGGCGGAGGAGACAATTTGATGCTGAACAAACGGAGGACAAATATGTAATTGTGAATGAAAAGCATGTTTAACTTGGGGAAACTCGCGACAGCCAAACGCGCAGAGATTGGCACGGACGAAGGAAAAAGTGGCACAAAAAGTGAGCAAAAAGTGGGGGAAAGAGTTCCGAAGAGATGCCATGGAAAAGGGGCGGAAACTGTGCAATTTGTCACTTAAATTTGTGGGCCGAATGCTCGACAATTCGGCGTCAATTTCCGCATAAATTGATCGTTTTTCCCGCTTTTTGATGTGTCAGTCCGTACTTTGAGCAGCAGATCAACGGAAGAAAAGAAAGGACGGACAGAAGAAAAGACTGCGCCGGGGGGCGACGGATGGCCAAAGCGAAGGGAAGGGAAAGGGCCAATCCGTTGGCCAAATCAAACAATTAGCAGCACAATGACACTGCGAGCAAAGGTCCGTTATTGTCCGATTCCATGCCAATTTCAATGCTTTTCCTTTTTGCATTTCGTTTTGGATCCGTTTCTCCTTCCCTCCCTTCCTTTTCAGAATGTCTCTCTTTTCGCCTTGGCTTTTGCTGTGTCTGCGCTCCCCCCCCGCCCCCATTTCCCCATTTCTTCCCTAATATTGAATTTGCGTCCAAATTGGCCGTCCTTTGCTGCTCAATTGTGCCCAAGGCAACATTAAGTGAGTTGCCGTCGAAAAGGGCAAAAAATGCTTTTGTTGGGCAATTGCCATGGGCTTTCTCCCCCTAGCGAAATGTGTGGCATTTATTCCTTCAAAAAGTCTTTTTTCCGTTTTCATTTTGCGTTTCACACGCAAAAAACCGTCCAAAATTCACAAATTTCTGCTAGAAAAAATAACCGGCATTTTTTCTTTGAATATTCCGCCGATTTAAGGCGAAATTAGGAACAAAACAAAGCAAAGGTAAGCACAATCTTGTTGTGATGCTCAGTGTCGAAAATTTCCCAAAGACTTCGAAGATTGAGCTCGAGACTGAGAAGTGAAAAAGAGTCGAGGAAAGAGACTCTCGAGCGGACAAATTCCCATTCATTTTGGGTCAATTCGTATTTGGCTCGACTCGTTCTGTAGGAGGGAGAAAGTGAGAAGTTAGACAGTTCATATGCGATTTGAAGCTTTACGCCCTCGGGGCATCATAATTAATTAAAGCTATTAAAGCTTCTCCCCCCCTTCCCTTTGAGGTGAATTTGCCCCCTCTTTTCTCCTCTTCTTCTGAGCATCGTCTGCTCCTCTTTTACGCGTTCGGCTTGTGCTGTTTGCTCTTTTGGCTCGCCTTTAATTTGTGGGCGCTGCGCGATTATTTCTTTCCCTGGTAAATCACTGCAAAATCCCTCACATTCGAAGAAGGGCACAATCCTCGAAAAATGCCGGCCCAATCCTTCCGGAAATTGTTTGAAAGCACTAAATGGGCCCAATTAGCGGTTGATTTGCCTTTTCATAATTTCGGTGGTATTCGCCTATGTACACGGAGAAGGGACTGCGCAAGGCGAAGCTGGACACGATGAAGCACAATTATCGGCTGAAGGCGCGGATGAGCGATGTGAGCAAAGTTAATCGACAATTCGCGTTAATTAGCACTAATAGTAATTAATAATCATAAAGAAGAAGTAAAGGCTAATCGCCATCGTCAGCAGAAGAGGGCGACAGATCACTGAATTTATTTGCCCACCATTTCAGGCTTTTCAACTGACCGCCTCAATTGGCACCGGACATTTTGTTAAAATAACGGCAAAAAGCGAACAGCGACCGATGAGCCAAAGGCATTCCATCGCCGTCACGACGACAAATGCATGGGAAATATGTTGACGAGGAAATGGTGAAAATGAAGTGCGCCTGGACAATCCATCAGCAATTTTATTTTGAAACGCAAAATTTTAAATAAAAATGTAAAAATGAATTAAATTGGAAAAACTTAAATAATAATTTGTTTTATTTTATAAAAGTAACGAATAAGCATTTTAAAAGATTATTTCTATAGAATGATAAATTGGATTTTTTTTAATTAAGAAGTGTTGTAAAAGCCCATCCAATTTCTTTTTTTTTATTATTAAATAGCAAGCTTCTCGATAATTGCTTAAAAAAATTTGCTGACTAATTGTCTACTGACGGATTTTCCGGACCCAAAAAGGAACGGGGGGGGGGGGGTAAATCCGACAAATTGTACCAAAATATATAATACGGATTTTATTACTCGTTTCAAATTCTGAAAATATAAATAAAAATATGTAAAATCGCTCAAATTGAAGCGGTTTATTTAATGAAATGTGTCCTTTCGACAAAAGATGGATGCTCTTTTCGTCAATTTTCGTTCATTCTCTCGTCGCTGTGTCCTTTCGTGTCGTTCATCCGTTCTCTCTTTTTCGCGTGTGCACTGATAAAGTACGGCTGACCGCTCAATCGCTTCAGCGCCGCCAGAAGAGTTCCCGGCACTTTTCTGTTTGCCGTCCGATAGAAATGCTCAATCCTTGCCAAAACCAGCTAAAATCGCTTTTTTGGCAAAATGTAACAATGCCAATTTTAACCTTCATTCGGCTGCTCTGTTCCTCGTATGGCACATTCCGTTTCATATTGTCCATTTTCCTCCACAATAAGGAAAGGGAAAGAAATGGGTTGGACGAATCGGGACAATATTGGTCAATCGGAACCATTTTACGGATCGGAAATTTTGCCATTTTGAGTGTTTGGTCTCAGGCCAAATTTTCCCGTTTTTTAAAGGAAAAAACAGTACCTTTTGCTGAAAATTTTAGATGGGTGCATGCCTTTCTGCCCACTTTTGGTCACTTTTTCGGCACTTTGCCGATACAATTCTCGAAAAAGGCGAAACAAAATTTGCATGTAAAGCTTTTTGAATGCGTCCAACTCGTTTTTTGTCCTTTTGTGGACATTCTCAAAAAATTTTTTTTCTTAGAATTTTCTTATGAAAAAACTTTCTAAGATTTGTTTTATGTCGAACTTAACAAAGTGTTTGTCTTTTTTATTTCTTCCTCCATTCTCTTCTCAAAATGACTCAAAATTTGGTCACATTCGGCACGGGCCTCGGCACTGACAATGAAAGGGTGCCGAAACGAAGTGCTAAAAGAGACAAATGAAATGCCAACAATCATTTTGTGCGAATTTCGAATTGCTTAACTCAAACCTCGGCTCCTTTGGCCCATTTAAAAGAAAGTCGTGCAAATTTCGGACGGCCGCCAATTTGGCGTTTTGGCTTCGCTGCATCATTTCCATTTCCATTTCGCGTTTCCATTCGACGTGCGCTCCCATCAAATCATGAAGTCCTAAGCAATGAAATGAAAGATATCGGCAATGGTAAAGAATTGTGGTCCTCATTTTTTTTTATTTTGTGCTCAAAACCAATTTTAATGGTTTTCGAGAGTGCTGATTACGAATCTTAACTCGGATTTACCCAATTCCGAACCCCGGACCCGAATTCGAACAAAAAAGTTGAAAAAATTTTTCAAATGTGAATTTTTCTGGAGTAAAAGCTTCTAATCCGTTTAACAACAATCATTTTGATGTAAAACAATGTTTCTATTTTTAATGGATAAAAATGCGCAATTTGCGCTAAAATTTGACCGGGTTAACCTATATTTTGGAAAAAAAATTTAAAAAAGTATAATTAGGGACCACAATTCTTTACCATTGCCAAGATAAAAACTTAAAAAAATTTACTAACCCTCCCATTAAAAATCCGAATATTTTCTCAAAATTCTCACCTTCCTCGTCAATTTTTGACCAATTTGTCGCCTCATCAGTGTTGGACAATTGAGAGGAGGAAGAAAAAGGGCGATTTATGCAGAGAAAAGATATTGGAAAATAGCGAATTTTATGTGCGGTCAAAGGAAATGAATGGACAGAGCGAAGACAAAAGCGCGTCACGGGGGAAAATCGAATAAAAAATTGCCGAAGTGCAAAATTCAAAGCCATTAATTTCTAAATAAAAGAAAGCAAAGAACTAATTTGTCAATGTGTAGAAAGAGTAATTCTCTCTTTGTCAGTTAAAATTTGATTTTTCCGGGCCTAGGTAAATTGTAAAGGACAATTTGATACTAACATATAACAAGTTTGTGTGCATATTTTTGGTCAAAAAATCAAAAATTTTGTCAGAAAATAAATGAATAAATTAAAGATGAATTTTTGAAAAATGTTTCTAATTTTTCATCTTACGGGTGCATTTTTAAAAATTTTCTGGTCGATTCTTAGGGGTAGGGGTGTGTTTTTGGTTTTTATTGCATTTTTGTTAACAAATTTTGGGCAAAATGCCAAAAAGATCTTTTCATCCTGGATCAGAATTCAGAATCATGCAGAACAAGGGGGGACCGGTAAATTGGACACCGGAAAATTGGACACCAAGCGGAAAAATGGACACCGCCGGAATTTTGGACACTAAAGGAAAATTGGACACTAAGATTTCCTTTTTAAAAAAAATCAAGAATTAGGTGAAAATAAATTGGCAATCATCAAGAATTGGTATCCCGACGAAAAAAAATGTTAAAATTTTGGCAGGTATTTTTTCTAGGCTTAAAAAATGCGCTGATCACGAATCTGAGCTCAGATTTTGAAAATCATTGATTTTTATCTAAGATTTTTCGTCAACTACTTGATTTTTTTCCAAAATTTTAAGAAATTTAGTCGGGCGTAAAAACTCATGCACAGATGTTATAGAGACTAAAAAGAGCTTTCGAATGAGCTATTGAATGTATAAAGAAGTCAAGTTTTAAATTTTTTACGATTTTTTCAAATTCAATTATTAATCCCTAGGGGTCAGATGAGACGGAGACCTTGGGTTCGAGTCCGTTTGGCTGCGGTTTATTTTTTTATGACACTTGATGAAAAATCATAGACAAAATGAAGGTTCATGCATAATCAGAGCTCAGATTCGTGATCAGAATATTTTTTAACCCAAAATTCATTGCTAAAAAATTTTTAAAAATAATTTAAAAAATTGAAAAAAATCAAGTAGTTGACGAAAAATCTTAGATAAAAATCAATGATTTTCAAAATCTGAGCTCAGATTCGTGATCGGCGCATTTTTTAAGCCTAGAAAAAATACCTGCCAAAATTTTAACATTTTTTTTCGTCGGGACACCAATTCTTGATGATTGCCAATAAATTTGAGTAGAATAAATGGGTTAATGCATTAAGGCACTTAGAGTGGATCAGGCATTCGATAGGCAATTGCCCTCAAATATTGGAGGGGATGACGATCGGCACGCGTTGCAAATATTTCCCGAAGATTTTCATCTTGCTCAATATAAAGCTGTTTGCGTTTCATTCCTTTCCCTCTAACGTGACGATTGATCAATGGGCCAAAAAATGCACCAGAAATGAGTAATAAAACTTATTTCTTTATGAATGATATGATGTTTTTCTTCTCCTGAAGTTACAAAAATAATAACAAATTCATTTCCATATTATTTACGCTTATAAACAACATATGGCAGATTAAGATAAAGATCTTTTAGGCCAAACCAAAATTTTTGTTTAGTAATTTATTTTGTTTATTTTCATTTTTATTTACAACAGTGTCCAATTTTCTGGTGTCCATTTTTCCATTGGTGTCCAATTTTCTAGTGTCCAATTTTCGGTGTCCAATTTTCTGGTGTCCAATTTTCTGGTGTCCAATTTACCGGGAGCCGAACAAGGGCGTAGCCAGCGGTAGGGGTCAGTTGCGTCTGAGCCAGGCATAAAAAGCACCATAACTTTTTTCTTTGTTTGTCAAATTTTATAAATTTGGCATCATTCGAAAGCTCTATATGTTTAGAAGCTTTTGATAAGATATTGCTAAGCGATTGAACAACTTATAAAAAAGTTGCAAAATGAACACTACCAAAAAGTCAGAATTTTTGCATATTTTAATTTATAACTTTTTTATATGTCGGTATGTCTTTGTGATTTTTGTATAGCCGATAGAGCTTGTTAAGAGCTTTTGAATGATACCAACATTGTTGGATTTGGTCAACAAAGAAAAAAGTTATGGTGGTCTAAACTTGGCTCAGACGCAACTGGCCCGTTTCGGTAGCCAGACCCTTGGCTTTGAGGGGAGGGGGGGGGCTGAAGTCAAAAAAGCGATTTTTAGGGGTGTATTTTTCATTTTTAGTTGATTTTTAGGGGTGTATTTTTCATTTTTAGTTGATTTTTAGGGGTGTATTTTTCATTTTTAGTTGATTTTTAGGGGTGTATTTTTGCTTTTTTGAAATCTCGAATTAGGGGGTGTATTTTTACAAAATTTTTCGCCAAAAAATTATTATTTTTTCCATTTTGTTCTCCATTTTTCGAAAATATGGTAAAATGGGGGTCCGGCGGTGCCGATAGGCGCCGCCTGGAAAATTTTTGAGTATTTTAATGCAAATTTGTTCAGAAAATTGCTTAAAATTTGTAAAAATTTACTGAAAATTTTTCACTTTTTGGGTTTTTTTGGGGGGGGGGGCTTTAGCCCCCTCAGCCCCCCCTGCCTACGCCCTTGATGCAGAATGCTAAACCTCAAACTAATTAGGAAGATCATTTTATCACAAAACTTTGTATCTGATGCAAAATCAAATCAACATAAGACAACAACGGTTATTTCCGAATATGTTCACACTAATCAACATACATAAATACAACACAATGTTATGCAATTTCAATTTTGTTCGCCTTTTCCCCCTTTTCTGCTGCTGCATCATTTCGACCTTTCTCCGTGCATCCATTCTTTGGCCTTCTCAATGCATCTGATCACTTCTTCGTCGGTGGTTTGGCAAAATTTGACGTAAAAGGACCCGACGGCGTTGAAAGTGGGCGGCGTCGCCACACAAATCACTTCGATTCCTTCGGCACGAAACTGATCTGGATGTAATGAAAAGAATCATTCATCTTTCAATTTTACTTTTATTCCCACCAATTGTTTCGGGCGGCCCAACAGGAACAGCCAAAATAATTCTGCTGACATTTTTATGACGCAAAACGGCGAGCGCAGCACGAGCAGTTGCACCCGTGGCAATGCCATCGTCCACGACAATTGCGACGCGTCCATCCAACGGAATTGGCGTTCGATGCTCACCAAAATAAGTCTGAAAGGCAATCAATCGTTGTGCCTTCGTGCTCAATTAATTCTGCTCGTCATTTCGACCTTTTTCTGCCGTTCGATTTCTTTCATTTGTCTCTCCGTCTCCTGCTGTATGTATTGTTCAGCTGTCGTCGAAGTGGGCAGAAGAACCGCGGCCACCGTTTCGTTGTCCTTTAATTTGCATTATTATCATAAGGACACTTTCCATTACCAAAATTGGCCGTGCCAATCCCTCGGCTATGGCACCAATCGCAGAGTCATCGTTGTCCGGGGCACCAATTTTTCGAACCTAAAATTCATAAGAAAAATCTAAGATTATGTACGCTCTTCTGCAGACCAACAACAAATCCAACGGCACTCGCATTGCTTTGGCAATTTCAAAAGCAATTGGAACTCCGCCACGGGGAAGTGCCAGAATGACCTGAACCGCACGTCATCAAACTTTACGACAGAAGCATTGTTCGTCATACGATTTTGTCTCTCTGCTGCTGAAGGTCAAGTTGGGCCAATGCTTTGTACAATTTTTGTCCGGCGTCCTGGCGATTAATGAAATGAACAGACATTGGAAAAGAAAACGGGAAATACTGAAGAATGGGTGGGATTTCTTATTCCTTTTTTATTGTACATCAGACGGTAAAAGGAAAAAGCGGCTCTATTGCGCTTTATGAGCCCTATCGAATTTTTTATGAATCCGATAAAAATATTTGTGAGCAAATAAATTTAAAATTTTGTTAATTTGTTGGCTCTTCCCAAACTGATGAATTCCTCTTTTTTTTGTTAAAAATCCGTTCATAAGGCCACTCTCTGTTCTCCATTTCTCCAAAATGTTTCTGAATGGGCCCAATTAAGCTCTCTTCTCCCAGTGAATCTCGTCCAACCCATGCGCTTTTCGCTTAATGTCTTTCATATGTTCTGCTGCTCTCGAGGTGGAAGCACAAATTAAAATTTTAATTCTTCATATTTCTTCCGTTCGTTGTTTCTCCAAAATGCCCTTTCTTTTTGTCGTTTTTTGCTGTTTTTCTCTGAATCACGTAATGTCGCTACAAATTTCCGAACAGTTTTAAGTGAATTCCGAGGAATAAAATCCTATATAATAAAGTTGAGTGTTTGTCCGGATGTGTCCATGTTTTGAATTAGTGTGGCGTTTTGTTTGGATTTTGCGTTAAAAATGAATTTGAAAAGAGATGAAAAGAAATTGTTTTGAAAAAGAAGAGAATATAAAGAAAAGAGACGAAAATAAATAGTTAAGAAGAAGAAGAAGACAAAAGAAATAGCACAGAAAAAGAAGGTAAAAGATTTCTCCTTCTAGGATGTAGAGGTTAGAGGGAGGGATGGTGGGAAAATAGTGCACTGTCTGATTGTCTGTCTACGCGGGCAGCGGCGGGTGAGAGGGGCATACAGTGAACAGACGCGTGCTGCTGTGCAGCAGCAGTCTGTTGGACGCGTGCGTGTGTGTGGGAGAAGGAGGGAGTGGGAAAAAAAGAGAGTAAATTGCAATGGAAAAGAAAAGAGAGTAAAAGAAAGGAAAGGGAGAGATAATGGGAAATTTGTCTCGCATCCCTTCCTTATTTATAACCCATCTTTTATTATATAAAATAATTAATAAAATAATGAGCACATTTTTCTGTTTGTTTGAGTGGAAAATCCGGTATATGAAGGGGCGCGCTGTCATAATCCCGACGCGTCAAAATCCCGATGAGTCAAAATCCCGATGCGTCGAAATCCCGACGCGTCAAAATCCCGATGCGTCGAAATCCCGATGCGTCGAAATCCCGACTAAGCCAAAATGAGTCATAATCCCGACAAATTAAAAAATATAAATTTATTTATTTTTATACATCTATTTACATGTATATTATATATTATATATATAAATATATCATAATATCGAAATCCTAAGTTAAAAAGAGTCGAAATCCCGCCAAATAAAAATAACGAAAAAGATAATATAATTCAAAGGTTGAAATTATCAAAATTTATCAGAAGCGTGTAATCAAATATAAAATATTAGACCTGCAAAAACAAGCAATATTTCTAGATAATTGAAGGAATAACAAAATGAGTAAAAAATGTAAATGAACAATTTTAAGGGATATGCACGATCGAATCTTCCGCGTTTTCATAGTCCTTCAATTTTCCTGCGTATCCTTCGACCTGTAGACCCAGAGCCGTCATAAGCTCATGAATTTCGGCGTCGTTGTTGTATGTAGCATCCGCTAAAATTCGCATGATGACTGCGTCTTGAAGAACGTAGCGTTTGTGTCGTTTGTGCACGAAGTTTCGAGCTGATCTGGCTGCGTCCACTTGCTTGTCGATACTTCTGCTGACTTCATAAATAAAGTCGGAAAGAGCCGGGTGATGACAAAGGCCCTTCTAAAATTAAAGTTTTTTGGGTTTTATTAGCAAAACAAATACTGAGAAAAGGAGGTGGGTTGCTTCGAGGCCATTGTTGGTCCTCGATTTTGTTGTCGCTATTGTCGGTGATTGTCACGCGCGCAGGACAGTTCCTCACAGAGCAGTTCCACCAATTTCTTTTCTCGAGTACATACCGGAAGCCTTAATATAATTATTATTTATTTTTTCAATAAACTTCCCACCTTCGGACCAAAGACAATTGCCTCCCTTTTGAGTTTTTCCGAGTTCGAATTTGATGATGGCATGTTCTTCTCCAAAGTCTTCATCGCGGTCATTGTTGTTGTCGTTATGCTCACATTGTTCAGAAGTTGTCGCGTTTTTGCCGTCGTTGTTGTTCAGAAACTTGCCTTTACGACATTTTTGAAGAATTTCAATTTTTTTTCGATTCATTTTGTTTATAAGGCTATTATGATATATTTATATATATAATATATAATATACATGTAAATAGATGTACAAAAATAAATAAATTTATATTTTTTAATTTGTCGGGATTATGACTCATTTTGGCTTAGTCGGGATTTCGACGCATCGGGATTTCGACGCATCGGGATTTTGACGCGTCGGGATTTCGACGCATCGGGATTTTGACGGGCAGCGATATGAAGGTTCTGTTTTTGTGTGTAAGAAAAAATTTGTGGTTTTGCTGTTATTATTATTTTTTGTCTAAATTTTCGTTTTTGTTAATTGATTTCCATTTTGATGTGAAAGCTTTTGTTTTGCTTATGTAAACGATAATGAATTGTTTGATTAAAAAAATACATTAGAATTCGTTTGAATGAAAAAGGTTTGTTACTTAAAAAAGTTTTTTTTACTTTTCCTTGCTTATAATATGAAAAGAATCTGATTTGGTTTTTGATATTTGTTTTGAATAAAAAGCATGTTATGATAGTAATAAAAAATGAAAGAAAAATCCTTTGATGGATAGAAAAAGCAATATAAATGTAAATGTACACCATAGTGTTTTGATTTATGGGTTATATTTCAATTTCTGGATTCCTTTTAAATAGTTCTGTATTCCGTTGCTGAGGTTGAGTTCCGGTGATTGAAATGTCGGAGAACTGAGTCCCGGTAATTGTGTTGCTGAAGGATTGATGAGATTGAGTCCCAGTGATTGAAATGTTGGTGGATTGAGTCCCGTTGATTGAAATGCTGGAGGGTTGAGTCCCGTTGATTGGAATGTTGGTGGGTTGAGTCCCAGTGATTAAATGATGGTGGATTGGCGCAGAAAATTGTGGGGGGGCCGAAGGCCCCAGTACGAGGCCGCGAAGCGGCCGAGCGAGTACCTTTGGCGCAAAAAATTGTTGGGGGGGGCCGAAGGCCCCCGTACGAGGCCGCGAAGCGGCCGAGCCCTCCCCAACTGTTCAACATCCCAAGGCACAAAAAGTTAAAAATGCTAAAGAAATTTGCTGAGGTTGAGTCCCGGCGATTGGAATGTTGGTGGGTTGAGTCCCAGTGATTGAATGCTAGAGGGTTGAGTCCTGTTGATTGGAATGTTGGTGGGTTGAGTCCCACTGATTTGAATTCGGGAGAATTGAGTCCCAATGATTGAAATGCTGGAGGGTTGAGTCCCGTTGATTGGAATGTTGGTGGGTTGAGTCCCAGTGATTAAATGATGGTGGATTGGCGCAGAAAATTGTGGGGGGGCCGAAGGCCCCAGTACGAGGCCGCGAAGCGGCCGAGCGAGTACCTTTGGCGCAAAAAATTGTTGGGGGGGGGGGCCGAAGGCCCCCGTACGAGGCCGCGAAGCGGCCGAGCCCTCCCCAACTGTTCAACATCCCAAGGCACACAAAAAGTTAAAAATGCTAAAGAAATTTGCTGAGGTTGAGTCCCAGTGTTTGTAATGCCGGAGATTTGAGTCACAGAGATTGAAATGCTGGTGGGTTTAGTTTCAGTGATTGGAATGTCATTGAAAGTTGGTGGGTTGAGTCCCAGTGTTTGTAATGCGGGAAATTTGAGTCCCAGAGATTGAATGAAATGCTGGTGGGTTTAGTTTCAGTGATTGGAATGTCATTGAAAGTTGGTGGGTTGAGTCCCAGTGTTTGTAATGCCGGAGATTTGAGTCCCAGAGATTGAAATGCTGGTGGGTTTAGTTTCAGTGATTGGAATGTCATTGAAAGTTGGTGGGTTGAGTCCCAATGTTTAGAATGCCGCAGATTTGAGTCCCAGAGATTGGAATGCCGGAGATTTGAGTCCCAGTGTTTGGAATGCCGGAGAATTGAGTCCCAGAGATTGAATTGCTGGTGGGTTGAGTCCCAGAGATTGGAGAAAAGCCAAGAAAATGATGCGAGGGCGCGAAGCGGCCGAGCCAGTCGATTTTATCATTCATAATTCTATAACACAATCGTACTGCCTAGCGGGGGATGCGCCGAAGGCGCTGACCCCGCTAGTTGAAATAAATGCTTCTTAACAAATGTCTCTGACTTTTGGATTAAATTGGCAATTCAAAATTTGTTTATAAATGACGGACTTCCACTGCTTCTCATCCTTTGAAAGATTAAGGACCGATGCAACAATCGTCTCCCCCCCCCAATTGGCCCTTTTTGCTTATTAATCTTTGCTTCTCTCTCCCCCTCTGATTCATCCGCTTCTCCTTCTCCTTTTGCTTCTTCTCTGCCCTCCTTTTCTTCAAATTCCCATTGGGTGCTGTTTCTGCTGCTGATCCTCCATTTCGCTTTGCTTTTCGTCCTCTCTCTCTCTCTCTTCTCCCATTTGTCAGTGTTTTTACCCTTTTAGGCTTTTCCTCATTCTCCCCCCCCCCAATGACTCATCGCCATTTTCTGTCCGTTTCCTCTCCGTCCGCTCATTTTGGCGCCGTTCGGCTGAGTGTGCCCTCCGCTATCGGCGTCGTTCGCCCCCGCTCCGCCTCACTCCGAAGCACTCGCAGTGGCGTTGCCGCCGTTTCGTTTCTTTTGCGCAACGGCGGCGGATCATTCGACGAGCAAGGCGTAAGGGGAGAAGAAAAACAGGGCCAATTTATGATTGAATTTTAATGAATTAGCATTGTTTGCTCTGTTCGAAGAAGGAAGCGGCGAGCAAAGCTTCCGCCGCTTCTCCTTCCCCGTGTCATTTGACGGGTAAAAGCTGCGATTTTAGAACAATTAATTAATTAATTGCTAAACAAAATTTAAATTTTCCTTTCCTTTCCTTTAAAACATTTGCATTTTATGGTTAAAAGGTGAAAATGAGAGGCCCTTTTTTGTGAAAAAACATATAAAAGGCAACGAAAATTGACAATGAAATCACTTTTTCAAATTATGATTTTAATGTTTGCTGATGATTCAAAATCTCTTTTTCATTATTTTAGGGGGTCCCTTTGCTTTTAGTTTGGTGTGTCCTTTTGTCTTTGTAATTTTTGACAACTTTTCTTTGCGTTTTTTTGCAAACAATTAGGTTCTAGTCGGTTTTACGCGTCCCCTGTGTATGAGTTGACATGATACTTTGGTTTAGTAACGAAATTTTTAGTTGAAAATTTACTAAATACACGACAAAAAATAGGTTTCCTCTTAGTTAGGGATGGCACGGAAGGCAATCTTTCGGAATTGTGGTCCCGAAAAAAATTTTTTATTTAAAATTCATATTTTAAGGGTTTTCAAGGGTGCTGATTACGAATCTGAACTTGGATTGGCCCAAATCCGAACTCCTGACCCGAGTTCGAACAAAAATTGAAAAAAAATTTCAAGAATGCATTTTTTGGGATAAAAAACTCTAATTCATGCAACAACTATTATTTTTTGATTAAAATAATGCTTCAAATTGTTAATTGGATAAAAATCCGCGGTTTACGCCAAAATTTGATCGATTTTAACGTATACTTTTGAAAAAAAAATTCAAGTTTTTGTTCGAATTCGGGTCCGGGGTTCGGAATTGGGCAAATCCGAGTTCATATTCGTGATTAGCGTATTTTTAAGCCTAGAAAAAGTGCCATACAAATTAAAAAATTTTCGGGACCACAATTCCGAAAGATTGCCGCACGGAATTCCGATTTCCGAAAATTTGTGGCCGGAATGCCATCCCCGCCATGGACACAAAAAAATGTCATGGGACGCGTAAACTGTTGTTGGGACGCGTAAAATGTGATGGGACGCGTAAAACCGACTAGAACCAACAATTATATTTTAGATGATTTTGCTTTTGAACAAAAGTAAAAGCAGTGGGCGAGTTATTTGCAAAGGCATCGCCGAAGGACAGCGCGAGTTTGAATTTGAGGCACAATCTGAAAACATTTGTTTGTTTTAAATGCCTTTCTCTGTTCAGATGACTGTAGATGACCAATTGGGTCAGTCCGGCCTCACTAAAGTGGTGACCATTTCGCCCTTCTTTTTGCTCCAAAATGACAGCAAAGTTGACATCGAAGTGCGCGAGCCGCACACGACGGATTGGATTGTGGTGCCGGCGGAATCAGTCAGTGCCCTTTGGAAAACAACAAATAAATGAATACAAACTTCGACCATTTGCAGGTCATCGGGTTTTGGCCAGTGCAGAAAGAGAAACGCAAAACGTTGGTGGCACGTTATGCCAACACGGAGGAGGAATCGGTGCAATTCACAGAGGCATACGAAGGCTTTTGTCAAATCCGGAACAACGTAATGCTTTCGTCGTTCCGAATTTTAATTTTTTTCCATACTTTTAGTTGATCGGCCTTTACGTTATCGTCTCTCTGTCCGACGAATCGTCCGTCATTCACATGGAGAATTTTGTGCCCGGAATGGTGCCGGCGATTCTGATGAACGACACCAAATACCCAATTCGCTTCCGACAGACGGGCCACGGACAGTGGCAAATTGTCAAGGCTAACCAAATGGCACCATTTGCGTGGACCGACTCGCTGAATGGTCTGCTTCTGTCCTTTAAATGGCTTTTTATTTTTCAAATAATCCTTTAGCCCTTTTTCAGATTGTAAATTGGAATGGGAGTCGGGCGATGCTGAAAATTCGGATGAATTGTTGCGCAACCGCGACATTTCTTATCTGCCAGCCAACAATGATGGTTACCATTATTGTGTGCCCTTTTTGGACGGGCGCCAGCGCGTTTTGCTCGTAATCATTTTTAATATTTACGATAATTCCTTATTTCTTTTTGTTTAGTTCACTGCTGACGAAAAAGTTTCTTTCATTGCTCACCAAGCGTATGAAGTGAGTGGACAGAGGGGCAGAACCATTTATCTTGTTTTCACATTCCATCGGTTTTTCAATCATTAAAATTTCACAGATGGAACAGCCGGACATCGAATTGGAGCTGCACTTGCACGGGCTGGGCATCTCCCTGGTCAACAACTTGAAAAGCATTGAAGTCCTTTACATGGTCATTGATTCATTCACTAGTACATATTTAATTCAATATCAAAATTTAGGCCATTTCTGCAGGAAAACAGAAGAAAAGTGACGAAGAGTCGCTCAAAATGGCCACCGGTTTCTGGTGTCAATATCGTCAGACCACTCATCAGCAGACGCTTCACGTGAAATTGCACAATTTCCAAATGGACAACCAATTGCCCGCCTCCACCTTCCCCTCATTGCTCGCCATGGTACCACAGCCGAAATCAGTGGTCAAAAATGGTTGCTTTTTTATTTAGAACTAAAATGTCCATTTCTTTCCGTGTCCAATTTTTAAATTGTGAACAGAGTCATTTTCTTTTTAATTTCCCATTTAGGTCGAAAAAGTCGCCGCCGCTTGGACCGCCACAGCCAAGCAAGCATTGTGAGCGGAATGCTTGGCATTTTCGAAGCCACCGAAACAGGCGGTGGTGACGACGACGGAGAGGACGAAGAAGGAGGAGGAGGCGGAGCAGGAGGAGACGGAGCAGGAGAAGGAGGAGGAGACGGAGAAGGAGGAGGAGACGGAGCAGGAGAAGGAGGAGGAGACGGCGTCTCCATTCTTTTGGGCGCGCAATGGGGCGACGAAGGTGTTAGAGAAGGAAGTAATTATTGATTAGGTGTATGACCCCACGCCACTTCGCCATCTTCCCCCTCCGATTCCCCTCATTCAATTGTTTTATTTGTGCCCACCAATTTTGACCTCCCAATTTATTTTCTCTGCATTTTTATTATTTTATTTTCTTCGGCAAATAAACTTATTTAATTTGTTATCTTCGGACATAACAAATTTTGGCGCAGTCAGCAATCAACTGCACATCACCGGCAACAACAATTCCGAGCTTTATCTCGTGTTGATATTGCTCAAGAGGGAAAATTAGAAATCTCGTGCTGATTTCTAATTTTCGCAGATCTTCAAAAACTTTTCTCTCCGTGTGAGATTAAAGTCTGCCGTGTGCAGTTCTCTTCATTTGGCCATGGACGCACAACAGCTTCAACAATTGCTAAATGCGCTCCAACAAATGGTCACTAATGCCGCACCACAAAACGCCGCACCTGCAAATTTGAGCAATGCCAATTTGGCAAGCTCTATCGATGCTCGCATATCGTCATTCCATTACAATCCCGAGGTCGGCACTACCTTTGAATGCTGGTTCAAACGGTATGGCAAATTGATCGAAGAGGATGGAAGCACTCTGCCAGAGGCTTCAAAAGTGCGACTTCTCCTCGGCAAACTCGGAGAGGAGGAGTACAGCAAATATCGGGACACGATCAGCCCAACGCAGCCCGACCAAGTGAATTGGAACGAAACGATTTCACACCTCAAAAGCCTTTTTGCTGAAACCCGCTCGCTGTTCGTCCGTCGCTACGAGTGTTTCAAAATTCGACAGCAACAAGGACAAGATGTTTCATCACTAATTGCGCAGATCAACGCATCATGTGAAAATGCCGATCTGAGTCTGACAAAGGAACAACTCAAGTGCATTATTTTGATCATCGCGCTCAACGATGAACATCACGATTTGCGACAAAAGGCACTGAAAATGTTGGAGGACGCTCAGAAAAATGGCACCAACATTTCGCTCAAGAAAATTGAGGAGGAACTTCGGGCAATTCAGCTTGTCAAGGAGAGCGCCCTTTCGCTGGTCAACCCACCAATTGCCACAAACGCCATTCGCACAAGGCCACGGCAATGGGCCGACCCAGCGCAAAGACAAAGCGGCGGCTCCAATCAAAGGCAAACTCCAAATGCCAATTCAAGCGGAAAGCCAACGCGTGGTCAACCGACGCATCCATGCGGATCATGTGGCAAATCCGACCATTGGCGCTCCGACTGCACATTCAAGGACGCCATTTGCCTTAAGTGCAACAAAAAAGGACACATTTCAACAATTTGCCGGCAAAAGAAAGCAAAGGCGGCACCGAACAACCACAGGGCATTTCACACTGTCAAAGTCGACGCAAATTGTCTGCATGTCGGCACGACTCAAGGACGGTGGTGGAAATTATGCATTTTGATTAATGGAAGGCAAACTTCCATGAATGGCGACACCGGCGCTCAGGCCACAATTATTTCATTGCAAACATGGCGAGAGTTGGGAGAACCGAATTTGACGCCATCCGACATCGATGCCAAAAACTGCAATGACCAGCCATTCGCCTTGCTTGGCAAATTCATCTGCACCGTCCAATTTTCCGACAAAACACCGCAAACTCTGATCGCTTATGTGAGCGGAGAAGTCGGACATAATTTATTGGGATTGCCATGGATTGAAGCCTTGGAGATCATCCCCCGCCAAATTTTATTTCCGACCAACAAATCGGATCAGGCGACAAAAATGATCGACAATTTTTCGGCAGTGAAGCCGCCAAACAAATCGATCAATGATGTGTCAACGCTTAAAGCGGCACTCCAAAACGATTTCCCGGAAGTTTTTGAAGAAGGACTAGGACACTGCTCAAAGGCAAAGGCGCATCTCATTTTGCGGTCTGATGCAAAGCCTGTATTTTGCCGAGCTCGCCCAATTCCACATGGCGCCATGGAAGCTGTGAATGCCGAATTGGATCGCCTTCTTCAAATTGGCGCAATTAAGCCAATCGATTTCAGTCATTGGGCAGCGCCTATCTTAGCCGTAAAAAAGAAGAACGGCAACACGAGAGTCTGCATCGACTTCTCAACTGGCCTCAACAACGCACTGGAATTGAACCGCCATCCATTGCCAAGGCCGGACGACATTTACGCCTCACTGAATGGCGCAAAATTTTTCTCAAATTTGGATTTACGCGATGCGTATTTGCAAATGGAAATGGATGAAGAATCCAAGCAATTGTGTGCGATCAACACACATCGAGGGCTTTTCCAATGCCAACGCCTGCCGTTCGGAGTCAAATCGGCACCGGCAATATTTCAGCATCTGATGGACCAAATTTGTGCCGGAATCCCAGGAGTTTTCGCGTACCTCGACGATGGACTAATCGCCACTAAAACCCTGGACCAACACATTTCCGCACTTTATACTCTTTTTGGGCGCATAAAAGAGTACGGTCTTCGCATCCAACTGGACAAATGCAAATTTTTGCAGCCCGAACTTTTGTTCCTTGGGCATATTGTGTCAGCAAATGGCATTCGTCCTGACCCATCGCGTTCGGACGCAATTCGGAAAATGCCCGCACCGATCGACAAAAGCACCCTCCGATCATTTTTAGGCGCTTTGAATTATTATGGCAGATTTGTCAAATGCATGCGTGAGTTGCGTGCACCGCTCGACCGACTCCTCCAAAAGGACGTAGCTTGGAATTGGACTTCTGAACAGCAAAATGCTTTTGAAAAAGCAAAAGAAATGATGACATCCGATTTATTGCTGACCCACTACGACCCGGCACGCCCAATCGTCGTATCAGCAGATGCGTCCAAAGATGGAATCGGCGCCACATTAAGCCACACATTCCCCGACAAAAAGGAAAAAGTGGTAGAACACGCAGCATGCACATTGACAGCAGCGCAACAAAATTACAGCCAAATTGAGAAAGAGGCACTGGCCATTGTGTTTGCCGTTCAAAAATTTCACCGCATGGTGTACGGCCGAAAATTTATTTTACAAACGGACCACAAGCCTTTATTGGCTATTTTTGGCTCTAAAAAGGGCATCCCGATTTATGCCGCGAGCCGCCTGCAACGCTGGTCAATGATTTTGGCGAATTACGACTTTGAAATTCGCTACGTCAACACCACATCATTTGGCCAAGCCGACGTTTTGTCCCGGCTCATTGCTAATTATCCGCGTCCAGAGGAAGACATCCTGATAGCAAACATCTGTGCTGATACAGATTGCTTCATAAATTCTGTTTTCGAAAACAGAATCGATCAAATCCCAGTGACAACCACCGAAATTTCTTCAGCCATGGCCAATGATCAACCACTCCAAATGGTTCTTCAATTTTTAAGAAACGGATGGCCAACCAAAGTCACCGAATCTGAAATCAGTCCATATTTTCCAAAAAGGGACAAAATTTTTGAAGTGGACAATTGCCTACTGTATGAGGACCGTGTGATCGTCCCAACTTCGCTTCGCAGTCGCATCCTTAAGGCATTGCACATCGCTCACCCAGGCATTGTGCGCATGAAAGCACTTGCTCGACGTCACGTGTATTGGCCAGGAATGGACTCGGCGATTGAAAAAGTTGTGAGCACGTGCGAAGAGTGCCAACTGGGCCAGAAAAACCCGACCAAAGCGCCTCTTTCGCCATGGCCAACGACGGACAAAGTGTTTCAGCGAGTCCACATCGATTTTGCTGGCCCCTGCTCAGACGGTCACCAATATTTGATTTTGATCGACTCATTTTCAAAGTGGCCAGAAGTCTATCGTATGAATACAATTTCTGCTTATGCCACCGTATTTGTTCTCCGATCAATCATTTATCGGCTCGGAATCCCAGAGGAAATTGTTTCCGACAACGGGACCCAATTTCGATCCGCCGAATTCGCCACATTCTGTAAAGAATTTGGAATCAAGCACATTTTCACACCGCCATTTCACCCACAATCGAATGGCCAAGTGGAACGATTCGTTGACACCTTCAAGCGATCGATGAAGAAAATGTCCAAAGGTGGAAAGGATTGGATCGAAAAGATGCTGTTCTCCTACAGAACCACTCCCCACGTTGCCTTAAATGGCTTTTCACCCGATCAATTATTTTTCGGCAGAAAATTGCGCACGAAATTGTCGCTCGTTCATCCGAATGGAGAAAAAGCCGAAAATTTTGATCAAAACTCATTCAAAAAGGGACAATCAAAATACACCGACAAAATGGCTCAAAATTTTGATCGGAAGCATGGATCAAAACTGATCAATTTCTTTCCAAATGATCATGTTCTTCTGATCAATTATCGAAACAACAAGACGGAATGGCTGCAAGGAAAAGTTGTTGAGAGGCTTCACAAATCGCCCACATATCGTGTTTATGTGCCTGTTCTGCGTCGACTCGTTCATCGGCACGCGAATCAGCTAAGGCGACGCCATCTTTTGGAAGAAGAAGCCGAAAAGGATGCACCTCAAATCGAAGAGCCACCGCCGGTTGTAAAACCACCTCTTCCACCTCAACAAAATCTGCCTCAGCCAGCCAATTCCCCGTTGGTAGTCCGCCGATCAACCCGAGTCAAAAAGCCCCGCCAATTTTATTCGCCATCAAAATAAAATTTTTTTTTGGCTTAAACCTTCGGGTTTCGAATTTAAGAGGGGAGGTGTTAGAGAAGGAAGTAATTATTGATTAGGTGTATGACCCCACGCCACTTCGCCATCTTCCCCCTCCGATTCCCCTCATTCAGTTGTCATTTGGCTGAACAGAGTTCCGCTGCAAAAGCAATAAATTGCATTTTTATTATTTTATTTTCTTCGGCAAATAAACTTATTTAATTTGTTATCTTCGGACATAACAGAAGGCAAAGGAAAAGTGTTGGATTTTCTCATCGGACATCACAAGGTAGACGTCAATGGGCATTTTTTGTATGCAGAGTAAAAAAATTAACCAGGTCAAAATTTTCAAAAATTTTCGGTTTTCTAATCATGAGAAAGTGCAAAGAAAATTTGAATTTTTTTCTGTCGGGACACCAATTCCGAAGGATTCCGGCATTCCGCCGATGGAAATAATTACAAAATAAAAGAAAATATCCCTGGGGAAAGTATTTGTTCATTGGGCTTTCTTTTAATGCATTTCTTTTGTTGTTTTGTTTGTTAAACCCTCTCACTTTCTCAGATTGACATTGTCGCGCGATGCCAAGGCGGTAACAATGCGGGCCCCGGTTTGGGCGGCGAAGTTCATTTCCACCTTTTGCCTTCCGGATTGGCCTCAGAAAAGGTGAACTGAAAATAAAGATACGCCAAAGATAATTTGATGTTGCAGGTGTTGAACATTGTCGGGAACGGAGTCGTCGTCAATTTGGACGCCCTTTTCGAGGAGTTGGAGTGCAACAAAATTGAGGATTCGGCAGACCGACTGGTCATCAGTGACAGTGCCCATTTGGTGTTGCCTGTGCACATCGTAACGGATCAAAACTCGTAAACCAAAAAACGAAATTATTGAACACCGATCAATTTGCGGAAAACGTGGCACCATTCAACCCGGCAGCATTTGTCCCGCCTATTCGAGCAAATGCTTCCGCAATGGCATACGACTGGGCGAACTGCTCTACCAACCAGAGAAATTTGAACAAAAGTTAGTCGATTAATAAAATTAGTTGACCTTTTGTCGTGTTTAGCTATCGTTCGCTGGTCGCCCACTTCAAAACTCTTTTCCCTGACATTGAATTGGACACGGAAAGTGACGTCAAACAGTTGAAGGTGGTTTCTTTTTTAAATTTCATTTTGCATTTGTCCTTTTTTTGTTAGGCCCATGCCGCACGTCTTCTCCAAATGGGCATTGTCTGCAACACAACCGTTTTCCTGCACAAAAAGCGTTTGGAGGGCAAATCGATTTTGGTGGAAGGAGCCAACGGCACTCTGTTGGACATCGACTTTGGTCCCAATAATGTTCCAATTTCTTTTACCATCGATTGTCTTTTCAGGTACCTATCCGTTCGTCACTTCGTCCAATTCCACCGTCGGCGGTTGCATCACCGGCCTTGGCATTCCGCCGACAGCCGTCCGTCGCGTCATCGGCGTGGTCAAAGCCTACCAAACGCGTGTCGGCTCCGGTCCGTTCCCAACTGAACTGCTTGACGCCGATGTATGCACTCGCCCAAAAAATGATATTTGATCGCATTTTTTGTCTTTCCATAGGGACAGCCCAGCGAAGAGGGCAAACGTTTGCAAGAAGTTGGTGCTGAGATTGGCGTGACCACTCGCAGAAAACGGCGCTGTGGTTGGCTTGACTTGGTGCTGTTGCGTTATTCTGCAATGATCAACGGATTCACTTCGTACGTTTCACCCATTTATTATTTTATATGTTCATATTTATAGTTTTTCATAATTTTAGTTTGGCTGTAACAAAGGTGGACATCCTGGACCAATTTCATGAAATTAAAATTGCCATTGGTTACGAATTGAATGGACGACAAATTGAGCACCCTCCAGGTGAGCTGAACAAAATTAACGACTGTTTTTATGCCGTTCCAATTGTTAATCTTTTTTCAGCGACCGTCGATGATTGGGCGAATCTGTGCGTCCATTACAAAGCCTTTGAGGGTTGGCAGTCGCCAACGACCAGTGCCCGTCAGTGGGAACAGTTGCCGGACAAATGCCGTGCCTATTTGGAGTTCATACAAAATCAACTGGGCGTACCCGTCGAATACATCGGAGTTGGGAAGGGACGGGAGCAGCTGATTGTGCGCACGAATAACGGAGGGTGATAGAGAAAGAGAGAAGTCATAATTATTGTTTGTAAATTTATTTTCGAAGCATCCAATCTGCCATTCTAATAAAAGTGTGCCTCATTCAGTTATATAAATGATATATCATTTGACGTCTCTCGGTCTGTAAATGCCGAATTCGAAAGAATTTTTTAGACAAAAGATGGGTAAACTCCAAATGAGAGGAACCGTTTTAGATTTTGTTGAACATTATGCGTTTTACCCACTCGACGGTTCAGTCTCGAAGGCATTTAGCCTACCCATTTTTGTTCCTTGAAAAGGATCCCTCGTTTGGTTTTCGAACCCCACTTTGATTTTTGTCGACCCTTCTCTAAATAGTGCTTTTTTGCAGGCCCGTAACCAGAAAAAAATTTCGGGGAGGGCACCCGAAGAGCTTTTTTTTTGCTCTTCGGGACAAAATGAATAAGGAGGAAAGCCAAAAGTGCGCTGGCTGTTCGAAATTCAACAACTTTGTACGTTAGCGGAGAAATACTCTATAAAAGCCCACAACTAAAAACAAAACGGGAATTTTTGGATTTGTATCCGAAAATCATAAAATCCGAATTTTGGGAACGGCACATATCAAGCAAGGGGCAAAAGAGGGGGAAATTTACGAATAAAAATATAAAAAAGGACGGATGCATAAGTTGTCCAATAAATATGTATTATCGTTCAATGAAACAATTAATTGTTTGATGGTAATTCACTCATTCATTTCTTTTCTTTTTGGCCATCTCCGCCGGTGGAATACCAAACGGACTTTTTGTCGACTGATTTTTCTGCCGCGTTTTGACGAGGAAACAGAGACTTCAGAAAAGTGGCAATGTCCGGAAGGACATTTTTGTGCTGAAAGAGCAATTCATTTTCAATGCATCCGCAAAATTCGGCACGGCCCATCCCCCGGGGCATCGTTTGTACAGTCTCTGTCTAAGATTCTCCCCCAGGGGGTTGCCCGTCCCTTTTTCTGCGATTCCTTCGTCTCTTTTCCTTTGTGCCACCTTTTCCTGCTCCTCCTCCCCCTCCCCGTCGTCCGTCTTCGGTTTCCGTTCTGTGCCTGCGCCGTACCCTTCGCCATTTTCGTCCGACTCCGTCGCCCCGCCGCATTCCATGCCACCGCCGCAGCATCCGCCGCCGCAGTCGCCCCTTTCGCGCGGCATTATGAAAGAGCGAAATTGGGCGGAGGAGACAATTTGATGCTGAACAAACGGAGGACAAATATGTAATTGTGAATGAAAAGCATGTTTAACTTGGGGAAACTCGCGACAGCCAAACGCGCAGAGATTGGCACGGACGAAGGAAAAAGTGGCACAAAAAGTGAGCAAAAAGTGGGGGAAAGAGTTCCGAAGAGATGCCATGGAAAAGGGGCGGAAACTGTGCAATTTGTCACTTAAATTTGTGGGCCGAATGCTCGACAATTCGGCGTCAATTTCCGCATAAATTGATCGTTTTTCCCGCTTTTTGATGTGTCAGTCCGTACTTTGAGCAGCAGATCAACGGAAGAAAAGAAAGGACGGACAGAAGAAAAGACTGCGCCGGGGGGCGACGGATGGCCAAAGCGAAGGGAAGGGAAAGGGCCAATCCGTTGGCCAAATCAAACAATTAGCAGCACAATGACACTGCGAGCAAAGGTCCGTTATTGTCCGATTCCATGCCAATTTCAATGCTTTTCCTTTTTGCATTTCGTTTTGGATCCGTTTCTCCTTCCCCCCCCCCATTTTCCCTCCACTTTTTCCCTTAAATTATTCCTTCAATTTCCCCCTCCCCCCTCCCCATTTCCCCATTTCTTCCCTAATATTGAATTTGCGTCCAAATTGGCCGTCCTTTGCTGCTCAATTGTGCCCAAGGCAACATTAAGTGAGTTGCCGTCGAAAAGGGCAAAAAATGCTTTTGTTGGGCAATTGCCATGGGCTTTCTCCCCCTAGCGAAATGTGTGGCATTTATTCCTTCAAAAAGTCTTTTTTCCGTTTTCATTTTCCGTTTCACACGCAAAAAACCGTCCAAAATTCACAAATTTCTGCTAGAAAAAATTACCGGCATTTTTTCTTTGAATATTCCGCCGATTTAAGGCGAAATTAGGAACAAAACAAAGCAAAGGTAAGCACAATCTTGTTGTGATGCTCAGTGTCGAAAATTTCCCAAAGACTTCGAAGATTGAGCTCGAGACTGAGAAGTGAAAAAGAGTCGAGGAAAGAGACTCTCGAGCGGACAAATTCCCATTCATTTTGGGTCAATTCGTATTTGGCTCGACTCGTTCTGTAGGAGGGAGAAAGTGAGAAGTTAGACAGTTCATATGCGATTTGAAGCTTTACGCCCTCGGGGCATCATAATTAATTAAAGCTATTAAAGCTTCTCCCCCCCCTTCCCTTTGAGGTGAATTTGCCCCCTCTTTTCTCCTCTTCTTCTGAGCATCGTCTGCTCCTCTTTTACGCGTTCGGCTTGTGCTGTTTGCTCTTTTGGCTCGCCTTTAATTTGTGGGCGCTGCGCGATTATTTCTTTCCCTGGTAAATCACTGCAAAATCCCTCACATTAAAAGAAGGGCACAATCCTCGAAAAATGCCGGCCCAATCCTTCCGGAAATTGTTTGAAAGCACTAAATGGGCCCAATTAGCGGTTGATTTGCCTTTTCATAATTTCGGTGGTATTCGCCTATGTACACGGAGAAGGGACTGCGCAAGGCGAAGCTGGACACGATGAAGCACAATTATCGGCTGAAGGCGCGGATGAGCGATGTGAGCAAAGTTAATCGACAATTCGCGTTAATTAGCACTAATAGTAATTAATAATCATAAAGAAGAAGTAAAGGCTAATCGCCATCGTCAGCAGAAGAGGGCGACAGATCACTGAATTTATTTGCCCACCATTTCAGGCTTTTCAACTGACCGCCTCAATTGGCACCGGACATTTTGTTAAAATAACGGCAAAAAGCGAACAGCGACCGATGAGCCAAAGGCATTCCATCGCCGTCACGACGACAAATGCATGGGAAATATGTTGACGAGGAAATGGTGAAAATGAAGTGCGCCTGGACAATCCATCAGCAATTTTATTTTGAAACGCAAAATTTTAAATAAAAATGTAAAAATGAATTAAATTGGAAAAACTTAAATAATAATTTGTTTTATTTTATAAAAGTAACGAATAAGCATTTTAAAAGATTATTTCTATAGAATGATAAATTGGATTTTTTTTAATTAAGAAGTGTTGTAAAAGCCCATCCAATTTCTTTTTTTTTATTATTAAATAGCAAGCTTCTCGATAATTGCTTAAAAAAATTTGCTGACTAATTGTCTACTGACGGATTTTCCGGACCCAAAAAGGAACGGGGGGGGGGGGGTAAATCCGACAAATTGTACCAAAATATATAATACGGATTTTATTACTCGTTTCAAATTCTGAAAATATAAATAAAAATATGTAAACTCGCTCAAATTGAAGCGGTTTATTTAATGAAATGTGTCCTTTCGACAAAAGATGGATGCTCTTTTCGTCAATTTTCGTTCATTCTCTCGTCGCTGTGTCCTTTCGTGTCGTTCATCCGTTCTCTCTTTTTCGCGCGTGCACTGATAAAGTACGGCTGACCGCTCAATCGCTTCAGCGCCGCCAGAAGAGTTCCCGGCACTTTTCTGTTTGCCGTCCGATAGAAATGCTCAATCCTTGCCAAAACCAGCTAAAATCGCTTTTTTGGCAAAATGTAACAATGCCAATTTTAACCTTCATTCGGCTGCTCTGTTCCTCGTATGGCACATTCCGTTTCATATTGTCCATTTTCCTCCACAATTTCTCCAACTTATCAAAATCTTGGGCCTTCCCTTTAACAAGTAAAATGTTTGAATTTGTTTTTGAATTCTTTTTACGGAATGACCACCATAAATCAATGCCAACGAATTGAGTATTTTGGCGAGGTGTAAATAATTGGAGGGCAAAAAAGTGGTCAATTCAATGAGCGGCTCCAAAATTGCCGACTAAATAAAGGGGAAATGTCAACACTTCTCGAAAATTAAGGTCCAAAAAGGACGAGAATAGTCTCAAAATTCGCTTCCCCCGGTCACTTCTTTGGCTGCGATGGCAATGTGACAAATGTAATTGATGTGCGGTCCATCCAAAGAAGAGCAGCCAATTTCTGTGTTCAAATAGTCGAAAAAGCGAACCGATTGTCCGTCGCAAAGCCAAAGGGCGCCCAAAAAACAGTGCCGTTTCAATTCCGAAATTTCCGGCACAATGTCAAAGGCTGCGAAAGGAAAGGGAAAGAAATGGGTTGGACGAATCGGGACAATATTGGCCAATCGGAACCATTTTCCGGATCGGAAATTTTGCCATTTTGAGGTTGTGTTGGGTTTCCCGCCCCCAATTTGCCCACCTTCGTTCATCGTTTTCAGCTGCGCCTTCTCCGCCCTTTGCCTCCGTATGCCTTTCTGCCCACTTTTGGTCACTTTTTCGGCACTTTGCCGATACAATTCTCGAAAAAGGCGAAACAAAATTTGCAAGTAAAGCTTTTTGAATGCGTCCAACTCGTTTTTGGTCTTTTGTGGACCTAAAATGAATTAAAAATGATTAAAATATAAAACGATTTCGTTCGTACTTTCTTTGGCTTTGCTGGTCGAACTTAACAAAGTGTTTGTCTTTTTTATTTCTTCCTCCATTCTCTTCTCAAAATGACTCAAAATTTGGTCACATTCGGCACGGGCCTCGGCATTGACAATGAAAGGGTGCCGAAACGAAGTGCTAAAAGAGACAAATGAAATGCCAACAATCATTTTGTGCGAATTTCGAATTGCTTAACTCAAACCTCGGCTCCTTTGGCCCATTTAAAAGAAAGTCGTGCAAATTTCGGACGGCCGCCAATTTGGCGTTTTGGCTTCGCTGCATCATTTCCATTTCCATTTCGCGTTTCCATTCGACGTGCGCTCCCATCAAATCATGAAGTCCTAAGCAATGAAATGAAAGATATCGGCAATGGTAAAGAATTGTGGTCCTCATTTTTTTTATTTTGTGCTCAAAACCAATTTTAATGGTTTTCGAGAGTGCTGATTACGAATCTTAACTCGGATTTACCCAATTCCGAACCCCGGACCCGAATTCGAACAAAAAGTTGAAAAATTTTTCAAGGGTGAATTTTTCTGGAGTAAAAGCTTCTAATCCGTTTAACAACAATCATTTTGATGTAAAACAATGTTTCTATTTTTAATGGATAAAAATGCGCAATTTGCGCTAAAATTTGACCGGGTTAACCTATATTTTGGAAAAAATTTTTCAAATTTTTGTTCGAGTTTGGGCCGGGGGTTCGAAATTGGGCAAATCCGAGTTCAAATTCGTAATCAGCACCCTCGAAAACCCCCGGAAACTGATTTTCAGCCGAAAATAAAAAAGTATAATTAGGGACCACAATTCTTTACCATTGCCAAGATATCAACTTAAAAAAATTTACTAACCCTCCCATTAAAAATCCGAATATTTTCTCAAAATTCTCACCTTCCTCGTCAATTTTTGACCAATTTGTCGCCTCATCAGTGTTGGACAATTGAGAGGAGGAAGAAAAAGTGTGATTTATGCAGAGAAAAGATATTGGAAAATAGTGAATTTTATGTGCGGTCAAAGGAAATGAATGGACAGAGCGAAGACAAAAGTGCGGCACGGAGGAAAATCGAATAAAAAATCGCCGAAGTGCAAAATTCAAAGCCATTAATTTCTAAATAAAAGAAAGCAAAGAACTAATTTGTCAATGTGTAGAAAGAGTAATTCTCTCTTTGTCAGTTAAAATTTGATTTTTCCGGGCCTAGGTAAATTGTAAAGGACAATTTGATACTAACATATAACAAGTTTGTGTGCATATTTTTGGTCAAAAAATCAAAAATTTTGTCAGAAAATAAATGAATAAATTAAAGATGAATTTTTGAAAAATGTTTCTAATTTTTCATCTTACGGGTAATTTCATGAAAATTTCTGGTCGATTCTTAGGGGTAGGGGTGTGTTTTTGGTTTTTATTGCATTTTTGTTAACAAATTTTGGGCAAAATGCCAAAAAGATCTTTTCATCCTGGATCAGAATTCAGAATCATGCAGAACAAGGGGGGACCGGTAAATTGGACACCGGAAAATTGGACACCAAGCGGAAAAATGGACACCGCCGGAATTTTGGACACTAAAGGAAAATTGGACACTAAGATTTCTTTTTAAAAAAAATCAAGAATTAGGTGAAAATAAATTGGCAATCATCAAGAATTGGTGTCCCGACGAAAAAAAATGTTAAAATTTTGGCAGGTATTTTTTCTAGGCTTAAAAAATGCGCTGATCACGAATCTGAGCTCAGATTTTGAAAATCATTGATTTTTATCTAAGATTTTTCGTCAACTACTTGATTTTTTTCCAAAATTTTAAGAAATTTAGTCGGGCGTAAAAACTCATGCACAGATGTTATAGAGACTAAAAAGAGCTTTCGAATGAGCTATTGAATGTATAAAGAAGTCAAGTTTTAAATTTTTTACGATTTTTTCAAATTCAATTATTAATCCCTAGGGGTCAGATGAGACGGAGACCTTGGGTTCGAGTCCGTTTGGCTGCGGTTTATTTTTTTATGACACTTGATGAAAAATCATAGACAAAATGAAGGTTCATGCATAATCAGAGCTCAGATTCGTGATCAGAATATTTTTTAAGCCAAAATTCATTGCTAAAAATTTTTTAAAAATAATTTAAAAAATTGAAAATAATCAAGTAGTTGACGAAAAATCTTAGATAAAAATCAATGATTTTCAAAATCTGAGCTCAGATTCGTGATCGGCGCATTTTTTAAGCCTAGAAAAAATACCTGCCAAAATTTTAACATTTTTTTTCGTCGGGACACCAATTCTTGATGATTGCCAATAAATTTGAGTAGAATAAATGGGTTAATGCATTAAGGCACTTAGAGTGGATCAGGCATACGATAGGCAATTGCCCTCAAATATTGGAGGGGATGACGATCGGCACGCGTTGCAAATATTTCTCGAAGATTTTCATCTTGCTCAATATAAAGCTGTTTGCGTTTCATTCCTTTCCCTCTAACGTGACGATTGATCAATGGGCCAAAAAATGCACCAGAAATGAGTAATAAAACTTATTTCTTTATGAATGATATGATGTTTTTCTTCTCCTGAAGTTACAAAAATAATAACAAATTCATTTCCATATTATTTACGCTTATAAACAACATATGGCAGATTAAGATAAAGATCTTTTAGGCCAAACCAAAATTTTTGTTTAGTAATTTATTTTGTTTATTTTCATTTTTATTTACAACAGTGTCCAATTTTCTGGTGTCCATTTTTCCATTGGTGTCCAATTTTCGGTGTCCAATTTACCGGGAGCCGAACAAGGGCGTAGCCAGCGGTAGGGGTCAGTTGCGTCTGAGCCAGGCATAAAAAGCACCATAACTTTTTTCTTTGTTTGTCAAATTTTATAAATTTGGCATCATTCGAAAGCTCTATATGTTTAGAAGCTTTTGATAAGATATTGCTAAGCGATTGAACAACTTATAAAAAAGTTGCAAAATGAACACTACCAAAAAGTCAGAATTTTTGCTCAAAAAAAGTTACCCACAGGAAAAAATTTTTTCCCAGAGCAAAGTTTTTTCTTTTTCTCTCATTTTGGCATACTATTTCCATGTCTCTAACATATAAAATAACACATGAATCATTTGTTTGCCAGTAAACAATTTTTTTAAACTTTTGACTAACTTAGAAATATTCTTCAGAATTTCCCCTTCAATATTTGGTCTATTATTGACAGAATTATAAGCAAAAGAAATTAGGGGTGTATTTTTCATTTTTAGTTGATTTTTAGGGGTGTATTTTTACAAAATTTTTCGCCAAAAAATTATTATTTTTTCCATTTTGTTCTCCATTTTTCGAAAATATGGTAAAATGGGGGTCCGGCGGTGCCGATAGGCGCCGCCTGGAAAATTTTTGAGTATTTTAATGCAAATTTGTTCAGAAAATTGCTTAAAATTTGTAAAAATTTACTGAAAATTTTTCACTTTTTGGGTTTTTGGGGGGGGGGGCTTTAGCCCCCTCAGCCCCCCCTGCCTACGCCCTTGATGCAGAATGCTAAACCTCAAACTAATTAGGAAGATCATTTTATCACAAAACTTTGTATCTGATGCAAAATCAAATCAACATAAGACAACAACGGTTATTTCAGAATATGTTCACACTAATCAACATACATAAATACAACACAATGTTATGCAATTTCAATTTTGCTCGCCTTTTCCCCCTTTTCTGCTGCTGCATCATTTCGACCTTTCTCCGTGCATCCATTCTTTGGCCTTCTCAATGCATCTGATCACTTCTTCGTCGGTGGTTTGGCAAAATTTGACGTAAAAGGACCCGACGGCGTTGAAAGTGGGCGGCGTCGCCACACAAATCACTTCGATTCCTTCGGCACGAAACTGATCTGGATGTAATGAAAAGAATCATTCATCTTTCAATTTTACTTTTATTCCCACCAATTGTTTCGGGCGGCCCAACAGGAACAGCCAAAATAATTCTGCTGACATTTTTATGACGCAAAACGGCGAGCGCAGCACGAGCAGTTGCACCCGTGGCAATGCCATCGTCCACGACAATTGCGACGCGTCCATCCAACGGAATTGGCGTTCGATGCTCACCAAAATAAGTCTGAAAGGCAATCAATCGTTGTGCCTTCGTGCTCAATTAATTCTGCTCGTCATTTCGACCTTTTTCTGCCGTTCGATTTCTTTCATTTGTCTCTCCGTCTCCTGCTGTATGTATTGTTCAGCTGTCGTCGAAGTGGGCAGAAGAACCGCGGCCACCGTTTCGTTGTCCTTTAATTTGCATTATTATCATAAGGACACTTTCCATTACCAAAATTGGCCGTGCCAATCCCTCGGCTATGGCACCAATCGCAGAGTCATCGTTGTCCGGGGCACCAATTTTTCGAACCTAAAATTCATAAGAAAAATCTAAGATTATGTACGCTCTTCTGCAGACCAACAACAAATCCAACGGCACTCGCATTGCTTTGGCAATTTCAAAAGCAATTGGAACTCCGCCACGGGGAAGTGCCAGAATGACCTGAACCGCACGTCATCAAACTTTACGACAGAAGCATTGTTCGTCATACGATTTTGTCTCTCTGCTGCTGAAGGTCAAGTTGGGCCAATGCTTTGTACAATTTTTGTCCGGCGTCCTGGCGATCAATGAAATGAACAGACATTGGAAAAGAAAACGGGAAATACTGAAGAATGGGTGGGGTTTCTTATTCCTTTTTTATTGTACATCAGACGGTAAAAGGAAAAAGCGGCTCTATTGCGCTTTATGAGCCCTATCGAATTTTTTATGAATCCGATAAAAATATTTGTGAGCAAATAAATTTAAAATTTTGTTAATTTGTTGGCTCTTCCCAAACTGATGAATTCCCTCATTTTTTTGTTAAAAATCCGTTCATAAGGCCACTACTCTCTGTTCTCCATTTCTCCAAAATGTTTCTGAATGGGCCCAATTAAGCTCTCTTCTCCCAGTGAATCTCGTCCAACCCATGCGCTTTTCGCTTAATGTCTTTCAGATGTTCTGCTGCTCTCGAGGTGGAAGCACAAATTAAAATTTTAATTCTTCATATTTCTTCCGTTCGTTGTTTCTCCAAAATGCCCTTTCTTTTTGTCGTTTTTTGCTGTTTTTCTCTGAATCACGTAATGTCGCTACAAATTTCCGAACAGTTTTAAGTGAATTCCGAGGAATAAAATTGAAAAAATGCTTCTTAACAAATGTCTCTGACTTTTGGATTAAATTGGCAATTCCCAGCCAAAATTGGCGACGGACTTTCACTGCTTCTCATCCTTTGAAAGATTAAGGACCGATGCAACAATCGTCTCCCCCCCCCCAATTGGCCCTTTTTGCTTATTAATCTTTGCTTCTCTCTCCCCCTCTGATTCATCCGCTTCTCCTTCTCCTTTTGCTTCTTCTCTGCCCTCCTTTTCTTCAAATTCCCATTGGGTGCTGTTTCTGCTGCTGATCCTCCATTTCGCTTTTCACAAATGCAAATATGGTATCATTGGAAAGCCCATAAAAAATGCTATCCAATGGTATGCTACTTATCCCCCCCCCCAATGACTCATCGTCATTTTCTGTCCGTTTCCTCTCCGTCCGCTCATTTTGGCGCCGTTCGGCTGAGTGTGCCCTCCGCTATCGGCGTCGTTCGCCCCCGCTCCGCCTCACTCCGAAGCACTCGCAGTGGCGTTGCCGCCGTTTCGTTTCTTTTGCGCAACGGCGGCGGATCATTCGACGAGCAAGGCGTAAGGGGAGAAGAAAAACAGGGCCAATTTATGATTGAATTTTAATGAATTAGCATTGTTTGCTCTGTTCGAAGAAGGAAGCGGCGAGCAAAGCTTCCGCCGCTTCTCCTTCCCCGTGTCATTTGGCGGGTAAAAGCTGCGATTTTAGAACAATTAATTAATTAATTGCTAAACCAAATTTAAATTTTCATTTCTTTTCCTTTAAAACATTTGCATTTTATGGTTAAAAGGTGAAAATGAGAGGCCCTTTTTTGTGAAAAAACATATAAAAGGCAACGAAAATTGACAATGAAATCACTTTTTCAAATTATGATTTTAATGTTTTCTGATGATTCAAAATCTCTTTTTCATTATTTGGGGGTCCCTTTGCTTTTAGTTTGGTGTGTCCTTTTGTCTTTGTAATTTTTGACAACTTTTCTTTGCTCCTCACATGTATGTATATCTGTGAACATTAAACTATTTTACTTATATTTATATGATTTTCCAAAACGAACTTCTCAATCCGTAAAAGTCCAAATTCTCTCTTTAAGACCCGAATAAAAATCCGATGTCGTCTTCTTCGTCCATTTCTGTTGACGCTTCGGCAGAATCCAATCAAAAGTCCGCCGCCGAAGTTTCCGCTCAACGTTACATTTCATATCCACGTAAAATACAAAAAAAAAAGGCGCTACTGTAAAAGTTACCGATTTTGAAACAAAGGGGGGGGGGGACCCTTTTGTTTTGCAAAATTTTTTTAAGATAAAAAACCATGATAATTTGTTATCCGGGGTTTTAAAGGTCGCTAATCACGAATCTGAAATGTATTTTGACTAATTTCTATTCCCTAACCCGAACTCGAATAAAAATCGAAATTTTGAATTTTTCAAATTATGATTTTTTGTTCAAATTTAGATTAGGAAATCGGAATTGATCAAAATAATTGAAAGATTCGTGATCGGGGGCCCCAAAAACCCCAGAGAATAAATTTTTATGACTATCACAAAAAAATTTTGCAAAACAAAAGGGTCCCCCCTTTTGAAAAAATTTTCAAAATCGGTAACTTTTACAGTAGCGCCAAAAAAAAACTATAATTTTAATCGACTTTGCTTTTCAGAGCGATGGATTGTGCTCAGCGCCGTGTGCCTTATCGCTTTGTCCAACGCCACCGTAACAATTTTCGTTACAGTGTTATTACTTACAGTACCATCCTTTGCTCATTCCCTTTCCCTCCACAGCAATGGATTTCATTTGCCCCTTTGCATGGTTTGCTGAATTATTTTATAGAATTGTTTTTTTCTCCTTTTTTGATGCTGCAAATGCTTTTTACACAAAATAAATAGTTAAAAATGTTCTCCTGATGACACTCACTTGTACGTTTTCAAATGCTGCAGATCATGTGCACTGTGCAATTGTGCCGTTTTGTCCTTAAACTTGTAAAATTCAAATACAACAGTAAGAAATTGTAAGAGAACGAAAAAATTAAATTTCACCTTCGATGCTGTGATGATAAATGTCTGATTGAGTAAACTTAATATGGAAACATAAATCGAAGAGTGATCGAAAACCAATAGAAAATACTGTGTCTTAATATTTTTGCCTCTGTTTAGCGTCGTCGACTCTTGTGATGTTGATTTTTGGAGCTCACAAATCTTTCAGTTGGTTGGCGTTTTGACCGGTCTCATCGGAATGTTCGTCACCGATCGTTTTGGCATTCTAATTTCGGCATTTTCCCTTGAAAGTCCTCCTCTTTTTAATGATTGCATTTCAGTGCCATTTTGCGTCCCTTCTGAATTTGGCTGGCGCTATTCTGCGCGTAATTTCCTCCCTTACGTCCAAACACTGGCGATTGCCCGTCTTTTATACGGGTCGATTTTCAAGGATTTATTAGGGCGGGCGAAGCGAGCAAATGAAATTAAAGGCATTTTATTTATTTTTGACAGGCCAAACTGTCGCCGCAATGTCTCAGTCCTTTTTTCTGTGTTTGTCGCCAAAAGTGGCGGAGCATTGGTTCGGCGAGCATCAGCGAGCATTGGCAAATTCATTGAGTTTTATCGGTGGGAAATATAATTAAGAATTAATTATATTGTTGACCAATTGCAAATTGTCTCCAGCGAATCCCTTCGGCGTCGCCCTCGGCTCAATTGCCCCCGTTTTGTTCGTTTCCGATGTTAACGTCGAGTCCCAAATCCTCTATTTGGTCTCTTTAATTCCCACCTTTTGCCACTTTCGCCTCCCTTCCCTTTCCTTTTCAGAATGTCTCTCTTTTCGCCTTGGCTTTTGCTGTGTCTGCGCTCACTTTGTGCGTTACGCGCGCCCGGCCTCCGACGCCGCCGTCCGCTTCTTCGCACTGCGAACATAAGCCCAGCTTCGCCAAAGGCCTTAAAATCCTTTTCAGGTCGAAAGTAAACGAATTTTTAATGGACAGAATTGATCGGGCAAATGACAGAAGTGCTTTGATCAGTCAAATCAAATGAATTTCAATTTCTCTGACCAAACTGGACTCTGACATTTGGTTAATGGCAATTTATACACTAAAAATTAAAAAAAACAAAGCCCAAGCAAGCCTAAAGCTTTGGCTGTTTTGTGAGTCTATGTACGAGTTGCTTTTGTATGAGTTGTCTGCCTCCTTTCCCTATTAAAATATGTGCCACTAATTATTAATTTTCTCAGTTCGCGCATCTTTTACATCCAAACGCTGACCTTCGGCATGGCTTTCGCCCTCCAATGGTCCTTTTTCGTAAATGCCGACAAATACTTATCCCGACTACTGTATCCCGACAAAGTACCGTATCGTTCCTCTGTGGCTCGTTTCAATTTCAATGTTCCACAGAAACATCTTTCAGTTGAATGGCTATTTGATGTCCGGCTCAGCTGTGAGCGGAACTTTTGCCTCTATTTTGAGCGGATGGGTGGTGGACAGAACGAAAAAATTCAACGAATTCATCAAAGGCGCATACATTGGCATTGCCATCGTCGGAGTGGCATTGAATTTGGTAAATAATGACTTTCTCAACAGCATCACAAAATGCCATTCACAAATGCCAGTGCCAATTTCGTTCAGTTCCTTCGCCACTTGCACAACTCTCAGCTGGACACCGTCATTCTGTCCGTACTGCTCGTTTTGCTCGGCTTCTTCTCCATCCCCGTGTTCCCCATCAGTCTCGAGTTGGGCGTCGAGAGCACTTTTCCGGTGGAGGAAGGCAAAAGAATTTCGAAATTGGAAAATTGAGCCGATTTTTGAATTTTGCCCCTTTCAGCGACTTCGTCCGGTCTTTTGGTCATTTCGGGGTGAGAAAAACAAAAAGACCAAATGAATTAATGCAATTGAGAGAAAAATGGTTTAGACAACTCCAATTGTTTCTGCTCACTTATGGCATGCAATTTTTGGAGTCCAAAGATTGGATTTACCAAACGAAGGCCAACGTCAACATCCAATGCGAGCAATTCCAATCGAATTGAATGGTCCTTTTTCGCCATTTTTCAGTGAGTGTCGACTTTTGGACTCTTTTCGCCGTTCTCTCCGCCGTTTATTCTTGCATTTTCCTTTGGCCACGGTCTGTGCCAAATTCTGTAATTAGTGAAATTGTTTCTCTCTTATTTCAGCTATCATCGGTTGGAATATGAACAGAATGCCATTTTCCGCCATTTGCTCCCTCGCCGATTTGACCAAACGCCCGAAGGCAATTATTTTACAAATTATTAATTAAAAATGGCTTATTTGACAACGAAAAGGATAGTCATCGACAAAGTTAAGGTGAAACGGACTCGCCACTGACGACAAAAACCAATGGAATTTTGCTTTTTCCCTTTGCGTTGCACAAAACGGCGGAAGTCAATCGGAGGGACGACAAAGAGAAAAAGATGGACGAAAGTGAGGGAGGAAGGAACAATTGAAAAACATTGAGAACGATTATTGTTACTATTTCCCTATCAAAAACAAAACAAAAGAATGGCATGTACAGCAAACAGTCCCAAGAAATCATTCGTCGTCTCCGCCATCCTTCCAACTTCTCAGTGGCAAACTGAGTCCGACCATCAATTGAGTCTAAAAACAAATGGAAAATTTAATTTAGGTTAGGCTAAATAGTGCCATGCCATTTCACCTCATTTTCGTCAACCGTTTTGTCCCTCCATTTTGGCCCGTCCTTTGCTTCCATCGGAGGAGGAAAGAAAATCTTAAAGTGTACACAAAATTCAGCAGAATGTTTCGGCACCGCCCACCTCTTTGTCAAATTTGTTGAATTGGTCAATTTTCTTTCTCAAAAACATCAATGTTTTTACACTTGTCTTTTCCTGGAACTGCTTCTGCGACCCGTCCATCAAAGTTCGGATCAGCTCCGAGTCCAAATGCATTGTGGTATGAAGCCTAAAGAGATTCCTCCGAATCCAAATTTTTTCTGTTTGGTCTCAGGCCAAATTTTCCCGTTTTTTAAAGGAAAAAACAGTACCTTTTGCTGAAAATTTTAGATGGGTGCACTTCGTTTCCCCCCCGAAAAATTAAAAAAAAATTTTTTTCAAACCTAGAAATTTTTCAGCAATTTTTTAGAAATTTTATAATGAACTACTAAGTTTTTTCAAAAATTTTCTAAAAAATCGCTGGAAAATTCTCAAAAAATTTTTTTTCTTAGAATTTTCTTATGAAAAAACTTTCTAAGATTTGTTTTATGAAAAATTTCTAGGTTTGAAAATTTTTTTTTTTTAATTTTTCGGGGGGGGGGGGAACGACCTGCTCCCGGAGGTACGCCCCCAAGCCAAGATCTTGGGACCGTCCCGTAATTTTTTTCTGGTTACGGGCCTGAGCTCTTGTCTTTTCCGATCATTGGCCACTTACTCACCGGTCGCAACCCCATGCCATCGCAACAGTTGCCAGCAAAGCCGTTGTAAAATTTATGGCCACTATCAGAGGCAATTTGCGCCAGACAGAGCGAGTGGATTCCCAACAGGTGACGATAAGGTCCAACACCGCGTTGGCCGGGATGGGCGGTTTGCCGGCAGCCGCCAAAATGCGGATGTTCTTAAAGTTTTAAACAGAATGAGTGGTTCCGACTTGGTCGTTTTGCACTGCTCACGTGGTAATGCGCTGCCACCGGTGCGAACATACACGGCACAGCAGCGGCAGTCATAAAGTTGATGCCGAAAGTTCGCCAGAAGATACTTTTGGTATGGAGAAGGCCCTCGTGTTCAATGAACGGGACGTACACAAAACGGTGGAAGAGCAGAGAAGAGGCGACCACGGTGGAGAAGGCAACGACCACATTCGGGATCAACGTGGGCACCTCAAAAAGGGGGGGGGGGAATCCGATGGGAAAGAGGCGAACCCAACGTACCGACCGCAACGAACTCAGCCAGCCGATTTTCGGATCCACCAAAAAGACATCGCCGCACACTTTGGCCGCTGAATTTTGATCATTTTACTTTGAAGAGGAAACTAACTATCTAACTAATGTATCCGGAACAACAAATGTTGGAGAAAGCAAGCGTCGTCTGGGGCAATGTGATGGCACGGCGTTCCCACGGGTAGGGCCAAACCTACGGAATTATGTCAAATATGAATTGGTCCGAAAATTCCACTGTACGTGGAGAATGCGTCCGAAAAACAACTGTCGCTGCTCCGAATTCATTTCGTTCAGTGAACTCCAAATGCTCTTTCGCGCCGCGCCCACTTGGTTGGCAAAGCTGAATTTGCAACCCACACAATCCGTTTGAATTCAATTTGTTATTCTGTGCGCTAACCGACTTTTCATTCGGATGCCGTGGCGGTGCCAACATCGATTCGGGCACGGGCAGCGTCGAATGTGTGCGCCACAAAGTCATTGGATCCGTTTCCTTCCAAGACATTGTGCAATGAAAAAATGGCAGATTGTAATGCTGTAAAAAACAAATTCTCAAACAAAAAATGCCAAAGATCCTCATGCATTCCATGGAACCCACAAATGCTCTAAATGCAAAGTACCGAAAGGAAATATTAAAATGGAAGCGAACATTCCATTTTGATTAAAATAAATAATAAACTAACATTTATATCAATAGAAACATTAAAAAGATGGATACGTAATCATAGGGCTATACATTTTATACACTAAAAAATGCCAAATATGCACTAAAAGCCTCTCAAATATGTCCAAATATGCACTAAAAGCATGGCCAAATATGTATTTATTCTCAAAAACCTTATAGCCCTAGTAATCAATGAGTAAAGTACAAGAAACATATGACTGGCGATTATGACTTCTCTCTTTCTCTACCACCCTCCTCTATTCGTGCGCACAATCAGCTGCTCCCGTCCCTTCCCAACTCCGATGTATTCGACGGGTACGCCCAGTTGATTTTGTATGAACTCCAAATAGGCACGGCATTTGTCCGGCAACTGTTCCCACTGACGGGCACTGGTCGTTGGCGACTGCCAACCCTCAAAGGTTTTGTAATGGACGCACAAATTTGCCCAATCATCGACGGTCGCTGAAAAAAGATTAACAATTGGAACGGCATAAAAACAGTCGTTAATTTTGTTCAGCTCACCTGGAGGGTACTCAATTTGCCGTCCATTCAATTCGTAACCAATGGCAATTTTAATTTCATGAAATTGGTCCAGGATGTCCACCTTTGTTACAGCCAAACTAAAATTATGAAAAACTAAATATGAACATATAAAATAATAAATGGGTGAAACGTACGAAGTGAATCCGTTGATCATTGCAGAATAACGCAACAGCACCAAGTCAAGCCAACCACAGCGCCGTTTTCTGCGAGTGGTCACGCCAATCTCAGCACCAACTTCTTGCAAACGTTTGCCCTCTTCGCTGGGCTGTCCCTATGAAAAGACAAACAATGCGATCAAATTAACATAATTTTTGGGGCAAGTACATACATCGGCGTCAAGCAGTTCAGTCGGGAACGGACCGGAGCCGACACGCGTTTGGTAGGCTTTGACCACGCCGATGACGCGACGGACGGCTGTCGGCGGAATGCCAAGGCCGGTGATGCAACCGCCGACGGTGGAATTGGACGAAGTGACGAACGGATAGGTACCTGAGAAGACAATCGATGGTAAAAGAAATTGGAACATTATTGGATAGGACCAAAGTCGATGTCCAACAGAGTGCCGTTGGCTCCTTCCACCAAAATCGATTTGCCCTCCAAACGCTTTTTGTGCAGGAAAACGGTTGTGTTGCAGACAATGCCCATTTGGAGAAGACGTGCGGCATGGGCCTAACAAAAAAAGGACAAATGCAAAATGAAATTTAAAAAAGAAACCACCTTCAACTGTTTGACGTCACTTTCCGTGTCCAATTCAATGTCAGGGAAAAGAGTTTTGAAGTGGGCGACCAGCGAACGATAGCTAAACAACGACAAAAGGTCAACTAATTTTATTAATCGACTAACTTTTGTTCAAATTTCTCTGGTTGGTGGAGCAGTTCGCCCAGTCGTATGCCATTGCGGAAGCATTTGCTCGAATAGGCGGGACCAATGCCACGTTTGGTGGTGCCGAGTTTTCTGAAAAATGTAAATAATTTGATCGATGTTTAATGTTCCGTTTGTTACGAGTTTTGTCCCAACGCATTTTCCCGCATGATATCCGTTGCGATGTGCACAGGCAACACCAAATGGGCACTGTCACTGACGAACAGTCGGTCTGCCGAATCCTCAATTTTGTTGCTCTCCAATTCCTCGAAAAGGGCGTCCAAATTGACGACGACTCCGTTCCCGACAATGTTCAACACCTGCAACAGCAACATTAGTTTTTGTTTTGTTTTTTGGGTCACCTTTTCTGAGGCCAATCCGGAAGGCAAAAGGTGGAAATGATACTCGCGGCCATTTGCCAGAACGGTATGGCCCGCATTGTTACCGCCTTGGCATCGCGCGACAATGTCAATCTGAGAAAGTGAGAGGGTTTAACAAACAAAACAACAAAGCAAATGCATTAAAAGAAAGCCCAATGAACAAATACTTTCCCCAGGAATATTTTCTTTTATTTTGTAATTATTTCCATCGGCGGAATGCCGGAATCCTTCAGAAAAAAACATATTCACACGGCTGAAAAACTGACAACAGAAAATTCAGGGAAATTTATGTCAGTGGGTCGAAATAGAGGCTTTGGGTTCCCCGACCTTGGAATGTTTACTTTGAAAAAAAATTTGATTTTTTTCTTCAAAAGGGGCCCGCCATCTATAGTATTAGCGGAATGCCCACCGTCGTCTACCATGTGATGTCCGATGAGAAAATCCAACACTTTGCCTTTGCCTTCGTCGCCCCATTGCGCGCCCAAAAGAATGGTGACGCCGCGGTCGACTTTGTTGCCATTTGTCAGAGAACCGTTCATTTTTGAGATTCAGTCGTTACCCTGAAATCTAAGATGAGTTAATGCACATTTAAATTGACAACAAACAGCTGGTAGCCAATTGTCAATATAAACGAACGGTAATTTGGGCACAAAAAAGCCATTGATTGAACTTTAGGGGGAAAAAGCAATGATTGAATTTTATTTAGTTTTTACGATTTTTAATGTAAAAAGAAAAGTCAAAGAGGAAACCGAACCAAGAATATGAAAGGCAGCTGATGAAAATAATTAAACTCAATGAGACAAAAAAAAGAGAAAAAGGCACACGGGTTTAAAGTCAAAAGATCATACAAACGAATGGACAAAAATAAAGAGAAAAAGGGTGGGTCTAAATGCATCGTCAATATTAATGCCAGAAGGTGCGTTCCCGTTCGTCCCACTTCTGCGGTGAAAGTGCCTCATGGTCGCGTCGTTCTGCTCTTTTTGCCTCTTCTTTTGGACACTCTGACGAGTCGTGTGCGTCAAACATTTCGCAATGTTCGCAATAAGTTCGCCTTGCAGCGCGTGGTCGACCCGAAATGGTGGGCAGAGCACCGCTAGGGAAAACGGACGACGGCGAAGCAGCAGCAGTAATGGTTGGGTGACGAGTCGAGGACGGACTTCTGAACAATGACTTGTATTGTAATCGGAAAGCATCATTTAATTCAAAAAAGTAACACGCTTTTAAACGTACTCATTGTCAGTGTAAGAATCTATTTCTTCGCTCACCCATTTTTTTGAACGCCATTTCGTAGTTGTTGTTGTTGCTTTAGCCGCGCAATTTCGTCCAGTTGATTAGAAATGATTGACTGTTGAAACTCATATGCCTGTAGAAAATGTTTAAAAGATTTTAAGAAAAAGACAAATTACATGACGCAATTCTGCCATTTCTTCACACTTTTCATTGTATTTACGGCGCAATGATTCGTCCAACAAAGGGGAACTCCGTCCTTGATTACTGAGAAATGACGAATCAGCATCCATAGGCAATTTCTGCAACATCGAAAAATAAAATTAGTCTCAAAGAATAAAATGACAACAAGAAAATATATGAAGACCAAATAAACATTTTTAAAATAAACTAACCGAGACATTGAGTTCAAGAACCTCGTCGTTGGTCATCTTCGGTTTCTCTTCAGACAGTGTTTGCATCTCCGAATTGACCAGATCGGTTTGAACAGTTTGCATTGCAAAAGTGACCGTTTTCGGCTTCTCTTCTGAAACTGTTTGCATCTCCGAATCGATCAAACCGGTTTGATCAGTTTGCAATCCAAAAGCAAATGTTTTGGGCTTCTCTTCAGGTTCAGTCTGCGCCTCTGTAGTGATTAACTTGTTGGTAATCTTCGGTTCCTCTTCAGACAGTGTTTGCATCTCCGAATTGACCAGATCGGTTTGAACAGTTTGCATTGCAAAAGTGACTGTTTTCGGCTTCTCTTCTGAAACTGTTTGCATCTCCGAATCGATCAAACCGGTTTGATCAGTTTGCAATCCAAAAGCAAATGTTTTGGGCTTCTCTTCAGGTTCAGTCTGCGCCTCTGTAGTGATTAACTTGTTGGTAATCTTCGGTTCCTCTTCAGACAGTGTTTGCATCTCCGAATTGACCAGATCGGTTTGAACAGTTTGCATTGCAAAAGTGACCGTTTTCGGCTTCTCTTCTGAAACTGTTTGCATCTCCGAATCGATCAAACCGGTTTGATCAGTTTGCAATCCAAAAGCAAATGTTTTGGGCTTCTCTTCAGGTTCAGTCTGCGCCTCTGTAGTGATTAACTTGTTGGTAATCTTCGG